>CM061536.1:113843605-114173258 GCA_030545055.2 Neoaliturus tenellus | reverse complement strand
GTGAGACAACCACTGAAAGAAAATCTTTATCACTTATGGATTTATCACTTCTTGAACAACATGGTAAAAAGAGTAAAGGAGATACTTCAACATCTGTAAAGGATTGATGAAAAATCTATACAATACGAATGTGATTTACTACAACGACATCAATAAATTGGTTGATAGAATGAAACTATTGCATGAAGCCATGGAAGCTGGTCATACAGGTTTAAATAATGAATGGGTAGCTCTGATTGACGAACTCAGGAATCGCGGCATAATTGTATAACTGTCCGCGGATATATAAGAGTTGCAGGCATATAATGTGTCAGTTCTAACATGAGCGTCGACAAGTTCGGACGATACTCCGCGTTAGGAGTGCAAGTTGGAGAAAACAGAAAAAGAAGTGGATTACCGCAAACACCCGAAGGTGACTATAACATAAATAATAAACGTTTAAAGTTTGTTAGAGATCCAGAAGAAGATGGAGATGCAACAAATTAAAAACAGTGAAGGAGGAAACATCTACAAGTTTAAAAGCTTGACAACAACCAATTGTATGATGCAAAATCTCACAGGGTTATTAATGATTGCAAAACCAGTCACAATGGAGATGTTAGATCAGTAAAGGCTATTTGCTATCTGCGATGGATATGCTTTACTGTTGCAAAGACTAAAAGTGGAACAAATGGACATGCTTTAAATTATAAAATAACTAATTGTGGCAGATCCAACTGATGATACAGATACAATCAATAAGCGTTATTTGCACTCTGTAAATACCAGAAGAAAAGAAAAAGGATGGATTTTCTTTTTATAAATATACTATAAACGATATTGGATATCCTAAAGAAGAAAGTGATGGTGTTAATATAAAATATATTAAAGATAATTGTATTTTATATAATGATGCTGTTATTGATTGTCATGGAAAAGTGTTGTCCAATCTGAAAGATGGTTCAACTCCATCGGATGCTGCTACCGTTGAGACAAATGAATGAAAGCTTGAAGAAAGGAACATCCGCTTTTGTTAAACAAAATCAGGTAGTGTCAAAGAAAGGTGATGAGTTTATGCAAGGAAGTGAAAAGTTTACCTTACTACAACTAAAAAATAACAAGTGGGATGGAAAAAATAAAAGATTGTCAAATATAAGTTTAGGCACGGAAGAACATGATGCTGTTATTTTAACACAAGTGCCACAACTATCAGCTACTGGTTTTAACTTTATATGTGGAGGTAGACGATTAACCCATGTAAAATCTGGTAAAGATGATATGATTGTGTTGTTGTGAAACAAACTATAGTTTTAGATAAAATAAATAACTTATATGATGGAAAAAATAGAAGAATATCTAACATATCAGCAGGAATAGCTCCGAATGATGTTGCTACTATTAATCAAGTTATAGCAACCTCTAATAACGATCCATCTGTGTATACATGTAATGGTAAACGTATCACAAATCTTGATAATCCAACAGATTACAAAGATGCTACTAATGTAGAGTATGTAATGAATCTTGTAGGTAATGCAGTTGTTGATATGCATAATCATATAATTGGTAAATCAAATCACGATAAAATCGTAGGTGCTAAGAGAGAAAAATGGATTAAAGATACAATCATCGATATATATGGGTAAAGCTTGTGAATATTTAAGTATGGAATACACAAAAAAGGATTCATTATCATAAAGTATTTCATAGAGTGAAGACGTTGGTTACATAAAACAGCATAATGAAGACCGCGTCGTTCAGTTCATCGTCAGGACATTGGCAAGAGAGGACGTGGTATAACATCAGCTGCATTATCCCTCGCTCAGACGGATTCAGTTGGTGCTGTTGTAAATCGAGCAATAGACGCTTTACCATACGAATTACATCTGCCCGGAGGTTATCAATATTGTGGACCCGGAACTAAGTTGGCAAATCGTTTAGCAAGAGGAGATCCTGGAATTAATAAATTAGATCAAGCTTGCAAAGAACACGATATAGCATATTCAAAGTATAAAGATTCAACAAATAGATCAATAGCGGATAAAATTCTAGCGGAAAAAGCTTGGCAAAGAGTAAAATCAAGTGACGCAAGTATTGCAGAAAAAGCATCGGCTTGGCAGTAACTACAGCCATGAAGACTGAAAGTCAAAGTTAGTTGTGGAAAACGCCGCAGAGGAAGACCTGCAAAGAGAAACGCTCCTAAAAGAGGTGGAATATATTAAAAAAGGACGTCGTAGAACTCGTAAGGCAAGTGTAAAGAAGACTTCTGTTTGGCAAATGGTAAAAAACGGAGCAGGTTTATACTAAGACCATACCGTGTGTACTAAATAAGAAGAATCAATTGATAATTCCAAATAAAGCCTTAACAAATCATCAGTTAAATGATTATGTAAAATGTTTGAAATACCATTCTTTCGAGGAGTTTTTGATGAAAGATTCATTACCACTAAAATATGGAAAAATGAAACTGGAATAGTAAATTTGGATTCCACCTATGGTCCAGGCACTCATTGGGTATGCTATAAAAAGCTCGGACAAACCGTTTACTACTTTGACAGTTTTGGTAATCTACCACCGCCAAAGAACTTCAACATTATTTTCGAAACTCCAAAACATTTTTTACAATTACAAAAGAGAACAACCTAACAATACTGAAATATGTGGGCATTTATGTTTGGAGTTTCTAGCGAAAAGTGTCAGTCAGCTTTAAGATGTCATCGTATACAGTGTCATTGAGTGGAAATTCATCCACATTGAAAAGTACGCTGTTCCCAGCATTGCGTCTATCCAAGGAACGATTATGGAAGCGGCATTACTTGATTTGACTACCTACAACTCAATTCCCAATGTTACGGAAGGGAAGAACAATTTACTACATTATTATGAAACTAAGGATGCTGCAGGAAAATACTCAGAATTGAAAATAATTACATTCCTACTGAGCTTATGAAATCGATGATATAAACCAATTATTACAGAAACAACTCGGATAAGACAATATCACCGTTAAAGGAAACAATCAATCTTTAAAAGCAGAATTAACTCGAAATATTATATTGATGTCAGCTTGGAACAGTCGATTGGCAGTTTACTTGATTTACAGATACAAAAAAGAAAATCTTAACTCCTGGAACTACTCATTCAGTGATTCAACTGTAACAATATTGAAAGTAAATAGTATCGATGTCACGTGCAACATTATACACGGATCGTATAGAGATGGAGTTAATCAACATATTTTACATACATTTTATCCAACAGTGGCTCCCGGTTTTAAAATTGTTGAGAAGCCACAAAACTTGATATACCTACCGTTAAACACCAGTTTCATTTCAGACATCGTACTGAACATATTGGATCAAGACGGTCATAGTGTTGACTTAGAGGAGAAACAATTACTATACGGATACACATCAGAGCAGCAACATAAAAAGTCAACATGGGATTATCATTATTAAACCGCAACGGAAGAGTCGGGAGCTCAGTAGCTCCTCGACATTGGAAGAGTTAACATCGGAAAACATTCGTTTTCTACAGAAGATTGGATTGAAACTTAACAGCGATGGATATCCTGGATATATCTCAAGGACCAACGTTCGACGAAACACTATGGGAGAAGGAATATCACACGCACAACCCTTACACTGCATCAAAATTAAACAATAACGATGAAATAAGGATCCCCATTCAACAACAAGATATTTACACTTTACCGTGTGAAAGTTACTTGTACATCGAAGGACGGGTATTAAAATTGGATGGAAAAACTGCTTCAACAGTTCCTTTATAAATAACCCCGATGGCATATCTTTTTGATGAAATAAGATATTAAATATCAGGGGTGACGGTTGATTCAACAAAAAAGGTTGGTTTAACAACGACATTGAAAGATTAACATCATTAACACCGCATGAGAAGAATTCAATAGTCACTGCGGATGGGTTGCCCCCGATAAAGACACTATAACACCAGCTTCCAACGGTCACTTTGATTTTCATGTACCTTTACGATTGTTTTGGATTCGCTGAAGATTACAAACGGGTAATAATAAATGTCAAACAAGAATTAGTATTACTCAGATCTTCAACTAATAAGGACTTGATACTTGCAGACCCTGCAACTACGGAAGATAAACTGGAATGGCAACTACAGTTGGATAAAGTTGTTGGAGAGTACCTCATGTAAGATTGGCTGATGAACATAGAATCCTATTATTGAGAAAGTTGAAATCTGACCGTGATATTGTGATGCCATTCGAAGTTGGGAATTTCATGAATACCCTACACTACCTCAGACAGAACGACAAACATGGACCGTCAAGACATCAACTTACTTGAACGAACAAGGTACATAATACTCTGTTTTCAAACTAAGCGAAAAGATGTTATCACTGCAAATGCTGGTCAATTTGATCACTGTAAAATAAAGAATTGTAAAGTTTTCCTTAACTCTCAATTCTTTCCCTATGACAATTTGAATGTCATGTTCAGCAAAAAACGTTTTTCCATTTTATACGATATGTATGCAAGATTTCAATCGTCATATTATGGAAAAACTAATACAACACTATTATCACCTGACCAGTATTATTCCAAGGCTCCAATAATTGTAATCGATTGTTCAAAACAAAATGAATCGGTAAAATCATCAAGTGTGGATATAAAATTGAAATGAATTTGAAGAACCAGTAGCGGATGGAACTTCGCATACTGTCTAATTCTACATGATAAAATAGTTACTTACACACCGCTGACCGGAATTTTGAAGAATGTACTTTAAGAAGAATTGTACAACGACTGCAAATTTTTGAGGTTAGAATTATCTGCTTCAATTTTGAGGTTAGAATTTCATTTGTGAAAGACAAGTTGAAACAAACAATTATGTAATTGTATAAATTTCAAGGATTTTACGAAAAATATAAAAGCGAGAAATAATTAGTGGAAACTTCATTCTATCTTTAACCGTCGTATGGGAAACATCATTCGCAAGATGATTCTACTAACGGAGAAGAAAATACACCTCTAATGGATGATAATAGTTCAGATATAGAAAAACAAGTTGAACGAGAAATGGACGAGTTCCTAAAGTTTAACAAACATAAGAAGAGAGAAGAAGAAGAAGCTGAAAAAGAAGTAAAAAGGAAGAAGGTTGAAGTTAACATTACAACCAATATTTTAACAGAAGTATTTCTTCGGATTATCTACCCAATTTCTTCATGCATGACAAAAAGTATATCAGTTGGAATTTTAAAATCAATGGATTATTCACCAATTGTTATGTTTAAATCATGGAAACAAAATGGTTACTTTCAGTGAAACTACTTGGGAATCTCTCATGAAACATTTATATCTTTTGGAGTGCTATTTAAGTAACAACACATTTGGAAGAAGAACAAGATTAAGTTTATTGGAATCAAATATTGAGGTTGATATAGTAAAACATCGTGGAGGACAAATTGTTCGCTTTAGAGATTTAACTACCCACAATGTTAAATTATATTTTACTAAAGAAGAATTTTACACTTTAAGTTGTACTACCGGTCCCGTCACCAGATATTTGAAACAACTAATATTTTCAAGTGCAATAATTAAAGACTATCTAATCGATACATTGGACAAACAACCTTTTGTTCCAATTTTATACGGTCCCGTGGATACTTCAATCTTTAATAGAATACCTCAAGAAGTTGAAATGTGGAGACAATTAAACAACTATCACACCAATTTTAATATCGATGAAGTGGCACAAGAAGTAAAAGAAGAAGAACAATCCTGTCTGTTATAAACGTCGGCTCATTCAATTTTTAAGTCAGTTGTTAATAAGACTTCGATCATGAATAAACGGGTTTCGATTTCTAATGCACCACACATAATGGAAGTTAAAAGAGGTATAATTGAATTTCAAGCTTTCCGAGGAAATGATGGTAATTTTATTATTAAAGAATTAGTAATCTTGGACATGAACACATCAGTAGTTTATCATTATTTGTTCAAACCTCCAGTACCATTTAATAGACTAACAACTAAAGCGAAAGTTACAAACAAATGGTTGAACAAACATTTCACAACTTAAGATGGGATGAAGGTTTCATTAATTATAACATGATGCCGCACATTATGAATCATTATTGCAAAGAGTTTAAAATTATCTACACAAGGGATTGGAAAAAAGCAAATTGGATACAATCATTTACAAGCAACGAAGTGATTAATGCAATAATAGATAAAGATTTCCAATGCTACTTCAACGAACTTTGTATTTCATCAAAAAGTTTTAAACATCGAAGGTCGCAGTGCGCCTTAAAGAATGCCTACCGCTTGAATAGTTTCCTTCAAAAAGTGGTGGGGGTAGTGTCGATTATAAAAGTGAGAGCGCTACCATGACGCAGCATGAGTATTACTCGAACCTCCGAAGAGACAACATCTCCAACGGACATTCTTATTTACAAGAAAATTAACAATAACATCAAGATGGCATCGCAGAACTTACTTCAAAATTTGGTCGATCAGTTCAACGCTCATTCTAAATCATCAATTCTACCTACGAAGAAATGTTCTGAACTAAAAGAAGAAAAACATTACATCATTCATACGATCAAGAAAATGGAAACTTCAGTAGGTGATGCTATTAATTGCACATTGAGCGAGGCACCGTATACAGTTGGTGACGAACCGAAGTTTCAAATCTTCCTACCTACACGTTTGTACAACTTCTTCAAAATGAAGATCTTCGTGTAGTTCAACCCGGCGCACTCTATTTTGTTTCCGCACGGACCAAGTGGAAATAACTCTACTGAACTTACATTCATGTAACACCTACGATTGATTAGTTTGTACATAACATTGTAAATATTTGTTTGTAATTGTTTCTCAATAAATATGATATAAAACAAAAAAAAATAAAAAGCAACATATTGTAATGATCTTTGTACATTACAATATGTTGCTTTTTTAAAAATTCCACGGAATGACCTTGACCCAATTTTGTGTGATGATAAAAGCAGAAATCTACTTGTGAAGTTCATCAGTCTACGACTACCTTTCGTACCGTACACATCTCGCTCACTCTATTGCTTAATATAAAAAACTAAATATGTCTCTCAAAGTCAAGTGTGCATCTTACGATACCAACACCATTACAACTTTTGAACAACTCGAAGATTTAACCAACGAAATGCGAGTTTTACTTACCGGTGGTTATCACTTAACTGTTGATGTTAGTGCTACTAATACAAGGATGTTCACTAAAACAAAATATTGCGATGATGAATATTTATTTCTACACAACCTACAACTTCTTCATCGCCTACTGGTCAACATAACATCAAGTTCCAAAAATATTACCAATGTTGAATAACTTTTGACAAACAAAACTACAACTAAAGAATCACGTGTTGAATGTGAGTTAATAAAAAGGATGTGATACTTGAATAAATAATCATTTGCTTCTCGGCTCTCACCACGACAAGACCTATTTAAGAAAATGTTGTACAGAATGATGATTCAACTTGATGGAAAAATCTATGGAAAAGATTACAACACTGTTGAACAAATGACTAAAGATATAGATGTATTAGTTAAAGAAGGATACCAAGCTAAATTAATTTTAAAATTTCCTGAAGTACATCCGCTATCAATAGAAGAACTAGTTGCTATGGGCTATAGCTGAGAAAGATAAAAAGTCTGAAGAAAACAAAGAGAAACAAACTTCTTAAGTATCAACATTCCTTACATTAGTAAGGTATAATTTTTTAAAACTCCGTTTGGATGACCTTGAAATTACCCCCACCACTTTTCATAGTACATAAAACTCGCTATTCAACACTATACACTCTTATTCTTTCACTGGACTCCGCAGCATCAACATGGAAGAGCAAAATATACGAAGTACAAACCTCGTTACTGTTGTGAACAACAGTGTACAGATTTAGGACCAATGATGGTGGATGTATTAGCTTGTACTAAATGTGAATTCTTCGGATCTTGTTATTGCAAATGCAAAACAAAACAACTACCACCACCGGAATTGCGAACTTTCAAATTTTACAAATCAATATATTTTCATACATGTTGTCCTCAAAGATGTTTCAAATTTCACCCCCTAGATCTTGCTCATTGTCAACGCACCAAGTCTCATCAAGATGATTTTTGTACACATATGATAAAAAGATGTAAATACAGATCAGATTGGCATTCCGATCCTGTAGAACCATCAAATGTGTAATTTCAGTTTTACACTCTTTTTTAAAACTTCATTTGGATGACCTTGAGATTTCCCCCACCACTAGTTCTAATTTTTATATAATATTAAATCATTCCACTTCCAACACTCTAACTAACAACATGGAAAACAAATTTATCAAGTTTGAACATATAATAACTGACAGGGAGGAGATGGAAGAATTGTTTCAAAACTTACTTTCTATCATTGACGAATATCCTATAAGATGGTTCAGAATTGTAGTTCAATATTTAAATCCTGGTGAATTGTTTTCTTCATCAAGTGAAGAAGATGAAACAACTACTTCGGTTCAAATAATTGAATTAAAAGACGAAGAAGAAGAACTAAACATTTTATTCAATCATAAGCTCAAGGTTCCCCATATAAAAGCCCCCTCCCTAGACAGCCCCCCTCCCTAGACGCCTGCTCAAGGTCACCATTATATACGCCCCCTCCCTATGCGCCGATCCTCATTCCATCACCAACTCTCCAACAATGAACAACTCTCCATTGGCCCGAATGAATTCTAGTTTTGAAATAAACTCTAAAGAAGAGTTACAAGACATTTTTAATATTTTACAAGAACTTGTAGATAATTTTACAACCATCAAAATGAATTTGGAAATAACATACGATTGTCCTATTTGTGATAAGGTTGAAAGTTTAGACGAAGACAGTTTACTAAATCTAACTCCTGCACCATCTGACACTACTGATGGTAATAATGAAGAGCAACGTCTTTCCCCCACCACTTCTTTGTAATTCATCCTTTCCCCCCACCACTTCTTTATTTAACTAACATTTCTCCCTTTTACTTCTCATTCCGTCTTCGACTTCTGAACTATCAACATCACTTGTTTTAAAATTTCAAACACTAACACAATCATGATGGATATGATGGATGAAGTTCCCTTCGTAACTAGAATGGAAGAGGATAAATTGAAATTAGAAATTAAACGATTGGAAATGGAACAGGAAAACCAACTCGAAATGTTACATTTGTTCAAGCTTTTCAAATACATGATCTGGGGACTCTGCATTTACCTTCTCATCGTCGTCGGTGTTTGCATTTACAACTCTGTAATTCATCACAAAAGTTCAACTTGTTTAAACTCTGCTGTTGCACATTAATTCTATGTTCACTAATAAAATTCAAAAGTTACTTCAACCTATCCTACTATCACCAACTAGTTCAACTTAGAACTATTTCTGGTGGTAGTTGGGTAGGCTTTTTTAAAACTTACTCTGGATGACCTTGACATACTTTCCAGATCCCATTTATAAATTTGAATTTCAGTTTTAAACTAACTTTTAATTTTGTTCAACTATTAAGAGTTTTGTTAACACCGTCAAATTTCAGTTTTCAACTAACTTTTAATTTATGTGCACTTTTAGTTCAACCCTAGTTACTTTATTCGCAAATTCAGTTCAACCGACCACCAACGCTATCGCCATCTCCACCCCAATATTTCAACATCTCTGCCCCCAACACTTGCCCGAACATCTGCCCGCAGGGGCAGCTGCCCGGACATCTGTTCGGTTTTAAAAATATAAAAGAAAGGTAAAGGAGTGGGGGTGGCGCATGCTCACCAATGCAAAACTAAGGTTTGAGGTTAGAATTATCCATGGCGGCCGCCATGTCTAGTTCAGTTTCACCACATAGAGTCGGCGACCGGTTATTGGTCTAAAGGAGTGGGGGAAGGGGTGGTGGGGGGAGGTTGCCGTTTTATAAGCCCTCTCCCTAGGCGACGCTTCTCATTCGATCGCCAACTTTCAAACGATAAACACCTCTCCCATGGCACGAATCAATTATCCCGCTATCACCAACTACTTCAACTTAAAACTATTTCTGGTGATAGTTGGATGGAATTTTTAAAAACTTACTCTGGATGACCTTGGCGTATTTTCCAGATCCCAGTTATAAGTTTGAATTTCAATTTTGAACTAACTCTTAATTTTTGTTCAACTGTTAGAGTTTCGTTAACACCGACAAATTTCAATTTTGAACTAACTTTTAATTTATGCTCACTTTTAGTTCAACCCCACTTTATGCGCAAATTCACTTCACCCTAACGCCAACACTATCGCCATCTCCACCCCAACCTATATGGCATAACATATAACTACAGCATCTCATATATACCCTCTAACCCCCACCGGAAGCTATATGGCATGGCAGCTGGCGACAGCTGCCCGGTCAACTGCTCGCGAGCAGCTGATCGGGCGGATGTCACGACTTCCGGTCTAGGTGTAACCAAAACACACTACTAAGGTCCATGCCAAATATGAAGTCAATACATCAATCGGTAATGGAAATAAAAATGTATAAGTATAAAAACAAAACAGTGGCTAGCGGCTAAACGAAGGATTTCAGAACATAGGTTTACCAGTTATCTTTAATTATTTTCATGTGTAGAAATAGCTTCCGAATAGGTATCCTTTCTCGGTTACTTTAACTCTGTATGTATATATTTTTAATTTATTAATTCCAAGTTTTTAATATTTTTATAATTTGTGTTACCATACGTAATTTAACCTTGACACGGATGTCGTGTATTGACATTTCTAACTTTTGCTGTTCCAAAACTGCGACAGTTTTGAATTTTCATACATAAATATATCAAAAACTATATATATAGGGTGTTAACAGACAACCTGGAAAAAATTGAGTATTTGTTCCTTGGATCGAAACAATAAAAAAATAAAATACAATACAAACTGGGGTCTAAAATGCTTTGTTTAGTTGCTAGCCACCATTTTTTTACACACAATAATTTTTACTTCCGTAACAGATGGTTGTATATTGAGTTCATTTTTTGTGTGAACCTTTATCACACTAATGTCCATTTTCAGGAAATTTGCTCTTCTGATGTGAATTTTCAAAAATTTTTAATTCTTAAACTCATATATCTCAAAACCTGTAGAATGTATCCAAATTGATTAAATGACAAAATGGTTGACGAATAAAAATATCTAGTTATTACATCCTTAGCACTTTTATTTTTCAACTTATTTGTCTCTTGTTCTATTTTGATTAAATTTACCGGTTTTGAGAAATGATTAGAGTCAAACAAATTAAAATGCATGCCATTTTGAGAGAAAAAAACACATTTGAATATTTTTTTATTGACATTGGTATGATCACAGTTCAACCACCCGCTACAGAAATAAAATTACTATGTGGGGAGGGGTAATGACGGCTAGCTGCTTAAACTAACCATTTTAGACCTCAGCCTGTATTATATGGAGAGTATTTACTGTCTCGACCTAAGGAACAAATATACAAAATGCTTCCAGCTTGTTTGATAACACCACGTATAAAAAAGAAGTAAAGTATTTATCAGACTAAAAGATTCAAGGCTGTAAAGACCAAACGACAAATATGTTAACATTTTTTTAACAGTATAAGTTATAAATTTCAATCCTCATCTTGACAAAATTAGTTTGAAAGATACAATTGTTTTGTTGAAAATTAAAAACTAACATAAAGACGGAAAACTAATCAAGATAGAGCATATGTTGTAACGAAATCTTTGTTTAGTTGTACCTACTAAATAACATGGTTCAATTTGGTACAATGATTTCGGGACATTCTGTAGTTACAGTGCATTGCTTGGTCAAATGCAACATTTTCGTTATATGAGCCATTATAATTTTTTCACTATATTTTGGAAATATTATTAAGAATGTCATAGTTTAAACATATCCATGGTAAATATTTAATTCAAATAATATTTCTGAAAGAGATTTTTCATTTGAACATTTTTAAATGTTACACACTATTATGAACTGTAATTAAATTACTTTCTAGATTCAAGCAAATAAAATAAAAGGGAGTTTATTAATAAAGATTACCTAACTAAACTATAGGAACGAAACAAGTTTGATACTTCAGTTTACACTAATAAGCTGGATGAGCAGTTTAACACGCCGCTAACTTTTGTAATATCGCTGATAGTAATGGGGTTGTATATTGTCATTAACGTAGAGAGGGATTTCATCAGCTATTTTCTGGTTTTCAAACAAAACCAACCATCTTGATTATAAGTCCTTGTGTTCCTAATGTGCATAAATCTCCAAACAATAAAGGGAAAACAGTATTTTACCAATGAAACATGAATTTTTCTTTTAATCAATTAAAATCAAACTATTAGTCACTCGACAATAATTAAGTTTAACAAAAGTATTACATTTTATTTCAATCACCCAATTATTTTATTTAAATAACTTCTCATTAACTAACTTACAGTTTTTACTTAATCCCACTTGTGTTTTAAGTCTTCCTCTTCCACTGTGGCGTTTAACACGTTAATAACACATAGCGTGTTATTTTGTTTTATATATCCGTTCCCACGCCTTTGTTATATTTGTTCCAAGAAATTGCCAGTGTGAAATTCTACCAAACGTGTTCGCCATTACAACACGTTTAGGCGTGATCGCACGGCCGTGTCGTGAGGGACGTGTTTACGATAATGGATTGTTTAGAAAATCGATTACACAATTTGATATATTGTGCTAGGTATTGTCGAACCATTAAACGTAACCAACACATGACTCGTTTAGTATTTTATCTACATTCGTATCAATAAGCACCAATAATGGTCTCACAAATAACATCGTAAGAGGTACCTTATTAAACAAAATTCAATCCCGTCCCCTAATGAGGTCTTCATTGTACACGATTCACATTAAAATACAGGTTCAGACCCAATTGGGCGTTTGAGAAAATTAGTGTTTTAATAGACATTATGCAATTTGCAAATGAGTTACTTGTTCCATTATGTTTCATGTTTTAGTTTCTTTATGTGCCTAAAATAAAGAGAATGTGATCATAAGTAGGTGAAAACGGCGATTAGGTATAGCGACATCAGTGACCCTACGTATACCTACGATGGTAGACGGCCTACAACCTATAATTTTTTACACATTTATTACCGTGATCTACCAAATTTTAGTTGGTCGTAGAAAAGTAGTTTATGCATTGATTGTATTCTAAATTTAAGCCACTCATGAGATACAAGCAACGTGAGATATATAGGGTGAGTTTTTAATATCCCCCCTCCTAATTTTTCAGAATTTCTTAAGATATTGACTGTCAACCACCACTAAACATCATTGATTAGTTTGTACTTTTTATTCATGTGGTTCACTTTTTTGGCTACCACCTTGATTATACTTGAATATATTCCGCCATTTTTTAATAAACTTAAATTTTTGAAGTGTAAATGTATAGTTGTGACCAATCATTTTTAAGTAATCTTTTGCGTTCAATACGATGCCGCAATCCGCTTTTGATTATCTTTTTTTATTCTCAAAATATGACGGATTTTTTGAAAATATTAAAAATTAGTTAACAAAATCGCAAATATTTTGAGAACAAAAACACCATATAAAAATCGATTGCGGCATCATATTCAACGCAAAAATCGACTTTAAAATGATGGGTCGCAACCCTAACTCAAACAAAAAAATTATAATAATAATTAAGTTCATTCCAATACGGTGGATTCAAGAAAGAGTATAGATTAATCAATGATGTTTGGTGGTGGTTGGGCGTCAATATCTTAAAAGATGTGAAAAATCGGGGGGGGGGATAATAAAAATTCACCCTGTATAGGATACTAGCCTAGCCTGTGTTGTAACTACATCTACGAGTGGCTTAAAGGTCTTCATAACACTATCGTTCCATAAATATTAGTTTATGTTAAATAGTTAAATGTTAAATGTTGATTGTTAAATCTTTAATGTTGAATGTTAAATTTTAAATTTAAAACTTTAAATCTCAAATGTTAAATTTTAAAATTTAAATGTTAAATGATAAATGTTAAATGTTTAATAGTTAACGGTCTACTGCTTTTTATATCAAATGTCTTATGTTTAGAGAATGCTTTAGGGCTTATGAAAATTAAAGTCAAATTTGAAAATCCTAAGAACTACTTTAAACCGAATTAAAAAATTATTATAATTTTTCAATTATTTCAAATTAATCTACAGTGTAAAAATTTTAAATTTATGAATTAATTTACATAATACTTATCTAATACTTTTGTAATGTAATCAAGTACATGTTGATAGTTTTTGCACTTACGCACTGATTACCATTAAATCATTTTCTTTAATTGATTATAGAATGTGTTTAATACTATAAGGATTTCAATTTTATGGACTAATTATGAAATTTTGCACCGGGCAAACCTTCAGCTATATTGGTCATATAGTTTTTGCGTGGTGGTAGGTCAGGCTATCAACATTTTCGTAATAAAAGTGATAATTTATCCTTGTTACACAGTTAAATTTTTGCCTTTCAACTCCGTTTATAAATTAGATTATAACGATATTTTTTATCTAAAAGAATCATAAAACTTGATGAACCATGATGTTTGATGAAAATATTGGTTTCCCCGTGGTTTGTAAAGCCTGTTGATCCTATCAAAACCAGCAAAACAATCGGTAGTTAAGCAGGTCCAGTGTTTGTCCACTGGTATTGACAGATGCGTTCATTAATCATTTGATTCTAAGGAACATAAAACCCTTTGTTTTAACAAATGTGAAATAAACTAATACGTGGCATATATAAAAAATTGTTGAGTATAAACATTAAAATAACACTTTTTATACACATAATTATTTTATAGATTGTTTAATTCTGAAGAATTTTTCGCTTCTTTTTAATTTAAATTCCACACACAATAATATTGTGTGCCAGGTGTATTACTTTTATGTTCTCGTTTGTATAACCCTTTCACGGGAATTCGTTGACATTTATTGCTTATTACTGCTACATCAAATTTCAAAGTAATATGGAGCAGTTTTTCAAATCATAATACAATCTGTTATCAATCAAGGACGTAATGAAAAGTTATTCAATGTTATTTGTCTTTCTTCATTCAAAATATAAATACTGTGTCGAAGGAAAAGATTTGGAATTGATTGAATGCTTTGTATATTTTCTTAACATATGACTCATGCGTGTTATGCTGAATAAAAATTATTAAATCATAATGAAAAATAGCTCTGGATTTTCGTTATCTTACAGTTCAAACATTTAATTAATAATTTTACCCAATGCATTATTTATATCGCGACCAAAATTATAATTGTAAATACTCAATTGCAATACTGTTTTAACACTTAATGTGCCAACCCAAGAAAATTATAATAAAATAATGATTCCTATGCACAACAAATGCCAAAATCCTCTTTTAATCATGTATGTCTTATATGGTTGTTAATTTTAGTCAAGGACTATAAATAGTGTAAAACACCAATTAACAAAAGTGACAACAAAGATACTCGCATTTACGTCAAAATTGTAATTAAGTAATAAAATAAATAAAAATTAATATAAATTTAAATAAATAATAAAAATATGATGTATTATTTAATCCTTTGACTAAAGCTAGTAACTATAGCTTTTATTTGTTACAAGCTGCATGCATATGCGACATCCGTCCTCTAGAAGGCACATATTCGAACAGTCCAAAAGATTAAAAATGTTGAATTTTCCCCATGTTAAATCTTTGTAAGAGAAGTTTATTTTTTCATCCATTGGACGTAAATATTTCCCAAACACAAATAAAACCTGCTAATATAGAAAACATCTGTTCTGGTGCAACCTGCACGTAAATCGAACCAGTCTGAAGTTTAGACGAACTGTCTGAAGGTGTTCCCTTTATTTTAAATTTATAGATTAAGCCGGTTACTGTTTTAAATCCAAAATAAGAACATAAATATTTTATAGTATATGTTACACTATTTTGACAAATTATTTTCAATCGAGCGATGTAGAGAATCACGTGTACTCATATATTATAGATTTACTCGAAGATTTTATTTCTGTGATTTGTTACTAAATGATCTTGGATTTTTTCTGGAATATCGAGTCTTTTTTTGTAACTAACTTTTTTAAGGTAAATCTATACCCACACGTACATGTCTTGCTCCCTGTTTATAGGTCACAGTGTTATATTGAACACCTTAGGAGCCTACACACTCTGTGTAGGTCGGAGACAAACCAGACCTTTTAGTTGCAATTAATTAGTATGCCTAGTGGCAATTAATTAGACTCACTGTAATAAATCAATCAATATTACTAACTCAAATAGTTTAACAGCGACACACTTATTTGTGGTATATTACCACTGGAAATTATGTAGGTAAAATAAGCAATACTGTAAATACAGTAACTGTAACATCTACTCTAGATGGATACAAATATACTGTCTCGTACTTTTTGAAACAAACGTAATATCTTTAGTGTATTTTAATAGTTTTACTCTCTTAATTTTAATGCCGTAGTTTTGACTTTTTTTACCTACAATTTCATCCATTTGCGATCACTTTTTGATGCTTTGTAATCAACTAAGAATATAATTTCAATTTTTTCCTAAACCTTTCCTATATTTTTATTTTCAAGATTTATATTTATTTTTACATTTTTCAGAATACTTTGGAGGCTATAAAGTTTCCAAAACGTAATACTTTACAAACCTATGATACTTCAAACTCATGTCGTGTGTAAAACCTTTGGGTGTATTTCCACCTCTCAATGTATGATACAAAGCAACTGCAGCCCAATTGTACTGAATATGGTAGTTATGAGTCATAGTCTTAATTTGTTTACTATATCACTGGATACGCCATTCATATGTGATAAGAATATTTTTGAATACTATAGAAGTTATGTAGTTAATAATTACTACATTATATTTACTACATTATACTTACTTCATTATAAATTTATTGCCGCTTTAAAACCAACTGTAACCTAATAGTTGCATAATTAATCAACTGTTAATAATTGTAAGTAATTATTCAATAGCCATGTGTGAGACCTATATTAGTGGAACCACTCACAGGAGGTAGTTGCTATGATATGGATTACCTCCTCCGTGGTTAGCCAAACAAATGAATTACAGACTACTTGAGGTGCAGAGTATAGTCTAATTATGGTTGCATTCCTCATCAAGATTAAGTATGAAACTGCAAACTACAAACTAACTTTAAGTTACATTAAATACATTTTCACCACAATATAAGATTGAAGGATAAGAAGAAATTTAAAAACTCCAAAAGATACACAACTGATACATAATCTCAGGGACAAGAAAATATACATAGGGGGTCAAATGGCTTAAGTTTTGGGATCTATCACCACATTATTGATCCAGGTACATAAGTCCGAATCAGTGTAAAACGTTTACAGGTGATTTGGGACGACATGAATTAAATGACATATTCTGAAAAAAAATTATAAAAAGCTTTAATTGTTCAAAGTTGATCAACTTTAAACCATCATAGCTTAATATGAAGTAAAAAAAATATAAGAAATAAAAAAGAATAAAATAGCCCAAATCTTTATTGGACTTCAAATAAAGGCCCAAAATGGGAGCAGGTGAAGCATTGCACTATTAATATTTTTTAGGGACCCCGATACTTACAGCCTATGAACGTAATCAATAGCATGTGTTTATTACCATGCCTAATTTCTGCTGCAAAATCTCCTCCCTCAACATCATCTACCCGAGTCTTGGGTCTCACAATTGCCGAAGTCCACAGCGTTTCCTAACGTTGTTTTACATTGAATTCTGTGTGTTGTTTCCCCCCCTCAGTATGGTTGTGACCACTGCGAAACTTATTCACTTAAAATCAATTCATAACTAATTTGAACTTAATACAATGATCCTTTGCGGAAATAAAAATTAAAACAAAATAGTGGCTATCAGCTTGACAAAGTATTTTAATAGATATGTTTACACGAACAGTTTTTTCTTTTGTTTAGAACATCTTCCAAAATCCTGAAATGTTTTTTCTGATACTCTATTGACTGAAAAATAACAATATATAATAATTTATTTATATCCATATAATATACAGAGTTTTAGGAGAAAAAATTGGAATGCTATACTCCTTGACATATTTAATTGGCATTATGATGCTCCTGTAACAATTTAAGTCCCCGAAGAAGGCTGAAGCTAATGATGCTCTCAAGACTTCTTGTCCTACTGCTTACCGCCTAAGCTGTTCAGGCATAATTTGACGTCCGCCCCGTTTTCAACTCCCATTTCGTTCACCTTGGCCACGGCGTGATCATGGTATTCTGATATATACAGAGACAAAACATAGCCAAGACTGGGTGCGTCACCTGTGAAATATATAAAAAATTATAACTAACCGGCTAACTTGCTACTAATTATACATTTTGTTAGTAAATAGTTTTGCTCTCGTTAACTTGTTAATACCTAAGCTCAGCTGATTTACCACAATTCAGTTTACTTATGAAACACAAAACAAATCGTGTTGGCTTGACCAAACTTCGACCTCCCTATATTTCGTTTTGTATGAGTTTGTCGAAAATATTCATTTATTCTTCACTAGTTGTGAGATTTATAAAAATTCAAAATTCAAATCCATTTATTTCAAGTTTTTACATTGTCATAGCCTCAGCCTCGCCAAGCTATGCATAGCTTGTCGGCAAAGTCCAATAGTATTCTGAAACGTATCGCATATTTATTACATTTTTTTACATTTTATTTATTTACTTTAAATATTTGTAATGAAAATCAAACTAAATCTATAGCGGTTAGGGCACGCACCTAAGAAATATTACGTATTTTTTGCAGCTGTATGGAGAAAAAGGCAAAATATGTGTATATTACATGCAAGATACTCTTAAAATAAATAAATAATAAATATCTAGACTATGAAGCTTAAAAACAGTACTAAAACTATATTTTGGAAATTAATTATGAATCTAATGGTTGAAACATTTTTATAATTCGAGTAATATTTCTGACAGATAATTTTCATTTGAACCCTTTTAAACGTTAAAGAAGATTATGTATCAAAGTTTAAAACAATTAAAACTAATTTACTGATTTAAGAAAGTACAATATTGGGGAACGCATTAATTAAGATTACCTAAGTAAAATATGAGAATGAAGAATGGTTATTGTTTTAGTTTACAATAATAAGCTGGATGAACAGTTTAACACGCCGCTAACTTTTGTAATATCGCTGATAGTAATAGGGGTGTATATTTTAATTAAAGTAAACAGGTATTATATCAGCTGTTTTCTGGCTTTCGAATAAAACCAACTGTCTTGTTTATAAAGCCTTTTTTTTACATGGTGCACAAATCTCCAACCAATAAAGGAAATAAAATAGCTAATAAAACAGTATTAAAAAACATGAATTAATTATATTTTAATCAATTTAAATCAAAACTTTTGTTATAGTAACATTACAGTTCCTATTGCAACAAGAAGAGGCGAGTCCCTCATAACAAATATCTATATTAGTAACTCAACAACAATTAAGTTTAACAAAAGTATTAAATTTTATTTCAAACGAACATTAATTTATTTTATTTTAATAACTTTTCAATAACGAACTTACAGTTTTTACAAAGGAGCTGTTCTTGACTGGCTACTGGAAAAAGAATTTTACTCTGTTGAAGAATGCCTGGAGAGACGAGGCCAACCTCATCACTGAAGAAGAAAAATAATGACGCCATGACTGTACTTAATGTTCATGTCAATAAAGAGTATTTTATCTTGTCTTGTCTTTGTCTTACACTATCCCACTGTCTCGAACTCTTCCTCTTCCAATCGTGACGTTTATCACGTTAATAATACATAGCGTGTTGTCTTGTTTTTATATATCCATCCCTCCACCCCACTGTTATATTTGTTCCAAGGGTGAAGGCCATTACAACACCTTTAGGCTTGATCGTACGGCCGTGTCGTGAGAGACGTGTTTACAATAATGGATGGTTTACTAATCAATTTTACGATTTGATTATTGTGCTATATATTGTTGAACCATTGAACAATACCTAACACATGACTTGCTTAGTATTTGATCTACAAGCGTATCAATAAACACCTATTCACCAATAGTGGTCTCACAAATAACATATTAAGAGGTGCATTGTTAAATTAAATTCAAACCCGTTCAATATATATATATATATATATATATATATATATATATATATATATATATATATATATATATATACCGTATGGCCATCATAGCAAGCTATTAACATAAAATAATAAAAATAATGTAAATAAAAGATGTTCAGCAGTGCTTAGCACCTGCGTCAGTTCATTTAAAATAAGACTAAAATAAACTTTTAATGATCTTTCTATAAAGCTAAATCCAGGGCGCTAAGCCATTGCAGACCAGCTTCACTTGTACAGTGCAGGAACATTAGCCCCTCTAGGAAAGCACTCAAAGGGCACTCGGTGACAATGTGAGTCATAGTCTGGAACTCCGCATCACAGCTGCATGACTGCTCTTATACCATTCCCCATTTGTATTTCAAATAGAGAGAAAAATAGTTTATTGAATAAATTACAACTGCCCACATTAGTGGGTTGCCTGGTAGACACAGTATACAATACAAATTTCTTAGTTTACGTTGGAATTTTGTTATGGAATTTTGTTATTTTGTAATTTTGTTGTTGGAGTTCTTATTATTTATTTATTTATTTATTCAGAAAATGTTATACAATAGCTACAGGAAATCCCAAACTTAATTAAGAAAAAAAACATAATTATTTTTAGAATGTACAATGTATAACATAAAAAAAAAATAGTGAAAACAATGTGGTTGCTATTTTCCTTACACCAAACTATTTTCTCACAACTACCTATAACTAAACAATCATATAACCATCAAACCTAACATAAAAATACTCTATTTAATTGATTTATCAACAAATTAAGATTGAAATTAAACATATCTATTTCTGCGCTATACATGTTCAGAAAACGTAAAGTTTTAAATAAAGAAAAATTATAAAACTGAACAGTGTTACAGCATGGTAAAAAAAATAAAAAAATAAAACTAAAGAAGGTTAGTTACGCAACTTCCTTCTGGGGGATATGCAACTTTATCTGCCTCAGTCAAAATGGACTGTGTACTAACCTTGTGTAAAAATTTAAATATTTGACTTACTCCTTCTTGTTAAAAGTGAATCAAATGAAAATAATTATATAATTGATTTCTAATTATGTAAATTGATAATTTTAATGTTCTTTTTACTATAGTTTTGATAATATTATTGTTTAGATTAAATTCTTTCCATACTGAAACAAAAAATTTAGAATCGTTCCTCGTGCGCCAATTAACAGTCCAAAAACTTTAACATCCTTCACTTTGTATTTCTTTCTAATATAATCCGCTGTCGGCTCGTAAATACTTTGCTTTTCTTTGTTGACCGTGTCTGGTTGGTCTTTGTTATTTTCCATTCTTATGGTAGGGTCAAGTATTATGGCACTTTTTTCTTTGGGTCAATAGCCAGAATATCTATTCTTCTTGTGCTGCCTTCTGTTGAAATACAGTGCACTTCTTCATACACTTCCTAAGTTTGGTATATATTTCTAATTTCTTCTGCTATTTTTTATCTTATTTCGTTATGCCTAGCATTTCTTAAGAGTTCTCCATATGGACAGCAACCAAGGACGTGCGCAAGGGTTTCTATCTCACTACAATGTCTGCAGTGGACGTTGCCTTGATTCCTGCCTGGAAGAACTCTGACTGAAATGACTCCAGCTACCATTTTTATTGTTTATCTCCATTCTGAGTTGGTGAGTCCCCCCATATCTGGTATCCATTTATTGGCTGGGGTGTATTATTTGAATAGTTCAACACCTTTCCCTTTCTGTTTCAGACAGACCCCTTCTTCAAATTCTCTTTCTCTAAGCATACTTCTTATTTTTCTACTTTTATTTTTTCCGATTATGTTTTTAGGTGATAAGTTTAATTTCTTATAACATGTATCTTCTTCCAATTTTAATTTATTTTCATTAACTACATACGGGATTTTAGAGTGTCTCAAAGTGTTAATAATGTTATAGGCCTCCCATTGAGCTCGGATTAGTCCAAGCCCTTTAAATTTTTTCGAGGCGCTTAGCATACAGTCGGGAGTATCAATCGGTAAAGAAATTATTTCTCTCAAACTACTTTTCATAATTTTGTCGAGATCAACTGTAAATTTGTTAGGAAGTTTGTTCAGAGGAGCATTTTGAATTGGGTAAACCATTGATGGCCATAGACATTGATTTAAAATATTGACCTTTTGATGTGTCAATAATAAAGGCGTTACAGTTAATTTTTCAATTTTCTCTTGAATTTTTTTTATTACTCCTTCATGGTCTATCACAATTGTTTGTGAAAAATTTACTCTGAATTTCATCTTCCTACTCCAGAAGAATCGATTGAGTAAAGTCCACTGATTCCAAGGAAGATCCATACCACCTACTGCTAATTTCGGGTCAGCAATCAGAAAGAATTCCCGACCTCAGAAAGATTTCCGCAGTCCAGTCCAGTGGACTGGAGGCATTCCAGTCGTTATGGATGGAAAAGTATGAGTCCGTCAACAGGGATGCTATCCACAATTGTGGTTTTCGGGACCTCAATTGGCCCGTCATCTGGGGTAGTTAATCATGGATGGGCAGAAGTGGAGCAGATAAGATCTTAGTATATTCCCTAATGAGTGAATCCTTTCGTCTGGTTTCAGGTGGAGCGATATTACACAGAACCGGGAGCCAGGGGACGGGGGTTGCCATGAGTTTACCATTAATGGCTCTCATAGCCCTGTTTAGATGGACATCGATATCTCTGAAATGCACACTGTACAACCACACGGGAGCACAGTACCCAGCAGTTGAGTAAAATAGGAACAGAGCAGTGGTTCGCAGAACTTGTGCGTTAGCTACCCGGGTGGAGCCAGCAGGGTGATGACAATGTTAGTCGTGGTTCTCACCTCGGCTGCTGTCTTTTTTAGGTGGCTTTTGAATGTCAGGGACCGATCTAAAGTGACCCCCAGGTACTGTAGGTGTTCATTGCACTAAAGCACAACACCTTCAAATACAATTTTAAGCTTATGATGGACCATTCTATTGTTCAAGTGGAAGCAAGAAACCTCGGTTTTGTTAGGTTTGGATTTAGCTTCCAGGCTTTAAAGTATTCACCGAGGGTCGTGAGGTCATTTGTTATTGTTTCCTCTGCTTGTTGGAATTCCTGGTGCTGATAAGCCAAAGCTATATCATCTGCGTAAATGAACTTTGAGGAGTGAGTGTCAGGAATTTCGGCTGTATACACATTAAACAGCAGTGGGGCGAGCACTGACCCCTGTGGCAGGCCATCCTTTAGTTGCCTAAAAGTACTTTCCTTGCGTCCCAAATATACTTTAATCATCCTGTTGGAAAGCATTAAAGTCGGGAGACGCAACAGGAAAGGGCAAGGAATCAGGTGTAAAATGTAATAAAAAGGCCTTTTCTCCAGTTAGTATCATAAGCTGCAGTGAGATCTAAGAAAGCAACAGATTTTTTTCAGTCTTCACTCAGACCCATCCTCGATGAAAGAAGTAAGAGCTAGAAACTGATCACAACAGTTGCGCCCAGGTCTAAACCCAGCTTGTTCAACGGGGATGCTGGAATCGAGAACAGGGAGGATTCTGTTATATATCAACCTCTCGAGCAGCTTATAACAGACACTAAGAAGAGCTATGGGTCTGTAATTTTCTTGCAGTTGAGGATCTATGGGTTGGTAACTTTCGAGCAGTTTTGGATCTTTACCAGGCTTCAAGACAGCTAATATTTTGGATTTTCTATATATACCAGGTAAGTCACCGTTCTCCATTATGGTATCAAAAACTGCAAGAAGCCACTATCTAGCCTTCTTACCCGAGTGTTTTATAAACTCCGGGAATATTTCATCCAAGCCTGCTGCTTTGCCAATTGGTATTGCATAATCGCCGCATCCAGCTCATCCATAGTGAAAGGTCTAGACTTCCAATGGTGCTTGCCGTCCTTGCCGACTTTGCTTTATTTCATTAAGCTTAAAGTTCACCTTCCTGTCCGCAGACGTACTCACGGGTTTACATAAACAAGAGAGGTGTTTTGCAAATTTCACAAGGGCGAGGTTGTTAGACAGCGTGTTTATAATTTGTCTTACCCAGTGATGAGATTTCTGGGCAGAGACTGGGCTTTGCGACTACTCTGGGTGTAGTTTATGTTCTCAATAGTTTTCACCCATTTCTCTCTTTCCTGGTGTTGTCGAGAGAGTAAAGCAGTTGGTCCGCTACACCTCTGTCAGTAGTATCAGTGAACTCACTGTAAACATCTTTGTACTCTGGACTCCATCCTGATATATACTCTTTCCTAAATCCTCTTGGGATGGATGATTTAGCGGAAGACAGAACAAATTGTATGAACCAATCGTAGTTTTTTAATTTAGGAGGGATGAACGTGATACTCTGAGCCTGGTAGAGAAGGCCTCCCACTCAGCTTTGTTAAAGTTCCACCTAACCGAGGAAAAGATCTTACGAGAGGAATTTGGATTCCCACTGATATTGGTACAGGTCTATGCTGAGAATGAGGAAAGGCACCTAGGACCTTCCTGAAAGTTGGTGTGGGTGATGTTGATCGATGACAAGAAAAAAAGCGTGTGGAGAGTACCCACGAGCCATCGAGCTGAATGGAAAGTGTGTGGGCCCTTGGCATTAAATACCAAGAAAAGGTTGTTATTTTCAGCCCAGCTTAAAAGACGAGTGCCGTTGTCATCATCGCTCGAGTATCCCTACTGGCCGTGATGACTGTTAAAATAACCTAGATATAACAAAGGATGCTAAAAATATCTGACCTCTGTATGTTTCGTGGTTTGTAGACATTGACAATGGTAGTCTCAAATACCTTAACAGCAACAGTAAATATTCTGTTCACATAACTTTTGTGATAGACTGATACGTCGTCTATGTCATCACGGTCTAATAATGAAATTTAGGCATCGTGCAGACCTTCAGCTATTTTATAATAGCTCTGGATTTTTGTTATCTTACACAAACATTTAATTGATAATTTTTACTGTTTTAACACATAAGATTGCATCCCAAGAAAATTATACCAAAATCATAATTCCTATGCAGACCAAATGACAAATTCCTCTTTAAATCGTATATGCCTTATATGGTTGTCAATTTTAGTTAAGAACTAGGAATATAAAAAGTATTAAACATAAATTGACAAAAGTGAAATAAAACCACTGGTATTTAATTCAAAATAAAAAAAGGAATAAAATAAATAAAGAGTCATGAAAATTTCAATTAGATGAACGGATTAAAGAGGAGTTAAATCCTCATACATGACTTTTGGTAGCTCAGTGTAGTAACAAATCCCGGTTTCTTTGACAGACGATTACATTCGCATGAAACCTCAGATCGATTTCAAACTTTCCCAAAAAATTTTTGGTGTAGTTAGTAAGGTCAAGTTCATTTCTGAAGTTATTCTATTAAGTAATAAGTTAATGCGACGTAATTTAAGAAATGCATTCCGTGAGAAATGCATTGTGGGCTGTAAACAACGGTACTAAAGGCTATGTTAAACGGTGCTTGAGTTTTTTGTTGGCAGCATGTGTTATCTAAACTATTTTCTGTCTGTTGTACTGTAAATTCACCAAATATAATACAATTTGTTATATATAAATTATGTTAAAATAGGTTATGAATGTAAGAAAGATATATTTTGTATTAATGAACAATAATAACAAGAATAGTATATTTCACCACTAGTCCGGAAAGTGACCCATTTCAGGGCGAGATAGTGTTTTACGCGCGAGGCGAAGCCGAGCGTGGAAAACACTATCGAGCCTGGAAATGGGCTTTCCGGACGAATTGAGAACGATACTTTTCATCACGACGCAATTATTAATAAATGTGGAAGTTTTAAAGGAGGATTATTTTTGTAAATTCTTCGCCATTGGACAAAGTAAACAAAGCTAGAATTCAAAATTTAATTTGTTTTAAACCCAGCTGGTTGTTGTTGTACGGAATAGTTTGTTTACCTTGGACGGAAAGTAATGTTTACAAACATTACTTTCCGTACAGGTCAGTAAAATCAGCTGACGGTGACAGTTTGGGAAATGACTACTTTCCAAGGTCTCAGCTGTACGGCAAGTTGTCACTTTCGTATACGGAGTGATGAAAAATATTTGCTGAATTAATACGATAAAATTTGTAAAAAGTACATTGGTAATAAAATATCTTGAATGAAAAACAAAACCACTTAAAACCTTTTTCTATGTAGTCAATATGCGTAATGTATTAGATGTGATATTTTTATTTATTATTTTTAATAGCGTAGAACTAGTATTATTTGGCTCATGTTGCCGTTCATTCCCATACTCGTGGAACAAGCGTAATCCTAGTAAATTATGATATATTATTTAATCTTTTGACTAAAGCAAGTAACTCAAACTTTTATTTGTTACAAGCTGCATGAAAATCGGTCCAATAGCACTAGAAGGCTCATATACAAACCGTCCAAAATATTGAAAACGTTAAATTTTTCCCCATGTTGAATCTCCATAAGAGTTAAATTTTATTTTTTGCCCATTCAACGAAAATATTTCCCTTACCTGAGGGGTGTAACACAACTCCGTGTAGGAGCACATGACATAGTGGGCCGACGGCCCCCGGTGTGGCACAGTTGTGCTCATTAAGCACTATATGTTTACAAACTCTAATCTACACAATTGTACTTCACTGTCTGAAATTAATTACTGATTACACAGAGTTGATTGCATGCATAGACGATGATTGAGTCTAGTTACTGAGCCTTATTAATAAATACCCGTCGCAACAAACCTGCGTACCTAATTTTTAATACATATTTTTTATTTTATTAGACCATGAGGACTTTTGATCAAACTTTACATTCTCATTGCTCGCATTACATATACCACTAAATTACCTAACACTAACAGTTATAGAAGTTCAAGTACTTTTATATATATATATATATATATATATATATATATATATATATATTATTTGTTTTTATTTTCATTATAAATAAACTAAGTACCCTTTTTACTTTTTAAAAACATTTTTATTTTACTGACAACTAGTTTCGATCCTATTTAGGTCATAATCATGTCTGAATTAACCTCACATGTCAACAAAAATTAAATAAATAAATACATATGAAACAGCTTATCATTGGTATAGTATAAGGGAGAAGATTTTGGAAAAATCTTCAAAGAAAATGATTACGCGTCAAAAGTAGAAACATTCCTTAGTAATGGGAAATTTCAACTGTTAACAAAGGACCCAACAGAAGACTTTATCAAAACAGTAAATTCGACAATATCAAACTGCAAAAGTATCACAAAGAATGAGAAAATTAGGTTAAAAGCAAAAAATTCAAAACCACCAACGTTTAGAGGTCAGCCCAAAACACACAAAAACGGGATCCCTATAAGACCGGTGGTCAATTTTCGACAAGCTCCAACCTACAATTTATGCAAGTATTTACATAATACAATTAAAAATATCATAAGTTGGGAAAACCATATCAGTATCTCAAACACATACTACTTAGTAGAACTAATTAAGGATGTAGAAATTCCTGATAACTCAGTCTTTGTTTCATTTGATGTACATGATATGTATTCTAATATTTCTATTGTAGAAACTCTAGAAATATTGAAACATAAACTTGAAAATCAGGTCGGAGTTACAAAAACACAAGTGAATGATATAATTAAACTAACAAAAGTTACATTAAACCAAAATTATTTCAAATACAATGACTCATTCTATCTACAACAAGAAGATTTACCTATGGGATCACCATTGTCAGGTCTATTAGCTGATATTTATATGAAAGATTTAGAAATTAGTAAAGTAATGAATGATAGTAATCCTTTCAAAAAACAAATAAAGTACTGGCATCGCTACGTGGACGATGTATTGTGTCTTTTTCATGGAACGGCAGAAGAAGCAAATGATTTCCATCAATATCTAAACTCTCTCTCAAATAAGATACAGTTTTCAAAAGAAACTCAAAAATATAGAATCAACTTCCTAGACATAACGATTTCCAAAGAAAATAATAAACATTGTTTTAAAATATATCGAAAAGCCACGACCACAGAAACAATTATTCCATCCGATTCCCACCACCGGCAACACAAATTAGCAACGTTTCATTCGATGATCCATAGATTAATAAACATTCCTATGTCTAAAGAGAATTATATGAAAGAGAAAAACATCATTAAACATCTAGCATTAAAAAATGGCTACAAAACTAAGATGATCGAAAAAATGATAAAGAAGAAAATAAAAAAGAAAAATGAAATGCGAAAAGATGAAACTGAAGATGACACAAAGGAATATATCTGTGTTCCTTATAATACAAACATGAATAAAGCTACGAGGAAAACATTTCAACATTCTAGCATAAAAGTGAGCTACAGAACAAAAAATAATGCATATGACATGATGAGTAATAAAGTATTGAACAAAATAAATGATACAAAAGATACCTAAGTAAATCAGGTGTATATAAAATTAAGTGCAGCGACTGCGAAAGCTACTACATTGGGCAGACAAGAAGAAGTTTTAAAACAAGATTCAAGGAACATATTCAAGCCCTAAAATCTGGTAACAAGACAACCATGAAATCAAATTTCGCTGAACATTTATTAGAGACTGGACACAACTACAAAAGTATAAATGAAAATATGAAGATTTTAGATTTTGAGAAAAAGAAAGATCGCCTAAATGTGAAAGAAGATTTCCATATATATATAAATGAAAAGAAAGATCCGAATAATATCCTTAATTCAAGAAATGTGAATCAATATAACCCTATATTCGACAAAATATACGATTTAAGAACAAAAATCAAATAAGGGGAATCATACTTGGACATCGTTTTTATACCTTTATTAGTTTATTTATTCTACTTTATATATTTGCATACACAATTTTAAATTAATTTTATATGATATTTATTCTTATATACTATACCTTTTTATATTTCAACAGATTAGAAAACCAGACGATTTCCCAAAATCTTCTCCCTTATACTATACCAATGATAAGCTGTTTCATATGTATTTGTTTATTTAATTTTTGACATGTGAGGTTAATTCAGACATGATTATGACCTAAATAGGATCGAAACTAGTTGTCAGTAAAATAAAAATGTTTTTAAAAAGTAAAAAGGGTACTTAGTTTATTTATAATGAAAATAAAAACAAATAATGTTATAGTAGCCCTACTCACTATCATCTTTGTTATAATATATATATATATATATATATATATATATATATATATATATATATATATATATATATATATATATATACACATATTAAGATCAGGATTGAGCAGTCTTCAAAATATCGCGTCGAAGATTGCCGGCGATTGACAGTCTCTGAAGTGTTTTGCCATATTATTAGTCAACTTCAAAGTAATCAGGGAACTGATGGAGTGGGGGTAATTGGCTTCAATAAAAAAAGCAACAAAAGGCCGGCCGCCCCTATATGTACGGTAAATTTTTATTAATCAACATCTCATTCTAACTCAACGCATAATAACATCCTACACATTCATTTCTTCAAAGCTTTATTTTGCACTTATTATTTATTCAAATTAGTCTCTATACAAGGTCAGTTGCCAACACTTAAATTCCATCTTTTACTCTGCACTCAATAATACAACTGTACTTGTTCAAACTGACATTCATTTCAGCTAGTTTTATTTTGCGCTCGATATGCTAATGAGTCTCTATATAACCGGGGACGAAGGGCCCTTGAAACTTATACAAAAACATTTTATAAGTTATCTTAGGTATTATTAGTATTAAATATGAATTGTTTTACAATTATTTATACCATTCCTAGTAAACTGAGCTTCGTCTGTAAACATCATTAACTTAATAAGCTGACGATTTCTAGCAACCCAACGACAACACCGTGACCTGATAACGTTAACTCCGGGATGAAGGGCCTGAACTCTCTGCACATGATAAAGGTGCAGACGAAACCACCCAATACATATCCTTCAGAATAAACATAATAATTTTTAGTATTTTGTCAGGTAGTTAGTGTTGAGTTTAGTAAGCATGGTTATAAGGGTTTTGTTATTTATAACATTCACTCCTTAATATTTTCCATACTTCGGTAACAATAAAAGTAACATACTTAAGTATAATACTTATACTGGTACTTATACTGGTACTGGTACTTATACTAATCCTATTATATTAAACGAGAAAGTTTTGTAGTGGGGTTTGTGGTTGGAAATTATTTCGCGAAGTACAAGCGGGCGAAGTGTGGTGGAAATTATTTCCACCGTTCCGGATGGAAAATAACTGTTCTTTGGTACAAAATAATGGTAGTTTAATTCATCAAAACCCTAAAAACGGTCGAAATATTCAGTAAAATCGTTAATAAAAATCATTTTTCTCCATTGGAAAAGCATTAGAGCGATCACCTGATTATAAAATTTTTTCCGAAACGTAAGTCCCATGATTTAACCATGTAGCCAGTTTGTGTATTAAAAACGAGAAAATTTCTTAGCTGTGTTGGAGGTTGGGCATAATCTTCAAAAGCACGAGTGGAAACCCAATATTGAGCGATAAATTCTAGGGTATAAAATAATAGGTAGTTTAATTCATCAAAACACGAAAAACCTTGGATTACATAGTAAGATAATGAATAAAATTTTTGTCCTTAAGAAAAGTATAGGTGCAAATCATATGATTATAATAAAATGAAATGCTTTAAAGTCAATTGAAACAATAACAATGTTTATGACAATCGTAAAAAAATCAAACTAAGATTAGTTTGTTACATAAAAACTTAACCTCAAAAAACTCTTCAGGTTTAAACAATGAGACTTTTGTTAAACCAGTTTTAATAACATTCTTAAAATTAGCTCTAGATAAATTTCTTATGTTAACAGGCAAAGCATTATATTTTTTATGCCTTGATAGCAAAGGCTATTTTCAGTGGCTGAAAACATGCCTCTTGACGTGGAAATATTACCTCTAAACCTTGTGGAGTAGCTGTGAACATTTGATATTTTGGTTAAATTTGGCAGATTGTCCTTGACAAAAAGCATGACGTGACAAACAATGATGGTAAGTATTTTAAGAGTAATCAAGAGTGGTTTGCAATGTGTTTGGTTATGAACTCCACACATTAATCTTACGGCCTTTTTCTGCAACATAAAAATTCTGTCAATGTCAATGGCATAAGAACAGTTATGCTAACATTGAGGTTCCATATGACATAAAACTATGGATGTATGCGGAATAATACAGAGAAAGACATCAGGAGAAACACTAGCACCTAGGGATCTTATCGTGAATATCCGTCGCAATTATGGAAGCCAAATAATCAATGTGTGTTTGCCACTTAATATTGGACTGCAAATGAAACCCCAAGAACATAAGTGATTTGACATTGCTGGATCTACTGCCCAGACACAGTGTTACGACCTGAACCTTCTCAGCATTCATGCAGGGTTTCTTTGTACTGCACCACTCAGTAATAAGGGTTGACTTAGAAATAACAACATCATTGGCATCATTTAGCGAGCTACATTGTGGACTTAGTACAAAATCGTCTGCAAAAAAATTGACATACTGATCATTAAAAAAATGTTAAAAAATGTAAGTAGCGTCCATGTAGGCCTATACACAAACAAATAAGCAGATACATCGTTATGGGAAAGTAAGGCTTAAACTCTAAGGCCTGACCCAGTTCAACAAAGTCAGCATCAAAGATCTTCAAGATATGTTTAAGAGCTTCAAACCCAAAAACTCTGCAAGAATCGACCAAATATCCAACAAAATAATCAGTTACTGTCAAACAGTAATAGTTTCGCCCATATTAAACATTATTAACTCCTCCATGGAACAAAATGAAATTCCTGAAGCAGCCAAAATAGAATTAGTTTACCCTAAATTCAAACAAAAGGAGGAAAATCAAAAGCATCAAATTACCGACCCGTATCAGTGCTGCCCACTTTATCCAAATACATTGAAAAAGCAATCCACAACCAATTAATCAAATATCTAGAAGAGAACTGTCTAATATCAGGTTTGCAACATGGGTTCCGAAAAGGAAAATCAACATCAACAGCCCTGGCCCAACTTTGTCAAGACATCTCGGGAGTTTTGGGAGGAAAGGAAGCAAGAATTGACATTCATGGAAGAATTGACGACTCTCCCTCTCTTCAAGGACTGCAGAGATGACTTTGATGGTAAATGGTTAAAATGGTAAATGGTGTAAGAACGCCACATGTAATTTTTTATTTACGAATTACTAGTCTACTTGTTGCTCGGAATCGAGCAATTTATTTTGATACAATACAAAGGTAACGTTTAGTTCTAAATTAACGACAACCGACCAATCCAATATTGTGAATGTCAGTAATCCCAAAAAACTACACGTGTTTACAGCTGAACATTAACAGATGTTTAAAATGTTCAACCCAAACCCAATGTTATTCTAATGGGAAAATCTCAAATTTAATTTGTGTAAAGCGCCCTTATTTTGTGTCTTATTTTCATCGATTTTTAGCAGAAACAACTACAGAACAAGCCCTATCCAAGGACACCAAAAACTTGAATATCGGTTAAAAATTGTAGGAGGAGTTATCAACACAAAAAAACCCTTAGCGTATTAAATAAGTACTAATGATCGCCTCCTGATCGAAATTCGATCAAAATTTCAGTTGATCTGGACCCAAGAAGCTTAAAATACAATACAACATTTTATAGTTAAAACATCTGTTCTTCCTAATTTTCTAGCAGTTGTTATTACAACAGCTGCCTTATGATTCATCCAATTTGCCTTTCTCCATAAGATTAACATTAGTCCAGTAAATATGTCAGAAAATACGGGGTTGCTGTGCAAAAGGTCGGGTAGTTCTGATTTTTTGATATGTTGTTATTGTTGGGCACATTACATAAAATCCAAGTTTTCGACCTCGAGGTGCGACCGCGCGCCACAGGGCGCGCCACTTGTTACTAAAATATCGAAATTTTTACAAATCCTAAGTTTTTTTGGTCTATATCGCTAGCGAATAATTTAACAGAAAATATTACATTATTGTATTAAAGGAGGATAAATGTGTGACATTTTAAGCCCAACAACACATATGTAGCGTAATTAATGACCGAAATACAGACCTTCAAAATAAACCAATTTCCCAAAGATTGATTAGAATGGTGTTTTTTTCAATATTTACACTATAAAGTTGTTTCGAGCAAACGCTGTATAAATTTATGGTGTTTTTTATCTTATTTTCTTCTTTTTGAAATTCTTCTTGAAATTTCACTGGATATGTGCTTTTATTGAAGATTATCTCATGGGACGAATTTAAATTTTTTGCGTCAAATACGTTCTGCACCTTTTGTGCTCTTTTCAGTAACAGCAGATGGATACCCATCAAAGACTACGGTGATGCTGAAGCCACAATGTGTTTGTAAGTATGCCACATAACTCTTGGCAATCTCCCCAAAATTCTTATTCCGCTTCCAAACCACTTAAACGATAAACGAGCCAGAATTAGCAGGCAATGAATTTTTTTAATTTTGAAATTGTTATAAACGATTTTAATGAAAAGTTAAAATGCCTGGCATTTCCGGCTCAGTTGTACGATTGAGGTCGGGTTTGCGGCATTGTGTTTTGTTAAGTAAGACCTTTAATATGAGGTACATATTGTCCTATGCTTTCATTTAAGATTTTCTTGCGACTCCTAGTGGGCTGTCCCCCATTGGGGCTAAAAAACCACATTGTGCCACAAAATGAAGTACTTAAGGCCAAATTATGGATGTTTTAAGTTCCATTCCTCTAAGTCATCCCTTATAGAAAAAAATAAGAGTGGAAGACATTGAAATTCAATAATGTCTGTACTGAAATGGGGCAAAGAACGGAGCCTTTTTTTACTGTCACTATAAAATAAAATACAATTATGCTCGTTATCCTCAAACCGAACATAGTAATTTTATATATAATTGTAAAGCTTAAATAATTCTCTACAAACTTCAGATTTACGTTTTTACATATAAACGTCAAACAAAGAAGCTATAAGGGAAGGTTTTGTATGATGCAAAGAAAAAATAAATCTTTTACGTTTGTGTCGATTTTGCCACAAAATTTTAGGGTTTTATTGTAATTATAATATATTCATATTATTACAATAAATATAATAATATATTTATTGTAATAAGTGGTAATGACAATTGTTGTAACAAATTTTATTTGGAACAAAATAGAAGCAATGCCACTTTTATTGCTTTTCCCCTTAAGAAACTGTAGTTGATTTTCTAACATACTGCAATTTTAACTTTAAAGTTGCGTAGGGCGGAAAGCTCAAGGGGAATTTTTCGGGACTTTTGGGAAAATGCATACCTTATACCTTGTACCTTGCACCTTCTTAAACCTTATACCTTGTACCTTTAGTCTATCAACTGTGAAAAATTCAGCTACTCCGAAATTACCTCCGACACGAACCTATTTTGACTGGGCTATTTAGTTATTTTGTTAGAAGGTCTTTATTTCGGTAATTATTTACACTATGTGTTGTTGGGCTTAAAATGTCACAAGTTTATCCTCCTTTAATACAAAAATGTAATATGTGCTGTAAAATAATTCGCTAGCGGTAGAGACCAAAAAAACTTAGGATTTGTAAACATTTCGATATTTTAGTAACAAGTGGCGCGCCCTGTGGCGCGCGGTCGCACCTCGAGGTCGAAAACTTGGATTTTATGTAATGGGCCCAACACTAACAACATATCAAAAAATCAGAACTACCCGACCTTTTGCACACCAAAATGTATAATTTTACTGGACTACATTGGAACTTTGAAAGTCTGTGGGGCGTATCCCTGGAGTCCGATGTGAATTATAATGGGATTCTGCTCATCTACAGGACTATACCTTTCTAACGGTATCCTTGGATTTCTCTTACGATGTACACGAGCTGAGAAAAAAGGAGGAAATGAAACATGCTTGCGTATTAATATGTAGATACATGCTACAGATTGGTTGAATGGAAAGAGATGGTCTAATAATTTTGCAAAAGTAAAATTACCAAAAATAACATAATAATCCAGTGCCGTGAAGGATAAATTTTAACAGCTGTTTATTTATATTAGGCCTAATAAATTGAATTAAAGAAAAAATAAATTTGAACAAAACTTGCCCAGTTTCAAGTTTCAAGTTTTATAATTATATTCAGCTGATGACTGAAAACATCAAAAGCCAAAAATTTTTCTCTGAGTCCAAAATTAATTTTTTAACATTGTAAGTACTCTATTTAATCATAATTCGGCAAAGTTTGTTAATATTAATAATTCCAAATCATTATCAAATACTGTTTAGCATTAATTATTCATTGGTTTAGTGAATAATAGGTTTTTATAGTGAGTTAACCTCAAACAACATAAACATAACTTATAAATAACTGTAGAAAATGGACTTCAAAATCAAAACACCTTTTCAAATACAAATAAAAGATGGAAAGCAGTTTATTATGTTTGACAATAAAGAGTATTTCAAAGCCATAACACTAAGAAATGGAAATATTTGCTGGCATTGTGTTTCTATAAACTGCAAAGCATGTATTAAGACAAACCAGGATGTAAGCAATATAATGTTTCTTGAACCAACTCACAATGAATCCTGTCTTAAATCATGTACAGCTAAAAGTATACATACATCTGCTTTGTCAAATCTAAAGAAATGTCCAATACGAAAAACTGCATTGCAATCCACAAATTCTGAAAACGATAAGCTACAACTCAAACCAACTTTGAAATCAACATCTTGCCAGACTGATACTACAGAAATATATTGTGTGAAAACATTGCTTAAAAGAATAGAAGAATTAACATGTCAAAAATCTAGATTGATGGCTAAACTTGAAGAGCTATCATTGGATTTGGAAAGAGTTGAATTTCAACTACATACAGCACAAAAAGAATTGGAAACAACTCATACAGTAAAGCCAACGGAGATTCCATTGAAGGATATGGACTTACCTAGACATGACATAAAAGAGAGTGAGAATGATTACTACACACAAAATGAAAAGGATTTTGAGAACATGACTGAAAACAAAAATATAAATAATGACACGATGGAGAGTGACTATTTAGTTCCTGTTTTCAACAGATTTTCTCTGTTGAATGCTTTTTGCCCAGAAAGGAATTTGCCCTCAAGCAATACAATAAATGACAGTGATGTGAGAATGACACATACTAAGGAAGGAACACCGTTTAAATACAACCAATCAGACAAGAAACCTAAAGTTTCACATACAAAAGCCAAGTTAAACCCAAAACTTAAAGTGATATCAGACAGTCACGGTAGAAATTTACGAGAAATTCTAAATAAAAATCTCAATCATACGATTGTTCAGACTATAGTTTATCCTGGAGCAAAAATCCGTGATATAGTAACAAGAATTGACAACGAGATAAAGGACTTTAGTAAAAATGATACAGTGATCCTTATAGGCGGCACAAACAATATATCTAATGGAAACTCTAACAATAACATTCTGGGAGACATGAAAAATACTTTGTCAAAAACTACAAAAACTAATGTTGTTGTATGCGGAATCCCCAAACGATTTGATAAACCTTATTTGAATAAAAAAATAATGGAAATAAATCACAAATTGGATGAAATAACAAAATCTTTTTCAAATTGCAAATTTATCTCTTTGTCGTCATTTGAAAGAAACTTATATACGAAGCACGGTCTCCATTTAAACAAGTTTGGCAAAAGAAAATTGGCTTCTTTAATGATAGATGCAATTTCAAAGAAGGATAAGATTACTAATAATACATCCATCTATGAAGGAAATAATAATCTGATTCAAAAATTTCCCAACATATATTCACTGAAAGAATTTCCATGTTTAGAACAGAAAATTCAACCTGGGTTCACAAGATCAAGTATGCAACAAAATAATGTACAAGAATGGAAGAGAGATGAAATGTTTGATTTCCAATGGAAAAATAATTTCACTAACCAAAATAAAGGATGTCTGGACAATAACCAACAAAAACAAAAAATTGTCAGTGATACTACAACAAATAATGATCGTTACGAATCGGTTTTTTAGAAGAACCTAGTTTAATCCCAATAACTCCGATAGTAAAACCAGCACTTAAACCAGGTAATAATGCAGAATCAAAATTATTCGTGTTACATCAAAATGCTCAAGTAGCTACAAATAAATTAAATGAATTAGAAATAATGACCGACGAATTAAGACCGGATGTTTTTGTAATTACTGAACATGGTTTTACAGATAATTCTATCAATCTTTTCAAAATTAAAAACTACACATTAAGCAATTCTTACCAAAGAAGCTATTTTAAATGGGGGGGAATAGCTATATTTGTAAAACATAATTTAAAATTTACGACGTGCGATAGTTTTGTTAGTTATGAAAAAGATTTTGAAATAAACGGTATATTTATTCATAGCACAAACAATGAAAAAATTTTGATTATTGGTATATATCGCTCACCTGCTGGAAATTTAGATATTTTCTTTGAAAAACTAGAGGAAGTATTAAACATGATATATGAGAGAAATCAACATTTTGTCTTACTAGGTGACTTTAATATCGATGTGTTACAAACTTCCAAAAGTGAAACAAAACGTTTCAAAGATTTGTTAAACACATTTAATCTAAAATGGTCCATAAATACACCAACCCGCGTAACTGCCTCATCAGCAACTGCCATTGATAATATAGTTACAAATTTACAGAATTTCAATATTTCTGTCATGTCAACTGCTTTATCGGATCATGACGTACAATCTATAATAATTAATAACTGGGATACAAAACAGAATACGCCCGAAATTACAATCAAGCGGTTGACATCTACAAAAAATATTGAAAATCTTTTGAAAAGCCTCGAGAAACAAAACTGGAGCTTTCTCGATGAATTTACAGATCCTAATGATATGTATCAACACTTTAATTTATGTTTCATTAATCATTTGAATAGATGTTGTCCAATTAAAAATATAAAACTGACTAACAACTTTAAAAAGAGTAGATGGATTACTAAAGGTATCCTGATATCGGGGAAAAATCTTAAAAAATTACATAAAAGGTTTAAATGTACATCAGATGAGACATTTAAAAAATACTTTCGATCATATAGACAAATTTATAGAAAAGTGATTAATGCTGCCAAAGCATATGATATTAACAAAAAAATATCTGAAACGAAAAATATATCTAAAACTACTTGGAGCATAATTAAAAATAAAAAAAACTGTCCTTTAAAACCTAAAATTTCTCTTAACATTAACGGAGAAAACGTTAATGAACCTACAACAATTTCTAATACTTTAAACAAATTCTTCTCCAATGTAGCACTAAACAATATTTTCCCTAATAATAATACAAAATATTCAAAATTTAGCCCAACAGCATCCATGTTATTGGCTCCTGTTACATCAAAAGAAATACTGGCAACAATAAGATCTGTAAAACCGAAGAAAACTACAGATTTAAAATATATTTCACCTTGAATTATCAAACAATGCTCAGATATTATTGCTGAACCTCTTTGCAAATTAGTTAACTCATCCTTTGAAACAGGTGTCTTTCCTGACTTATTAAAGGTTGCTAGAGTTATTCCTATATTTAAAAAAGGAGATCCATCTTTAGCAACCAACTACAGACCTGTATTGATATTACCAGTTTTTAGTAAAATTTTTGAAAAACTTTTTCTTGATAGATTATTAAATTTTCTCAATACACATAATATTTTATCAAAAAATCAATTCGGCTTTGTCCAAGGAAAATCTACAATTGATGCCATTGTTCATCTAATAAATTATATCACAGAAGGTCTAGAAAGCCACAATCCGACGATTGGAGTATTTCTAGACCTTTCAAAAGCTTTTGATTGTGTAGATCATGAAATACTTCTAAATAAAGTATATCAACTAGGGATACGAGGAATTCCTTTCATGTGGGTAAAATCATATCTAAAAAATAGAAATCAAAAGGTTGAAGTACAAAATAAATTATCAAGTCCTGTTAAGTTAAAATATGGTGTCCCTCAAGGATCCATTCTCGCACCGATATTGTTTTTAATCTATGTAAATGATTGCAATTCATCTATAAAATTCTGCAATTTAACACAATATGCTGATGATACAACATTATGTATCTCAACTGAAGATAAAAATGATCTTGAGATAAAAATGTTTGAAGATATAAATTCATGTATACAATATTTTTCAGAAATTAATTTAAAAGTAAACTTACAAAAAACTAATTTCGTCAATTTTACCGCTAATTCAAGGATATATCGCAATATCTCTGTCATGATAGAAGATAATATAATAGAAGAAATTGAAAGTGTTAATTTTCTAGGAATACAAGTAGATAATAGACTGACTTGGAACAGTCATGTCGATAAAACTTGCTCCAAAATATCCTCTAACATATATTTACTAAGATATTTAGTCAAATTATGCAATGAGAACACTCTGATTATGGCATATTATGGTCTTATAACGACACATTTGTCTTATGGAATCATAATCTGGGGGAAATGCGCTGAAACTGAATTTAAAAGACTATTCAAACTTCAAAAAAAAGCTTTAAGAATTATATTTAAATTAAGAAAAAATCAGTCATGTAAAGACACTTTTAAAAGGGAGGGGGTTGTTAACACTGCCCTGTATTTATATTTTGGAAACAACAATTTATGCTAGATTTAAATGTAAATTAACTAAAGGCAGTGATATTCATCAATATAATACTCGATTTCACCAAAATTTCAGACCTCAACAACTTAGACTAAATATCAGTCAAAATTTACCATGTAATGCTGGTGCTAAATATTTGAATATACTGCCAGAATATATAATAAATGAACAAAACTTAAGACCGTTTAAAAATAAATTAAAAATGTTTTTAGTTGAGAACGCCTTTTATAGTGTTGATGAATTTATGGATCATTGCCAAAATACATAAACAAAATTTCATTTTGAACTAGGTTGAACTTTTGTAAACTACCTAAGGGGTATTTAAAACTTTTACTTAAACTAGGCGGGTATTTCGTAGTTATTGAATTAAACTAGGTTACACATGAATTTATATATTTGAAATATTTTAATTTAAGTTTGTTATACATATCAAAATTATTGTATTGTTAACATTGCTTCCAACTTACTCATTGTTGTAATAGCAATAAAAAGATTATTATTATTATTATTATTATATTGTATACACGTTTAAATTTCTACGTGCAATACATATGCAGGGCCAGGAGGGAAAAGCTCAGAAGCTTATAAATAACAGGAATATGCCTATCAGTCTTTCTGCTTGATAAATAAAGTATAGTTTTAGAAAACCTCAGGTCAATCGGTCCAGTAGTATATGCGCCTATTTGACTCACAAAGCTTTCGTTTTTAAAGATACATACTTTCATTTTTATAGATAGATTGAAAATGTTATTTTAGGAAAATGCTACTCAAAAACCTCTATCGTAAGTTTAAGTTCTTTGTTTACATTTTAAATAATTTTCTCCCACCCCAATATTCTCGAGGAGGAAGTAAAAAAAGATTTATAGAAAAGGGAAGACTGAAGGCGTGCTCTGACATCTCACCCTCACTTAATAAACTTAAATGTAACTTTAAACATTTTGTAACATTTTACAACATAATTATAGAGCGAACCTTGGCTCTCCGGTACTACTTATAATACGTATACTTAAGTATAATAATACTTAAGTAACAATAAAACGGTGTACAGCAAAATCATAGAATAGGCCAAATTAACTGACATAAGTAAAGACATAAGATAATAGACTGACATTTAAGATAGAGTAGTAAGTCTATATGGCGACAAAACATAGGATTCAGTCTCAACTGGGATTTGGCTGTAATTTAATAAATGGTAGTGTTTCTGCTGGTCATATCTTAATATCCGTAAATACTTGCTTATTAGGGACACGTCTACTGAGAAATCTTTTACTGTAATCCATAACAGGTTCTCTTGAACTTTGATTGCAAAAACCATAAACAAAGTGCAAATCAGCATACTCACTGTTAGTAAACATGTAGAAACTGCTAGTTTTGTCCTGTCTCTTTCATGTAATGAAAAACAATTAGACAACAATTAATTAATTATCTGGCTACACCTTCATGTGGTTTGCTGAATTCTCCAGTGTTGCCAAGAGTCATCTTATTAAACGGTAATCAATTCGTGTGAAACTAAAATTAAGAGGGTATTGCAATGTACAATAAAGCAAATATGAAGGGTCAAAACTTAAAATCATAGTACCGGTAATAAATGAGGAAAACTAAATGTTTGTAAATTAATATCTGTGTTAGACTCTTTGTACTCAGAAGTTTCCTTTATTATTAAAAAATTATGCTTTAAAATCAAATAAATTTCATCTATCACACGTAATATCGCCCTTGAAATTTCGCTAAAATGTCCTACGATAATTTATTTTTTACTTAAAGTAATCCCCCCTAAAACGTATAAAAAAGTTGATATTATCTTGTTCTCCATAAAATTATGCACCTTTTGATAAAGTTGCAACATAATTGCTTAAACTGTTTTGTTAGTAAAGGACGTTGTTAAAAAAAAAAAAAAAAAAAAAAAAAAAATGAGCCCAGTTTTTTTTTTTTTTTAGAAAAACATTATTTTAACGGATTTTGTTCAGCCAGATAAAATAGTTTTGTACTAAAAAGCAATAAAATTTCTTTTAAATTTTATATTCTATCTATTTATGTACGTTTTTTTCTAAATATTTTACCAATTTTAATTTCCAGAGGTCGAAATATTAAATAGATACACTAAATAACAAAAAAATCATATTAGCGAATTTCCCATAGGGAATAAGCTATTACCGTAGGTCTCATGGTAAGACCTAAGCCCGGGACCATGTTACTTTTTCGTTTTAAGGTGCCCAGAGACCAAAAATAATAGTCATTAAAATTTATATATATATATATATATATATATGCTAAAAATATTGTTTTTATGCTAAAAACCTACTTTTGGTGTTCCCTATGGCAGCATACCTGCATACTCTTTTCTATTTATCATAAGGAGAATAGACATTTATTTCCCTATTTATGAGCATGTGATGACATTTGGTTTACAGGTTTATCTGGTCAAAATTAATATTACTAATTAAGAAATTCGCTGAGTACGCAGGTCTGCTGCGATGGGGTGTATTTTTTAACCATAACCATGAAACAAATGAGTTTGGAACTTACGTTTATGTGACATTTTTTCTTGTTTTGAAAGAAGGAAAAAATTCCTGGAGTTTGTCAGGGTTGTCAAGAAGAAAGGTTGTCAAGGAGAAAAATTGGATTTGGGTTCTCCTTGAAATATTTAATTGGTGTTAAGCTGCTCCTGTAACAATTTAATTCCCAGGTGGCTGAAGCTAATGGTACTCTTGAGTCTTCTTTTTCTACGGCTTCCCGTTTAATTTGTTCAGGCATAATGTTACGTCCGCCCCGTTTTTCACTCCGGTTTCTTTGACCTTGGCTACCGCCTGACCATGGTTTTTGGAAATGGACCGAGACAAAACATAGCCAAAACCGGGTGAATCACCTGTAAAATATACAAAAATTATAACTAACCGGCTAATTTTTTACACATCCTACATTTAGTCAGTGAATATTTTTCCTCTCATTATTTTGTCAATGCCTAAGCTCAGCTGATTGACCACAATTCAGTTTACTTATAATGCCCTAAAACAAATCTCGTTGGACTGACCAAATTTGCACCTCGTTCACGAAATGACCTCCCTAGATTCATTGTGTATGGGTTTGTAGAAGATTTTATTTTATTTTCAGTTGTTAGGTATGAAATGTAGAAGATGTATAAAAAAGAATAATTAATTCAGTCAACTTCTTCCCATCCTCTTTACAGGCTCAGATTTTTGGACATATTCCGTCAAACGACTACCAGCGTTTTTTTTTTCATTTTTTTCTGCCTAATTATTTTATACATGGATAGATAGATAGTGCAGGGTCGAGTTTTTTACGACTTTATGCACTCTTGTCTATTCTAGTTCATGATGTATTCAGAAGTTAAACTAATCTATATATTAATAGACAAGCATGTTTCATTTCCTCATTTTTCTCAGCTCGTGTGCATCGTAGGAGAAATTTCCAGCATACCATTAGAAAAGTATTGTTCTGTAGATGAGCAGAATCCCATTCTAATTTATATCGGACTTCAGGGACTTACCCAAATGGCGGCAAACATACGTACTCACCCCATGGGGTTTTTTAATAATATTGAAAAGAGTAGTAAAGCTTGATAAAATTTGGTATGTACATTTACTATGTAGGGTTCAACTTTTATTTACTGACAAAGTCCATATGGCGGCAAACCTACGTACTCAACCCCATTGTTTACATTGGGTAAAAAGCAAAATACCGAAAATTCGTCGAAAAATTTGCTGAGTACCCAGAACCGCGAATGAGATATTATATATTATTATTTTCTCCATAAATATTTTTATTATGCTTATTGTTATTGTACTGTTTTTATTATTTAATATTATTATTTTTATATAATTCTTTTTCCCCATACCTTACTTACCCAAAATTCTTCTTCCCTACTTAAACTTAAATTTCTGTGAAACTTTCCGAATCGTAGAATGACGGAGGTAAAGATTATTGATACTTACAGCCTGAAGCAATCTTCGATTTTTGGTTTGTGACGCGTTTCGCCGTTTACGGCATCCTCAGACTTCACAAACACACTTGAACTAATAGTACATTACACACACATAAATATCACCTTGCGGATCGTTAAGTTTATTAAAAATAGACATTGAATTACACACGCACAAATAAAGAATTCGGGGAGCTCCCATTACGGCCACACGGTAGAGGTTCGTGCACGGACTGGCTTGTTATCAGCAGATGATTATTTCTCCATTGTTTGACTCAAGGTCAATGAACAGCTGATATGTCCCCTAAACCATGTAATGTAGGATGCTTTGTTTTCATAAAAATAGAAGTTCTGTTAAAAATAGGGTTTGATCTTGGTCCAATTCTCTCATTTAAAATCATACTATTGTTGTTTTTGTGTTCCTTATAAATTTCCAATTCCTCAAGGCGCAATAATCGTTGTCCTTTTCTGGCGTGATGTAATATTGTCATATTACTCTCTATATCTGTATATGAATGATTATAGGCTACTAAATGTTCAGCAAATTTTGAACCTCTTTCGGGATGTTTGATAGCTGAGATATGTTCTTTAAACCTTACTTTAAATGATCTGGAGGTTTGGCCTATATAAAACTGGTTACATTCATTACAATCTAATCTATAAACACCAGAGTGAGAAAAACTGTCCTTTTTAGTAGATTTAGGCTGTAATCTATTTCCCAATTTATTGTTTGCTTTAAATGCTATGTTTATATCATGTTTTTTGAAAGTTTTGGTGAGGGCATTGTCCATTTTGTTGTGATATTCAACAGATGAGAATCTACGTTTAGCAACTGGTTCTTTGTCAATTTTATTTAATTTTGATTTGATGGTGGAATGGAGTTTATTGATATCTGCTTGTTTGTATCCATTTTTGTTAGCGATAAATTTGATGGTTTGCAGTTCTTTATTATAATTACATTTTTGCATTGGGATATTTTCGAGGCGATATAACATGGATCTGAATGCAGCGAGTTTCTGTTGGCGGGGGTGATTGGAAGTTGTGTGTAATACCATATCAGTGTGGGTGGGCTTCCTGTATATGAAGAACTGATGTGCGTTATTTACATTTTTTATCGTTAAGTCTAGGTAGTTTAACGATTTATTGTTTTCTATCTCTGATGTGAACTTGATTTTGGGATGGTAGGAGTTGATGTGCTTGAGAAATAAATCTATTTGTCTGACATTTCCATTATAAAGAGCCAAAACATCATCGACGTACCTGTGCCAGTATAAGACTTTCTTTGAATGGGTGTTATCGGCATTTAGGATCTTATTTTCAAGGTGATTTAAATAAATATCAGCTATGGTTCCAGAAAGGGGCGAGCCCATTGCCACTCCATCATTTTGACTGTAAAATTTATCGTTGTATTGAAAATAATTCTGTTTTAGTATGGTTTCTGTTATCAGCATGATCTCATTAATCTTATCATTTGTCAGTTCCACATTATTGTGCAGTTCTAATGATAATACCTTTAGTGCTTCATTTATAGGAATGTTTGTGTACAGGTCCTTAACATCAAATGATACAAGTTTGGCTCCAGGAGGGATGTTGATGTCTTTTATTTTTTCGACAAGATCAGTACTATTAATCAAACTTCTATTATTCTGTAAATTTAAACTCTGTTTTATTAATTTATTCACAGACTTAGCTACATAGTAAGTTGGGGATCCAATTGCATTTACCAAAGGTCTAATAGGGATATTTTGCTTATGAATCTTTGGTAATCCTTTAAGTTTGGGGGGCAACGGGCTGTGTTACCTTCAAACGGCGTCTTGTATTATCATTGAAAATACTTGTACATTTGTTTATTGCCTGGTTTATTTCCTTGCTGTATTTAGGAGTTGGGTCCTTACCTAACATACTAATATTGTTATTATTAATAAAATCGTCAATTTTGTTTTCATATTCTAAATAACTAAATTTCATAACTCCTAAATACAGCAAGGAAATAAACCAGGCAATAAACAAATGTACAAGTATTTTCAATGATAATACAAGACGCCGTTTGAAGGTAACACAGCCCGTTGCCCCCAAACTTAAAGGATTACCAAAGATTCATAAGCAAAATATCCCTATTAGACCTTTGGTAAATGCAATTGGATCCCCAACTTACTATGTAGCTAAGTCTGTGAATAAATTAATAAAACAGAGTTTAAATTTACAGAATAATAGAAGTTTGATTAATAGTACTGATCTTGTCGAAAAAATAAAAGACATCAACATCCCTCCTGGAGCCAAACTTGTATCATTTGATGTTAAGGACCTGTACACAAACATTCCTATAAATGATGCACTAAAGGTATTATCATTAGAACTGCACAATAATGTGGAACTGACAAATGATAAGATTAATGAGATCATGCTGATAACAGAAACCATACTAAAACAGAATTATTTTCAATACAACGATAAATTTTACAGTCAAAATGATGGAGTGGCAATGGGCTCGCCCCTCTCTGGAACCATAGCTGATATTTATTTAAATCACCTTGAAAATAAGATCCTAAATGCCGATAACACCCATTCAAAGAAAGTCTTATACTGGCACAGGTACGTCGATGATGTTTTGGCTCTTTATAATGGAAATGTCAGACAAATAGATTTATTTCTCAAGCACATCAACTCCTACCATCCCAAAATCAAGTTCACATCAGAGATAGAAAACAATAAATCGTTAAACTACCTAGACTTAACGATAAAATGTAAATAACGCACATCAGTTCTTCATATACAGGAAGCCCACCCACACTGATATGGTATTACACACAACTTCCAATCACCCCCGCCAACAGAAACTCGCTGCATTCAGATCCATGTTATATCGCCTCGAAAATATCCCAATGCAAAAATGTAATTATAATAAAGAACTGCAAACCATCAAATTTATCGCTAACAAAAATGGATACAAACAAGCAGATATCAATAAACTCCATTCCACCATCAAATCAAAATTAAATAAAATTGACAAAGAACCAGTTGCTAAACGTAGATTCTCATCTGTTGAATATCACAACAAAATGGACAATGCCCTCACCAAAACTTTCAAAAAACATGATATAAACATAGCATTTAAAGCAAACAATAAATTGGGAAATAGATTACAGCCTAAATCTACTAAAAAGGACAGTTTTTCTCACTCTGGTGTTTATAGATTAGATTGTAATGAATGTAACCAGTTTTATATAGGCCAAACCTCCAGATCATTTAAAGTAAGGTTTAAAGAACATATCTCAGCTATCAAACATCCCGAAAGAGGTTCAAAATTTGCTGAACATTTAGTAGCCTATAATCATTCATATACAGATATAGAGAGTAATATGACAATATTACATCACGCCAGAAAAGGACAACGATTATTGCGCCTTGAGGAATTGGAAATTTATAAGGAACACAAAAACAACAATAGTATGATTTTAAATGAGAGAATTGGACCAAGATCAAACCCTATTTTTAACAGAACTTCTATTTTTATGAAAACAAAGCATCCTACATTACATGGTTTAGGGGACATATCAGCTGTTCATTGACCTTGAGTCAAACAATGGAGAAATAATCATCTGCTGATAACAAGCCAGTCCGTGCACGAACCTCTACCGTGTGGCCGTAATGGGAGCTCCCCGAATTCTTTATTTGTGCGTGTGTAATTCAATGTCTATTTTTAATAAACTTAACGATCCGCAAGGTGATATTTATGTGTGTGTAATGTACTATTAGTTCAAGTGTGTTTGTGAAGTCTGAGGATGCCGTAAACGGCGAAACGCGTCACAAACCAAAAATCGAAGATTGCTTCAGGCTGTAAGTATCAATAATCTGATATCATAAAGCAATCTAGGACCAGATTTTCCACGACGGAGGTAAAGAAAAAATAGAGAGAGAAGTTCCTTAAACTTAGAAACATAGGGTAGTTTCAAACTCTGATAGTAATAGGGAAAGTTTACTTTTTGAAACTCTTGATAAAATTGAAAATGAATACCTTTTACACTGCAGGTGTAACAGGATAATTCCAAACTGTCTGGGGTTATGTAGTGGCATATCGTTTTCCTTATTAATTCGTTTTTTTCATCTGTAAATTAAAAACCACATCATTAATATCGTTGGGTCAATACATTTTTAAAACGCTTGTTTCAATCCCTGACGGCATAGTTAAGTTTAATTTTGGGTCAACAAATGTTGTACCAAGCAAAATTATTTTAACAGTGCTATTTATTTCTCTACTTACAATGAATATAGGAACACTATAACACTGATTGTCTCCAAAGTTCATCGTTCCTCTTCCTACATGTATTTATGTATTTACATAAATACATGTGGTACAAATTACTGGTACTACGTTCATCAGAACCGACACAGAACTTGTGTTTCTGTATTGGCTATACACGATAGGTTGTTTTTATTTTAAGTTAATATATTAGTGTAGTAAAATTAGTCGGGAAAAATGAAATAATTTTTGGAAAGCTAATTTCTTTTTAAATGTGTTCTATGGCATCCCCTGACCTTCCTCCGAAAAGTCCCCTGAAATCCCATGTGGGGATCATGTCCAAAAATGAGGGGTTGGCCTATAAGAAGTTAAAATAAATTTTGATATTAAGCATACTAAATTTGATTACATTCCAGAAGGTTGATGTATATCAAATTAAAGGTCTTAAAATGTAGAGTACAATGCCGTAAACCCGACCTAAATATAACGGTCGGGAGAAAAATGGCAGACGTTTGAAATTTAGAATAAAATAATATTATCAAAACTTTAAAATGCAATAACTTCCGACATATTTGACCTTTTGAGGTGTGGTTTTCGGCTATGTACTCTCCTTATTAAGACCTTTAAAATGATGTATAGCATGGCTATGGACTAAGAAAAAATTTTCAAAACTCCCTCTTTGGGAGTCCATGTAGAGGGTGGTTCAAGGGTAATATGATGGGCATATGTCAAACTATCCCTATTTGCTAAGGTAATTGTACAAGCAAACGTTTGCCTCAAACCGGACCTCAAAAGGTCAAGTATTTCGAATATTATTAAACTTTTTAGCGTGTAGATTAAAATTTGGTTTTTATTTAAAGTTTGACAGGCTGCCATTTTCGACTCAAGCAACCTTTTGAGGTGGGGTTTGCGGCATTAGATGCTACTACTTAAGAACTTTAATTTGATGTAATAAACCTATTGGTCAATGAAAGACTTATTTCTGACTCCACGAGGGCCATCCCATCATTTTTAGGCATGTTGCCCACTGGGGATTCCAGGGGACTTTTCTGAGGGAGGTCGGGGGATGACATAGAACACATTTCAGCAAAAATTGGCTGTCCAAAAATTTTCCATTTTCCAGCCATATTTTGGCTTAATTTTACTACACTATATACCGGTATTTAAATTTTTATAATAATTTATTACATTCAAAGTTGCTATCGAGTGATTTATTCGTTAATGCAGTTAAAACTAAATGGTTGTGATTTAAAATACCACAAACATTTGTGCTGTATCTTAGTACAGTTAGCCAGTGTATGCAGTTAGTGGAGAGGGTTGATTATCAAGGGACTGAAAACTTTAACATATTTTAACTAATGTGAAATTACCATAGGTGAGCACTACGGCGCCATCAGGCTTCAACGTCACTATCAATGTGTCAATCCTGGGAACAAAAAATAAAATTAATAAAAGAATAACTTTAAAAATCAGGAAAACACCTATTTTCAATAATCATTTATTTAGATCTGTTAGAAATACATAAGCAGCTCTTTTCAAAAAGTAAAATGACACTTCTTCCTTTCTTTCTGTTTTTTATAGTTTATAGAATTTGTCATAGTTAGAACTTCTTTCTTAAAACAAATTGCATTCAAATTAAAGCCTTATATATTATAAACAATGTTTAAATGAATGTATTATAGTCCGGGGCCGTTATGACAAAATAGGGGTCCAATCTGACAAAATTAATAACAAAACAAAACCACTTGGGACGTGTTTGGCATGGTCCCCTGATCATTTTGTGAAAATTCCCAACTTTTCCCACTTTGGCATTTTCCGCCATCTTGGAAAATGGTGGCTAAAATATTTTATTATGTAAGCGTTTATTTAAAAATTAATTGTACGATAAATATGCAATGTAAAAACCCCAAATAAGATTTATTCTACACAGAAAAAGATTTCCTACAAGAAAATGTGGTAGTTATTGGTGGGATCTTACACGCCAAGGACAATATTTGAACGTAAACCTAAAATTTGACCAAATTTTCATGTTATATTTGAGAATTTTCTTTGTTTACTTAGATTGTATTGAAGATATGAATTTTGTCCCTTGACAAAAGTTGTAGCCAATAAAATTGTGCATCTTTTCATGTATAATGTTTGCACATTACTCTTAAAACAAACACTACAAAATATTTTAAATTTTAACTTTTATGTATTTTAGCAACAGGCAACATAAAAATTAATATTTTCGCATGCAAGTACAACATTAATAACGTATTGAAACCAGTTTGGACTTATTTGGCATAGTTCCCTGATCATTTTGTGAAAATTTCCATTCATTCCCACCTTGGCATTTTCCGCCATATTGGAAAATGGCGGCTAAGACATGTCATTGTATAAGCTTTCATTTAAAAATCGATTTTACGATAACAATACGGTGTAAAAACCTCAAACAAGATTTATTCTACTCACGAAAAGATTTCCTATAAGAAAAAGTGGTATTTATTGCTAGTATCTTACACGCTAGGGACAATGTTTGAACATAAACTTAAAATTTTATAGAATTTTCATGTCATATTTGCGAATTTTCCTAGTTTACTTCGATTATATTGAAGATATGAAGTTTGTACCTTTACAAAAGTTGTAGCCCATGAAATTGTGCATCTTTCCGTGTATAAAATTTGTATATTACTCTTAAAATATTTTGAGAAATATTTTTAACGTTAACTTTTATGTAGTTGGGTGACAGCTAACAAACAAATTATAATTTTAGCAGGCAAGTACAACATTAGTAACTAAGAAAACCTTTTTGACATGTTTGGCAATTTCAACCATATTGGAAAATGATGGCTAAATAATGTAGGCCTAGCCATATCACACTTATATTTTAAAATTAATTGTACATCAACCATGAAATGTAAAACCCTTAAACAAGATGTATTGCACTTGTCAATGCATTTCCTATAAAAAAAATATAAAAAAACATGTGGTGTAGTCTATTGAAGGCAAGTATTACGTGCCACACAACCAGCTTAAACCTCCGTTGGTTCAATTATGTTACAATATTACATAAATAATCTAATTGAAAATTGAAACTTTCATTCAAGGAATAGAATTTTTTCTGTTGAGATTATAATGAAACTTGTTTGAGGTTTGTATACCAAGCTTGTTTTAGGCCTAAATAACAACACAGCCTAATAGGCTGCAGTTTATTATTTTTAGTTACAAGTAGTTTTATTCACCCCTGACTATGCCCATTTCATGTCATGTACCTGCCCAACAACAATAAAGATTTTTTATTTTTAGATGTATTTCTATTGATTTTTGAGAAGTGAAACTGTGGAAAAATCAACAAATTTTTAAAAATTGAGAGGTCACTATGTCAAAACGATCCCAGTGTTTTTTCTGTGTTATTATTGTACTTGAATAGTTTTTATCTCATTTTTAATATCATCGCAAATCAATATAAAAAGTCCAATTAGGAATTTTCTTTTGTTTTGTACTTTCAGTAGGCCTAATTATGTGCTAATGAACTATATTAAAAGATGCACGAATTAAAGGGCTACATATTTTGTGCAAGTACAAACTGCATATGTTCAATACCAATAAAGCAAACTTGGAAATACATAGAAATATAAATGATATTTTTACAAAATTGAAACTAAACGCTAAAATGTTGAGTGTGGCATGTAACATATGCCATCAATAAAGACCACATTTTCTTACGCGAAACGCTTTGATGAGTGCAATAGGCTTACATATTGTTTGAGGATTTTATATCTTATGGTTAATGTACAGTTAATTTTAAAACAAAAAACGTGATATGATTCTGATACTTAGCCACCATTTTCCAAGATGGCAGAAATAACCATTTAGAAAAAGGTTAGAATTTTCACAAATTATCGGGGAACCATGCCAAACACGTCAATAAAGGTTTACTTACTTATTAATGTTGCATTTGCCTGCTCAAATTATAATTATAATTATAATGGTAAGGAATACCCGTCTCCAAACTACATAAAAGTTAAAAATTAAAATATATTTTAGCTCTTGTTTTAGGAGTAATGTGCAAACATTATACATGAAAAGATACACAACTTTATTGGCTACAACTTTTGTAAAGGGACGAAATTCATATCTTCAATATAATCGAAGTAAACTAGGAAAATTCGCAAATATGACATGAAAATTCTATAAAATTTTAAGTTTTTGTTCAAACATTGTCCCTAGCGTGTAAGATACTAGCAATAAATACCACATTTTCTTATAGGAAATCTTTTCGTGAGTAGAATAAATCTTGTTTGAGGTTTTTACACTGTATTGTTATCGTATAATCGATTTTTAAATGAAAGCTTATACAATGACATGTCTTAGCCGCCATTTTCCAATATGGCGGAAAATGCCAAGGTGGGAATGAATGGAAATTTTCACAAAATGATCAGGGAACCATGCCAAATAAGTCCAAACTGGTTTCAATACGTTATTAATGTTGTACTTGCATGCGAAAATATTAATTTTTATGTTGCCTGTTGCTAAAATACATAAAAGTTAAAATTTAAAATATTATGTAGTGTTTGTTTTAAGAGTAATGTGCAAACATTATACATGAAAAGATGCACAATTTTATTGGATACAACTTTTGTCAAGGGACAAAATTCATATCTTCAATACAATCTAAGTAAACTAAGATAATTCTCAAATTTAAATGAAAATTTTGTCAAATTTTAGGTTTACGTTCAAATATTGTCCTTGGCGTGTAAGATCCCACCACTAAATACCACATTTTCTTGTAGGAAATCTTTTTCTGAGTAGAATAAATCTTATTTGGGGGTTTTACATCGCATGGTTATAGTACAATTAATTTTTAAATAAACGCTTACATAATAAAATATTTTAGCCACCATTTTCCAAGATGGCGGAAAATGCCAAAGTGGGAAAAGTTGGGAATTTTCACAAAATGATCAGGGGACCATGCCAAACACGTCCCAAGTGGTTTTGTTTTGTTATTAATTTTGTCAGATTGAAATGCTAACTTCCCCGGACTATAAATAATATAGGATTCAAAGTCACGTTAGACCTGCTGTTAACCAAATACACTTAATTAGTTAGTAAAAGATTTCAACTTTTTAAAGTTTTATTGTGACAACTCACCAGTTCTTGTTGCATTTGTATTGATTCCCTTCTTTAAAAAATTTTGTCTCTGGGCATTTTTTGTATTGTTTGTCAAGTGGAAGGGATGCAAAGGTTACGTAGTACGTATAGGGTGTGACCTAAAAAACAGTTACACAATGATAGTAAAAATGACATGTGCATTTTAAGTATTATTATTTTTTAAATGTTCATTTCATTATAAAATCAAATCATAACAGATGTGTCACACTATATCAATAATTGTACTTCATTTATTACTTATAAACATTTTACTTACAGCCGCTAACACGTTCGATGCTACAGTTTTGGTTTTGCTCAGTATGCTTTTAAATATAGTGTCTTTATCACAAGTCCCAGAGACGTAAGCAACGCCGAAAATAATAACCATCAACGAAAAGTTCAATCCAGCCATCTGTAAAGGATACAGTACAATATCTTTGTTTTCACATTTCAAGATGAGTAAGTCGGAAGATAAGTAAACATGAAATCTTTTTGTCTCTTTTAAACAAAGACATGGTTTATTTGAAGAATAGACTTCTGACCACATGTTTGGACAGTTACAGTAGTGTTGGATTCCCACATCTGGGCCAACCTTGAAAAGCTGAAGTAGTGATTAGGGGGACGTGCGAATACGGTACCAGAGGGGGGGAGGGGTGGCTTGTGACATTTAAAATTGATGTCATCATTGCTCGAGTATCATTCCGGCCTGATCAACTGGAAAAATCCTATTGCCCTTATGAGCCTATGCCGAAGAGTGCACCTTCAGCATATTTATTCACTATATTACCCAAACCTTGCAGCAAAAAGAATGTCATTGGTTATAGTATACAGCGCTGTTGGCAATCATGATAGTTTTAGTCAATGCCGGCTATGGAGAGAAGTAAAACGCTTGGTGGAGAGCGACCGGCTTTTCAACGGCCTCAGGCGATCTTGGGAGAACGAGAAGGAAAGACAAGTCGAAGTAGCTGTACGTCCAGTTTTAAAGTTTCATTTGAAATACCCCCTCACCGAAAAGGTGGATCATACTCAAGATTTTGAGAAAATCTTGCTGGAGGGTTTTGGCGGACGGAGCGAGCTGAGATCGACCTATACCGTACACTCTCGATTGATGCGAGGGCGAGCCTACTGCCAACCAATCATTGACTCCTGGTGGAGGTTTGGACAACGATTTGGGGATCGCCCAGGCCCAGTTACGTTGGATTGGATGGGACGTGAGCCCCATGTCACATGGCAACCTTGGTTTGTGAACCACTCAATTTCATTCCTGGACTATGGTGAGTGACAACTTTGGATTTATTTTGGAGCAGCCTACAGACTACTGGCCATCGTGTGATGAAATTACTCAAGAGGCAGACTTGAGTGTGGAAAACCGGTCCTCGGGCGTTTATATATAGGTGGCCACCTGACTTTGAGCTCATTGAACATTGATTAGGCTAGTTAGATTTAAGGTTTTGTATTTATAGTGTAAGGCTGGTGCGATCTGTGCAGATATTTATTATACGTGTTAGGTTAGGATTGTTGTTTTTTTGTGGGCCCAATTTGTAAATTTGTTATTGTGCACCGTATGGGGAGAAGTTAGTATATAAGGTGGACTTTTGATTTTTGAACAGGAGATTAATTTCAAAGCCACTTAAAAGATAAAAACTGAGTCATTTGAATCCTAGAATTTGAATCCTAGAGATTACACTACTGATTATATTTTGTGGTCTAATTTAGGGTGGGAGGTAATTTCTCTGATAAACTTTGCGTTAAGTGCCTTTTCACTGGGCGATTGATTTATGTATTCAGTGTGTAGTAAAAGTTTCATGTGGATGTTTTCAAGTAAAGAGTTACAATTAAACTTGCCTTCATTTGCATAAAATCTGAGTCGTCTCTTATCCTGGTAGTATTATCCAATCTGAATCGCAACAAACTAAGGTAAAGATAGGTTTAACAATTTGTAACGGCCAACCAATTGAGACCATAGCTTTAAGTTTTTTTTTTCTCTTTTGAAAGTATTTGGTATCACCCTCTGCCGAAGGCCACTTGAGGAGGACTCACTTCCTCATTGATGAGTTCTGTGTACAAGCAATCCTCAATCCTCCAATGAGGTGGCGCCCTTATATTACCGAGCAACTAATTTCTGGGGCCTTCGCAGTGGTAAACCATTTAGAGTAAGTCACACCCCGACCTAGCTGGCTAGCCGGACAACATCCTACTGGAGACAGGGGTAGCAGGCTTTGCCTTATCGTTGGATAAGATTAGCATGAATTAGATGATTGGGTGGGGTAGAAAATCCTCTGAGGGCTCAATTGCAAGTGGAACAAAGAAGGGTAAGGTTGTAAGCTTTAATAATAATTTTAAAAAATATAGCTTGAGTTAAGAAGTTGAAAAATTGCTTCAACATTATATTTCAAGGTGTAGAAGTTATTTCAGCAACTTTCATGGGTTGGTTATTATTGTTATTTGCTGTTAAAGGAGAAAAATAATAATTGTGTTGAAGGCGAGTGGTGATGATGAGAAGTTGAACTCGTAAGAGAATAATTCTGGCCAAAGAAGTGTTGTAGATAATTCAAACGTTGGTGATAGAATGAAAAGTTAATGTACAGCATTAGAATTATATGCCACAACCTCAAGATAATGTTTGGGAGGGGGGGGGGAGGCAAGAAATTTATTTTATTCAATAGTGTCTAATGTTGTTTTAATTTCTGATGTAGCCGGGGTAAGGTTAAGGCTGCGGTCTACCCCAACCAAAACAAAAACAACAACAATGCCGAATATGCCGCCTCGCGGCCGTAGCGCGAGACAAGTTTTATAGATGCAGAGGTTTACGGGGATCGTGTTTCAGAATTAACCAATTAAGATAGAGATTGACTCTTAACTTTTTCTACAAGTACAAAACAGGATCTCGTCGGCTATCTTTTTAGAATTTTTGAATAAAATTTCTAATTTCAGTTATAATTGTGTAAAATTATCTGTTTTTGAGTTTTATAGATGCAGAGGTTTACGGGGATCGTGTTTTAGAAATAACCAATTAAGATAGAGATTGGCTCTTAACTTTTTCTAAAATTATAAAAAAGGATCTAGTCGGCTATCTTTTTAGAATTTTAAAATAAAATTTCTAATTTCAGCTATACCGGTCTAAAATCATCTGTTTTTCTCGATTTTTAACTGAAGTTTTGTCTTGGTTTTAATGAACTAATTACAAAACTGTAACAGACGATAACTAGTACCGTTATTCTTCTTTAATATGACACCTTATTTATACCTCTAGGCTTAATTTGTCAGAAGATAACACGATTCTAAAAAACCCTTACATTTGGGTGCGCGCCAGGGGTAGACCGCAGCCTTAAGTAAACCATCTTCTTCTCTGCTTCACCTTTAATTTTATTATACATTGGGTGACCAGAAGCAATGTTAAAATTCTCAGCGACAGCGTTATACTTAAAATAATAGGGAACACATTAATAAAGATTAACCCATACCGTACCTAAGTAACGTATAGGAACTAAGTAACTATAGGAGCTATAGGAAGAAAGTTTATTGTTTTAGTATACGCTAATAAGCTTGATAAACAGTTTAACACTAAGCTAACTTTCGTAATATCGCTGATAGTAATGGGGGTGTATATTGTCATTATAGTAGAGAGGGATTTCATCAGCTTTTCGCTGGCTTTACATTAAAATCAACTATTTGGATTCATACAAGGGAAATCAACAGTTGATGCAATTGTTGACCTAATAAATTTTATAGTAGAAGATCTAGAAAATCATAATTTAACTGTTGGAGTATTTATAGACCTTTCTAAAGCATTTGACTGTGTCAAGCATGATATACTATTAGACATGTTAAATGATTTAGGGATAAGAGGTATACCCTACAAGTTTCTTGACTCTTATCTATACAATAAGAAACAACAAGTCTATATTAATGGTATTTTATCAAAACTCATTAATCTTAAATTTAGTGTCCTCAAGGATCTATTCTTGGCCACATTTTATTTTTACTTTACGACAATAACTGTAAATCATCAATAAAAATTTTCCATTTGACACAATTTGTTAATGACCCAACTTTGAGTATATCATGCAGAGACAATCACGGCCTAGAATTAGAATTATTCAATGATTTAAACTCATGTGTTCAATTTTTCTCTCAAATAAATCTTTTTGTAAGTATTCAGAAATCAAACTATGTACATTTTTCAGCTGATCTATAATTTATCAAGGACCAATTGTATGTATAGACGATTTATCCGTTAGAGAAAGTTGACAATGAAATTCCTAGGAATACTACTTGATTGAGGGTTGACATGGAGTTTTCATATAGACCATGTTTCCTCTTAAGTATCATCAAATATTTATATTTTAAGACATCTGGCCAATTTTTGTGATAATAAAATTTTACTTATTGTATATTACGGACTAAAAAAGAAAAACAAATTAAGCGATTATTAATTCTAAAAAAGAAAGCTTTAAGAATAATTTTTTAATTGAAAAAAGAGAATCTTGTAAAGACACTTTCAAAAGCATGAATTATTTACTTACACTTCAGAGTATTTATATTGTAGAAACAACTCTTTTCTCTCGTTTTAAGTGCAAACTACAAAAAGGAAGTGATATTCGTAATTATAATACACGATTTAATAACAATTTTAGACCTGAACAACACAGAATAAAAATATATCAAAATTTATCCTCCCATGCCGATTTTAAATTCTCTAAACATTTACCAGAAAATATCAAACACGAACAAATATTGTCCTTTTAAAAATAAATTAAAAGCGTTCCTTCAATCAAACTCATTTTAATTAAGTGTTGAAGAATTTATGGAACACAAAAAAATTTGAATTAATTAACTAATTAGATAGAAAGGCATTATAAGTAAGACTATGTTGGTTCAGATTAAGTTAATTTTTTATATTACAATTTGTTTATTAATAATCTTTTATTGCATTATATATAACAATAAAATTTTTTAAATTCTCTTTATCTTTGATACCAACAATTGAATGTTGTATTGGCAAATAAATAATTATTATTATTACTATCTTGATAATAAATCCTTGTATTTCTATGGTGCATAAATCTCCAACCAATAAAGGGAAAAATACAGCTTATAAGCAGTATTTTACCATTGAACATTAATTATTTTTCTTTTAATCCGCAGCTAAGCGAGAAGAGTCCCTCTAACACATACCTGGATTGTTAACTCAACAATAATTAATTTTAAAAACTTATTAAATTAATTTCAAACACTCTACTATTTTATTAACTTTTAATCAACAAACTTACAGTTTTGGATTTATCCCTCTTATCTCTATAATTCTTCTTCCACTATGGCGTTCAACAGGTTAATAATACATTGAGTGTTATCTTGTTTTTATATATCCGTCGCTCTACGGCATTATTATGTTTGTTCCAAGAAATTGCCAGTGTAAAATTCTACTACACGCGTCTGCCATTACAGCACATCTAGTCGAGAGTGACGTGTTAACGACAATGAATAGTTTAGTCAATCGATTTCACGACTTGAATTGTGCTAAGCATCGTTAAAAATTGTTATTGTTAAAAAACACATGACTTTCTAGTATTTTAGCGAATTTCCCTATAGGGAATACGCTATTACGGTAGTAGCCATGGTAAGACCTAAGCCCGGGACCACTTTGCTTTTTCATTTTGAGGTGCCCAGAAGCCAAAAACACCGTTCGTTCATTTTCATATATATGTATATATATATATATATATATATATATATATATATATATATATGTGTGTGTGTGTGTGTGTGTGTGTGTGTGTGTGTGTGTGTGTGTGTGTGTGTGTGTGTGTGTGAGTGTGGCAGACGTGCTGTACGAGGACATTGGGTTGTATTCTCAACGTGCATCCGAGGACATTTTTCAGTCCGAGGACATTTTTCGTGTCCTCGGATAGAAAAGCCCTCATATTCTTATTTAACTCACCAAATCTGGAAATATACAATTGAAATCTCATTTTCGATAAATGTCCTCGGAGACCCCACTTCCTACGGTCAAAACAGTTCAGCGTTATGCCGCTAGTTGCGCTGAGATCGCGGGGAAAACACACGGAGTGTGTCCGACCACTCTCCACGCAGTATCTGAGGACAGCTCGACCGCTTTCACTTCACACACGTGTGTTTCAAAAATGTGTCTTGAGAACGATGTTCAAACCTTCATTCGAGGACATTCCTCGATCTATTTTGGTATCCGTTGTTGCCAGTTATACGTTGTCGAAACCGTCTTAAACAATTGATACGGTTCTGTCTCTTACCATAAGGAACGCTATTCAAAGTTGCGTCTACAATAACTTATGGATAATGTAAACTGGTCCTGTACATCCTACTGTATTATGTTGGTGTGGTTTAAAGTAATTTAAGTCTAAAACATAATTATTAACAACCGTCCGTTAAAGTTTTACGCTGCATGTAAATGATTTATTGTTAATAGGTGCCATTATTTTGCCCTCATTAACAAAGGTTTTGAATTATGAGTACGAATAGCGTAGTGTTCTAGTCCTATAATAATATTATTTGACTCCAAAAATTAATTTCCCCCTTATGCACTAAGCAGAAGAAAACCACGACGCAGCAGACTTGCGTACTTACCGAATTTCCATTGATTGTTATTGTTTAATAAACAAAATATTTGGTTTTATGAGTGAGTAATATATTGAAGTTATGTAAAAGTACTTTAAATTATTACTTAAACCCATACAAGAAAATATAGTATTACCTTATACTATCAGTTTTTGTATGTTTGGAAATGGTTTCATTGAATTATCTGGTCTGAAAACATACTATTTAACTCATTAAATGCCAGATTTGGGCGAGCGGTTCCTTAGATGGTAATTTAGTTAAATTTTTCCGTGTTTTCGTTCATAGCGGCTAAACTATCAATTTTCGCATGTTAGGCCTCTTTTACGCACGGTGTCGAGCGACGGACGTCGAAAGACGTCGGAATGACGTGCATTGGCGCAAATGCGGGACTAAATATATGTGATGATTGATTTGGTATTACAATCATCACACTCACCCCTTCAGTCATACTCACCTTAAAATACGCAGCGCAGAGTGCGTCGGTGTTTCATATGAAGTAAGTAGTGTCAAATTGTTGGTGCTGGCTCAGTTCAAGGTCACCTGAGGGATGACGTCATCGAGGTCAATGACCTCACCGATGACGTCATCGATGACGTCATCGATTGCGTCATCGATGACGTCATCACCAATGACGTCATTTCTATGACGTCACACCCATGACGTCACAGAAATGACGTGCTGATGACGTCATCACCCCTTACGTCATCAAAATGACGTCACCGACGCCACTGAGGTCAAGGTCACGCCGAAACTTAAAATTTTTTGGCACTTTTGCCGTTTCTCGCACTACGCTCCGAGTTTCAGTCAGAGTCCCCGTGACCTTGACCACTTGGAGCGAATTTTCGACGAGAAACGGCAAAAGTGCCAAGTTAAACTCGAGTTTCTGACATGACCCTGCCTAAATGGGCAATCGGTTATCCCTCAGGTGACCTTGAACCAGCACAACACCAACAATTTGATATTACTGTGACCTTGAAAACCTAACAACGGAGCGCCGACACCGATGCGCACCCCACGACAGCCACCGAGTGACTGACTATCAGGCTCTGTGTACTCTAGGTATATGGGGAAGTGGAGGGGGAAATCTCAAGGTCATCCAAATGGAGTTTTAAAAAAGTTGAAGAGTAGAAAGACTACTCTTGTGCTTCCTGGGCGACCTCATCAATTTCCAACGGATCTGTAAACCAATCCGATCTGTAGCGGCAGGAGTCTAGAAAACAGGTGCACCACCCATCAGGTTGTCCGTAGCACTTCCGACAATTGGTAAGATTGGAGAAGTGAAATTTAATACACCGCTGCGGACAACAAGTATAAAAGTATTTGGATTTGTAGATTTTGAAAGTTTGTAGTACCGGTGGTGGCAGCTGTTGGTTCTTGCATCTACACCTGCAACATCCGAAGCATTCACATTGCCGGCAGGCCAGCCCATCCACTTGCCACTTTGGTAAGAGGAAACACTTATCCTCACAGCAATAGGTTGTCCCCGTCTCTTCCTCCCAACGCTTCTTTGCACAATATGTGACGCCTTGTATCTCCAAACACCTATGCTCGCAACATGAGATGCGCTTACTTTCCATAGTTGCACATTTATGTTAAATGCTCCATAAGCTTGAACAATGAAATAATATTTTTTGTCCCTCTTGAGCCTATTAATTTTCAGCTTCTGCGGACTGTTGGGGTGTTTGAACTTGGACTTTTCAGGCATAATATTAAGGCTATAGGGCTTTGGTGTCGGAATTTTGATTTTCTTATTCAAGTGTCGTTGGCAACGATCTTTTTCTGGAAGAGCAAAACTCGGACAACAAAGAACCACAGCCTCTCTGCTAAACCAAACATAATCGCATTTATCACGCTTGCCAGCAGGGCATTTAACACGATTACGTTTCTTTTGTGTTGGACTCTTAGTGTTTTGGAGCTTCTCCGAATTAGGCTGGCTAGAAGAAATAGGGGTGGAAGGGGGTGGAAGAGGCAAAGATTGGTCAAAAGGAATGGAGCAAACAATTTTGGGTGGGGTAGGAGAGCGTGTTAGGTCTATGGAGGGAAGTTCAGGGGAAAAGATGGATTTACGGGATGCTTTGGTTGGTGTGGATGGCATGGGGGATATGGGTGAGGGACATTGTGATTTGGTATAGGATAGGATTTTTTGGGTTCTGCTGTAGGGGGTTATCCTCGACCTGGACGTCTCTTCGAAGACTGCAGACTCCGATCCTGAGTCCGATAGCAGCGAGAGTGCTGGAGAGGCTACCGGGACTCGACCGCTGAGTTTTCCTGACGATGGTGGAGGTGCACCGGCCTCTTCCACTGTCGGCGGCAGTGGCGACAGGCTGGGCATGGAGGCGGGCTGTGGTGGCGGCGGCGGCGGTGGTGGCATCGTCAGGCAGCTCAAGATGTTTGCAGTCATCAGATATTCCAGGATCGAGGCGGAGGATGATGGAGGTTGAGTCGTGTCGGTTGAGGTTGAAGCTGGCGGGTAGTTTTTGAGTTTAAGGCCCATTTTACCCATTGTAATAAATGGACTTAATGAGAAGAATAGATGAGAATAAAAAAGTGAAGTTATTATAAATAATCTCAAGAACAAGAGAGAACCTGTCCGTACGGGAGCTTGGACGGGAATGAGAAGTGCATGCAGCCGGGCCGCCTTATATCCCCACCGGGGCTGCCACGCCCAGGATATCAGGGGTGGGGGAGGGGGTGGGGGTGGGGGTTGGGGGGGGGGGCTCGCACTTTTTGTCGGGGGGGGGGGATCGCACTTTTTGTCGGGGGGGGGGGGGGCTCGCACTTTTTGAAAAAATAAACCCCACTTGGGACATTTATGTTGCCATCGCTGAAGCCTCCCAAGACACCCAATTCCAAACTTGTGCGTTACTAATACCTAACTGTTAACTTTTAAAAGACCTCTATATATATAAACTGTGTTAGTAAGATCTGACTGTTAAAGATTTTGAAAACTTTTATATTTAGGTCAAGGTCACGAAAAAACTTTAAAAAAATTAAGCCCCACACCCCCCTATGGGGGTGTGGGGCACTTGGGTTGTCATCGCTGTAGCCTCCGAAGAGACCCAACTATGACAACAAGGCAACATCCAATGTCGTGTACCCTTCGCCACGCGAGACTTGTAAACATTTACTGCATTTCCAACTAATAACTTTTCCAATAGCTAACGAAATGTCATTTACATAATTTTGAAAGAAACTGAGGACGCCCTAGTGGCTTACGTCCTCGGTCCGAGTGCAGAGGCCATCGGCTCATTACCCCCGTATAAGCGTACAAACGGACCACCTCCTATTTCTCAGCCGCATTGAAGCATGCATGAGAGGAGCCTAACAATTATAAAAAAAAGTGGCTTTACACGGGGCCTACTCCCGTAACCCTATCTTTAATATTTTTAATTTAGCAATGCAGTAAATTTTTACAAGTCCTATGTGGGTCAAGGCCACACGGACATTAAAAAATTTCGGCCCCCGTACATCCATGGCGAACCACGAATGTTCGGGGGCCTTGGGGACAAAAAACACAAATAGCTAACAAAGTTTCATTTACATAATTTTGAGTTTCCAGAAGGGAAACTAACTGAGGACACCCTAGTGGCTTACGTCCTCGGTCCGAGTGCAGAGGCCATCGGCTTATTACCCCCATATAGGCGTACAAACGGACGCTCCTATTTCTCAGCCGCATTAAAGCATGCATGAGAGGAGCCTAACAATTATACAAAAGTAACTTTACACGGGGGCCTACTCCCGTTCCCTGTCTTTACGATTTACTTTGAGCATTGCAAAAGCTCAAGGGGGGATTGCTAAAACAAGCGTATACACTTTAGAAAAATATAACACACTTACAACACACAATTGAGCTCAACGTAGTCAATGCTGGAACAAGCACATACATGTTAAACACATATAACAAACAAGACACAAAGGATAAAAGACACACAGGAGACATAAGGTACAAGTAAAACACTCTCATATAAAACAATTCGCAATACCCAAACGCAAGCGCAATATCTTACAACTAATACAAGTCTTAAAGTTAGAGTAGACTTCGCTAAACACTGAAGGCGCCATTCAATGTTTAGTGATGCCTATGGCGGTCCGTCCCGATCGTTCACGTTCAACGCGCGGGAGCGGACTGCGAGCCGGCTCTGGCTGGGCCCCCTTATATCCCCACCGGGGCTGCCACGCCCAGGATATCAGGGGTGGGGGTGGGGGTGGGGGTGGGGGTGGGGGTGGGGGGGGGGCACTTTTTGTCGGGGGGGGGGGCTCGCACTTTTTGTCGGGGGGGGGGGGGCTCGCACTTTTTGTCGGGGGGGGGGGGTTCGCACTTTTTGTCGGGGGGGGGGGGGGCTCGCACTTTTTGTCGGGGGAGGGGGGTTCAGGTAAGTTATGTGGGTCAAGGTCACCCACAACACTTGTACTCTAAGTGTTGGCTATACCCCCACCACAACTGGGTCCCTAGGCTGCACAACACCGCTTCGCCAGTATGTCTCCGGCTTCCATGCGGTGCGTCTCGCTGTTCTCTAGCTCTCTATATGTAAGTAATTTTACAAGTTCTGAATGTAGGTCACTACACTTTAACTCTGGGACGATATCGACTTGTAGTATTTCAGTGTTTTGACTCAAGGTCATCACACTTTAACTCTAGCACATCGGTTATCGTACCAGAGGTGCTCAATAACCTAACTTGTAATGTTTAGGGTGGCGTTTTCACGCCACGTGGTATCGCCATGAGTGTCCAGTCCAAGTTTTAAGTTAAATTAATTTTACTGTAATCTTTTCCATTTCCGCTTCGTTTTGCCAAAGTATAAGGTGTCGCTTAATAAAGTGGTATTTCTCTAAAGTTATAGGAGATTGCAAGGATACAATTAGTTTATTTAGGAGACTCTTCATCTTGGAGTTTAACACAATTTCCACTTTGACTTTGCTTCCTCGGCTCTCACAGCCTAAGCTGTACAGAAATGTTTCTTCTAGTGCCAACTCGGGCCAAGAGAACAGTGTGTTGACTGTAGGACACCTCATGGTGAAGTGATGCGATACTCCAGCGTACCACCTCACCTTCCCCCGCCACTGTGACCTTCCCCCACTCCTGCTGTTTCCCCCACCTCTTTTCCTTTGACTCATGCGCTACAAGCAGTCTCTCAGTATTGTGCAGACTTTTGTTAGGTGAAGCCATGTCGCAGGACACTTTAGGTAAGAAACTTAGCCGTGTTAAGACTTTATTAGTTGCTCACTGTCCACCACTCAAAGTTAAGAGAGTTTCAACTTTAGCTAAGTGGCGCAAACTGTTGCGCGGACACCCTAAGTTTTATACAAAACAGACTAATGTCAGTTTTACTGATGAGGATTTGTTTAAAATATTGGATGAAATGACTTTTCCTTGCAAAATTCAGTTAGTTACTCCCATTCCTGACAGTTTAGAGTCTTAGTCTCTCAAGCCGATATACCTAGCATCCACAGAGCCTGACAGTCAGTCACTCGGTGGCTGTCGTGGGGTGCGCATCGGTGTCGGCGCTCCGTTGTTAGGTTTTCAAGGTCACAGTAATATCAAATTGTTGGTGTTGTGCTGGTTCAAGGTCACCTGAGGGATAACCGATTGCCCATTTAGGCAGAGTCATGTCGGAAACTCGAGTTTAACTTGGCACTTTTGCCGTTTCTCGTCGAAAATTCGCTCCAAGTGGTCAAGGTCACGGGGACTCGGACTGAAACTCGGAGCGTAGTGCGAGAAACGGCAAAAGTGCCAAAAAATTTTAAGTTTCGGCGTGACCTTGACCTTAGTGGCGTCGGTGACGTCATTTTGATGACGTAAGGGGTGATGACGTCATCAGCACGTCATTTCTGTGACGTCATGGGTATGACGTCATCGAAATGACGTCATTGGTGATGACGTCATCGATGACGCAATCGATGACGTCATCGATGACGTCATCGGTGAGGTCATTGACCTCGATGACGTCATCCCTCAGGTGACCTTGAACTGAGCCAGCACCAACAATTTGACACTACTGAAGTATCTAAGAAGAAGAGGTTGTTTTTAGTGCTGAATTAAGTAATAAACTGTTTAGCGTCTAAAAATTTTGCTAGGATGGTTACCAACCTTAAAAACGATTACAAATTGACTGCTGGTCTTTACCATCATTAATAATTTAAAATGTAAAAAAAACAATAAATTTACTGAGTTGCTGAGCGTGTATGCAAATCATACAAAAAATCTGGTCGTGATCGTGATAGGGGATCAATGGAAGCTGAATTGTAGTTTGAGAAATGCCTAAGTACTTTACATTAATACGTGTTTTGGTTTAATTTTAAAATGGTAAGAGTCAAATGATCATATTGAGTGAATATGATATAATAATTGAAACTTAAAATGTATCAGTCAACGAAGTAGAATTCTGGATTTTTCCAGAAACGTTTTGGTCATTTCATAGATTGCAGAACTATAGGAAACTATCGGGCCCGACGACCGCCCGACGCTCGCCCGACGTCCGTCCGACGAGCGCCCGACGGACGTCATTCGACGCTGGAGAGACGCTTGACATTTTTGTCAGCGTCACAATAACGCGCGCCCGACGTCCGTCGTCTGACGCCGTGCATAAAAGGGGCCTTACTGGCAAGTAATCAATCCATTGTCAAAATGTTTATTTATTTATTTATTTATTTATTTATTTGATTTTGTATAAGAATGTAGGAGAATTTATATTCGAGATGTTAATTCGGCCACTGACCACCTGCTCTGCTGCAGTTGATGCTCCGGAACAACAATAGCGGGACCCGGTAAAGCGACAACGTGTCGTCGTAGCCAATTTTACCTGCGGCCGCACCATACCTGCTCTGCGGGGGTACGACTGCCGCTTGAGGCGGGCGACGACACCATGTCGTACCCCGAGAGGGGAGGTTTAACGAGGGACTGACAGCTAGATATCAATGACACTTCGCGTAGGAAAGGAGTGAAATTATCCCAGTTGTAGTTGTTAGATGTGAATATAGACTAATTCATGCAAATTAAGATTATATTAGTAGACAAATCACAATAACAAAATTGAACAAATTGTTTGCTTTATTCTTATTATTTTAAGATGTCATCTTAATATATTAAGATATCTTATTATTTTCTTATTATTGTAATATTTTTTATCAACGATACTAGATATATTTCATAGAACTATGATAGTGTAATATCGGCCTGATCATTGGTGTGATAAAGGTTCATGCCTAATATAAACATAATACACCCATCTGTTAAGGAAACAGATATTATTAAGTATAAAAAGAAAATGTCGGCTGGCGCCTAACAAAGCATTTTAGGACATGTGTAACATTTAATAAATGTCTAGTACACTTCATTGAATTTGCTATATATGTTGGCCTAAGAGTGTTTTTGCAGTCAGTTGATGCTGTTCAGATACAGAACAAAAAGTTCAGATTAAGTCTGTTTTTGTCAATGTTATTTAATAACGTTGCCTCTATGTGAAAAACCCTGATTATAGTTATAGTGTTATGCTTTTAGCGTCCAGTATAGTTGAAATGAATTATACTATTTCTATATCGAAAAACTACTTTATTGTAAGATTTCAGTAAGGAAAGATAAATAGCAAAATCAATGTGGGGTGTCCGACGACGCCGAGAGAGCAGACCTGTGCGCCAAAGCAAAGCCTACACCTCAGGCTATGCAGGTAGCCAAGCCGAGAGTGGGTGAGAGAGGAGATTAGCCAGGGTACGACATGGTGTCGTCGCTGCGGCGGGCTTCGGGCGACGACACTCAGTCGTACCCCCGAAAATATTTTTACTGCACCCCAAAAGGAGCAGGTAAAATTCAGACACAAAGTCGTATAATCAGCGGGACCCAGCCCTCGTCCGGTACTCTCTCCTGGGCCCTGTTTCTAGGCGACAGGGCCCTGAACGACATTCCACTGTGACATACTTGGACCCGAGAGGTTGAGGGAGGGGTGGAGGCAGAGGGGTAGATGATACGTTGTGGTGGCGTTTTTGCTACGGCAAATTCTAGCTGCTCTAGATTTCCGGGACTAAAGGGGTATCAAAGTACCACAGTATTTCTCCGCAGTCCCGAGTTTTTTAGGAAGAACTTAAACCAAATCTATAAAATTAATAAGAAGTCTATCAGTCTACTAATGAGAATGAATAGTCAATCGTTAGAAAAAAATTAAATTCTAAACACTATTTAAACTTAAATATTAAATAGCACTATTTGGACTATATAAATTAAGGAATCTAAGCCTGTAGAAAACATCAATATTAATTATTAATATAAATTAATACAATTAATATCAATTATTACACCAGAACCCAGGTAATCTGATCGCTGTCAATGTGATTTCCGGATAATTCAAACCGCGGATAGAAAAACTAAATTTTTATTAATGACTAATGTTGCGGGACGGAAATGAACAATATCCATGATCCTGAATATAAAACGGGTTTTAGTTTTCTCAGAGTGTCAGTGTGTTTGGCGATTGATATATAATTACTGTATTAGAGAAGGTTAGTTATTTTGCAATATTTTATTTATCAGTGTTGTTTACTTCCGGTGTTAACTGATTTCCTAACGAGGAAAATACGAAGATAAATCCGAGACCGGTCCGATTGGGCCGTTATATTGTTTGGTGATCTTGACGTCCGGTAGAGGGTCGCAGTCATTTATTCCAGTGATAAGACCAAGATAACACCACCCACTACGTTTAACTGCCGAATCCAAATCAACTGTCATAGAAAACCCAATTATTGGGTTTTCTATGTCAGTTATTGTACAATTATTCTATCATTCTATGTCAATTATTGGTACAAATTAGAAAATTATCATCCTAAGTTGTGTGACACTCCGTTCAAAAGAGAGATGGAAAAAAATAAGTCAAAAGTCAACCGCACAAATTATTATTTTTTTGTAATTAATAAATTTCCCCCTTGTATATAAAATGGATTGGTATTTTTGAGCACTTTTGTCGTATTGTTTTTTATCTATAGTGCACCGTATGTAATTTACTTATACCTGGTAAATACACCGATATATCTATATGTGATCAGCCAATATATATTCAATTTTACACGTCCTCCTCATTTAATCATATGATTTTTTCACACATGTAAAAAGTGTCCTTCAACCCTTAAAAGCATAATGGTTAACTATTTCCCCGTTGTATATGGCCCCTGCTGTGGTAATAACCCAAGAAATAATTTTTAATCCCGCCAACCCGATGACTATTAAATCCGGGACACACATCTACGATTATTCCAGCGAACACTAGAGATCTTTTATTGGTTCGCTATTTTTATTTGACATTTTTATCTAACTTTGTTGATTAATTTTTGTTCATATACATTTAATATTTTAATGATTATTTTCCAACTTAAAGCTCGAACTTATTAACACTTAGTCATAGGAATAAAGTGATTTAGTGATTCCTTTATCAATCATATCTTGTAACAAAATACATTATTGTACTTAACATTTTGACTAATCTGAAGCTAACTCTCTAAATGAGTTTTAATGATTTGAACTGTTATTGGTATACTGTAACGCTCGAGACTTTATAAACCATAAATGAATTGGGAGATTTTTTACAAAATGTTCGAGACGTCCCCACCGACGATTCTTTTTGCAAATAGTAGGGATAATTAAGGGAAGGGGGCGTCTGCCCCATTTTACAATTAATTTATTTCATTTTAAATTGAATTTTTAATTCATTTCGTGTTTGCATTACTTTATTCTTTTTCATTATTGCTTTCCTATTCCAAACTTTATCTTTTAAACGGGTGGTAATATGGAAGACACTGTTCCTTTTAGAGAACATATTTGGAAATAAACCACAATTTTTAACATTCTACATTGTCGCGTATCTCTTGTCGCATAGCCCTTGCACCAATTTTGAACTTTTATCTGTTTTTTTTTTCTAACGCTTTACACCTTAACAAATGTGTTGCAATCGCCAATGAGGTATGGGGGCAGAGCCCCCATGTAGCCGTAGGCTAGTACAGAAGTATGTTCTCAAACTAACAAAATTATTCCATGAATAATTACGTCCTTGTTGCACTGATTATTTTCCCACAGGACGTGGTCTACTCTTGCTAATAGTTTTCTACATGTAGAACAAAATAAATTAGATAACTAGACAATTTTTCATCTATTAAAAAAATTCTATTTTGGAATAAACTATATAAATTTGTATTAAAGTAAAGAAATGAATGTCTTACCTTCAAATGAGGGTAGGCCTACTTAAGTAAAGACACATTTTAATGTAGATAAAGCATTGCTTCTCTTGACAGTGATTATCAACCAATAATAAGGCCTCGCCGTGGTCGGGACTCGCCTTGACCGCTTTTCCCAATACGCGCTCACTTCCCTCCAAATTAAAGGTTTAAGGGCCGTGTCATATGAGTGGTATTGCCGCCTACCGCTCCAACCCGGCAATGGAGTTCTTATGGAGCTGGTCATATGGACGCCAATTCCGTCAGCGAGTCCGGGTTAGCCGGATGCTGAGCGCTGTGCACTCGACGTCGGGCCATGTCATACGACAAATGCGCCCGGAAGACGCTACGTATGACAGGTAACCGGTGGCCTTTTTTGGGACGGTATCAACGCGACGCACTTGCTTAGGTGTAATATTGTGGTAAGCTTAATGCTATAATTTCACTTTCCAAATGTGATCAACTATATGGTATAAAAAGAAATTAAGTTCAAACCATAACATTCAAAAATATAACAAGGGAGTTTAAAATAAAAACTAACAACACATGTACTAAACTATGTCATATAGTCTCTGACTGAATACAGTATATGCCCCGCCCTGACAACCTTCAACTGTCAAAGGCTACAGAAAAAATTTTGAAAATCTCAAATATTGTAAACGTTTTGCCACAAACTGGACAGTCAATTGCTACAAAAAATTACATAATGAGGAAACCCATTCATTTCTAAGGTTTCAAATATTATGAAACGCTTCTCCACAAACATGAATTAACACATTTATAGATGAAAGGTGTTTAAGGTAAGTCAGATCTGTGGGAAGAGGCCCTTGAATACAAAAATAACACACTTTGCTTATCTAATAAGCGAAATCCCACTCACTGACTCATCACGAAATCTCAGGAACTACAAATCGGATTTACTTGAAACTTTGAACACAGGTTCGTCTTGCCTCTTAGGTGCTCACTAAGAAACGATTTAGAAAAATTCTTTCAGGATATCAATTTATATCCAACATAACTAAAAACTTGAATATTGGTTTTAAATTGTAGGAGTTCTCAACACAAAAAAAAACCCGTAGCGTATTAAAAATTATAGATAAGGTTGTCATGTATTCTAAATATTTCAATCCATAAATAAGTTATTCAAAACCTATTAACTAATAACTGTCAATGTTAAATGTTTTTGGTTTTGTCAATTAAAATCGGAAGCTGCAATTTTACTATCTATAGAAATCCATTAAGGAACTAACTGGTGACAAATTACTTACTACTCAATCTTTTTAAAATATGAAACCAAACACCGGAAGTCAAGTGCAACGTTGCCACATCGAGCCAATGTCCTCGGATACACGTTTCAATACTAACCTGTCCTCGGATTGGAGATAGATGTCCTCGTTTTACTTTAAAAATACATGGTCCTCGGATGAACACACACATCCATTAAATAAAAGGAATTTCAAGTGTGTAAAGCATGAACCTTTTTTATTTTATTCTATTAAACTGAATGATATAACAGTTTTGTTTTCTAAAGGTAATTTAGCCAGTGTCCTCGGATTGCGGCCAGGAGTCACAGTCCTCGGAATGGGGGCGGGACACGTATGTGTGTGTGTGTGTGTGTGTGTGTGTGTGTGTGTGTGTGTGTGTGTGTGTGTGTGTGTGTGTGTGTGTGTGTGTGTCCGTGGTACCGATAACTTTTGAAACGGACCTCCGATTTTGATGAAATTTGGTATGAAGGTGTAAGACCAGGTCTATTTTCATGAGTTCGCGAACCAGTATTGTCGGGTTATGGGAACGGGGTTTTATGGGGTTTCAAAGGGGTCAAAAATGGGTTTTTGGGATTTTTTAACCTCAATTTTTAAAATTCAAGAATTTTAACTAAAACCATTTAAAAGAGCTTAAAACCCCAACAATTTAGTATTTTGAATCATTAAAATAGCTTAAATGGTTATGGAGAAAATTTAAATCAAGTTTCCCATGTTATTCTTATGGGTTCATCTTTAAAAAGTTATATATCGCTTATTTATAAACATATCTTAATAAAATTTTTTATGAACCTATCCTATTTGATGAGTAATGAAAATTTGATTCAAAACCCGCATGGCAGCAAACCTACATGCCAAATCCCATGGTATTGTCATGGAAAATAATTGTATAATGGGAGCAAGAGAGATGGAGATAATAAGGTGTCTGTTCCTAATAATCAGCTGATCAGCTTTCTTCTGCATTTGTCAAATTTGGAATGTTTATGTTTTGGGATCTGTAAAAAAATAATTCTTTTTGCATGGAAGCTTTGGATATGCACTTTTATTTCTGTAAAAAAATATTTATTGTAATATAAATATTATTATATAAATTATTAAATAAAAAAATTAACTCAGTAAAAATGTCATTAAATATATAACATTTCCTTCTAAAGATTATTAATTAATTATATAAGATAGCCACAAAGTTCTTTGATGTTGAAAAAATAACTCTGGAAATTCGCTCAGTACGCAGGTCTGCTGCGACGGGGGTATTATGTTCAAGCGTATAAATAAGCACCAATAATGATATAACAAATAACATTATAGAAGTACATTACTAAACAAAATTCAAACCCGTTTTTAATGAAGTCTTAATCGTACAGGATTCACATTCTAATCCAGGTTTTGTCCCAATAAGGGATTTTCGTTTGACAAAAGTATAGTGTTTTAATAGAGATTACGCAATTTGCAACTAAGTTGCTTGTTCGATTACGATTCATAATTTAGTTTCTTTGTGTGTCTAACATCAAAAGAGTGTGATCATAAATGAGTGGGTGAAAACTGCAATTAGGTATAGGGACATCGTGTACCTCTTTTTGATGTGTGTCCACCTACAACCTATAATTTTTTACACATTTATTACAGTGATCTACCAAATTTTAGTTGGTCGTAGAAAAAGTAACTAATGCATTGATTGTATTCATCCTTCAAGTCACTTCAAGCCGGTATGCTTAATCCTTGACACTAGCTTGGCCTGCGTTCTAACTACATTTTACTGGTGGCTGAAAGGGTTTTAGTGGTACAATAGTTGCATAAACTACAATTTCTAAGTTAAATTAAGAATAGTTAACGTTCTACTGCTTTTTATGAGCCTTTTTTACGTTTAGCCTACAGGTTTAAGCTTATAAGTTTAAATAGGTTTTCAATTTGAGAAATCTGAAGAACTAATTAACTTTAAACTAAATTTTAAAAAATAGTATTATTTTAATATTATTAAAAAATGTTATTAAAATTAGCTGATTAGAATATTTTAAATCCAAAAGAATAATGAAACTATGATATTTGATGAAAATATCTAATTCCCCGTGGTTTGTAAACCCTGTTGATCCTATCAAAACCAGTCCAACAATCCGTAGTTAAACGTGTCCAGTGTTTGTTCACTGGTATTGACAGATGCGTTCACTAATCATTTAAATCCACTAATCCTTGTCATTACACAATTATTGATTATAAAAAATTTTAATATTACTCATTATACGCATTATTATTTTATAAATGGTTTAATTCTGAAGTATTCCACCGAAAATAATATTGTGTGTCTAGTGTGTTACTTTTATGTTCCCCTTTCAAAGGAATTCATTGGCATTTATTGCTCATTAATGTTGCATTAAATTTCAAAATAATAGAAATCAATTTTTCAAAACATAATAGAATCTGATATATTAAATCTTGCAGGTAGTAAAAATAAAAGTTAATCAATGTTATTTTTATTCTTTTTTCATTACAAAGAGAAAGCTGTGAATAAATAGACGATTCCTAATTGATTAAATGCATTATATATTTTTAACATGTGTTATGTATGACTGACACGTTTTAGAATGAACTAAAATGAACAAAATCTTATGACTAATAGCACTATATTTTTTTTATCTTGCACTTACAACATTATAGTAATAATTTTACCAACCACATGCTTCCTATAGGGGCCAAATTTGTAATAATTGTAATACCGTTTCAACACTTAAGATGGCAAACCAAGAAAATTAAACTCTAATAATAATTCCTATGCAGGACAAATGACAAATACCTCTTTAAATCATCTATGCTTTATATGGATATTAATTTTAGCCAAGCAATATATACAGTGTAAAACATCAATTGACAAAAGTGACAACAAAACTACTCGTTTTTAAGTCAAAGTTTAAAAAAAATAATAAAATTAATTAAAAAGTAATACATTTTTTATAAATGATAAGAACATAATATATTGTTTATTTTTTTTCATTTTTGATCAGATCAAGTAAATCTAGCTTTTAGTTGTTACAAACTGCATGCAAATCGGTTCTCTGGAAGGCTCAAAGGAACCATCCAAAAGAATGAAAAAGTTGACTTTTTCCCATGTTGAATCTGAAGTTTGTGTTTTTATTTTTCACCCATTCAATGTAAATATTTATGAAACACAATTAAAACCTACTAATATAGAAAACGTCTGTTTTGGTACAACCCGCATGTAAATCTAAATTAGTCTAAATAGTCTTAAGCTATCCGAAGGTGTTTCCCCCTTATTTTAAATATTTAGATTAACCTGGTTAATGTTTTAAATCCAAAATAAGGCTACAAATATTCTGTATTATATATACCAATATTTTGACAAATTACCTTCAATCGAGCGATGTAGAGAATCACGTGTAGGCCCTACTCACGTACGTACATGTCTTGTTCACTGTTCATGGGTCACAGTGTAATATTGAACACCTTAGGAGCCGACACACTCTGTGTTGAATGGAACCAACCAAACCTCAAAGTAGCAATTAATTAGTATACCCAGTTTGTAATACAAATCAATCCATATTACTTACTCAACAGCTTAAAAACTACACCTCTATTTGAGGTATTTTATAACTGTAAAATATGCACATAAAATAAACAATACTGTAAATACAGTAACCAGAACATCTATTCTAGATAGATACAAACATATTGTCACATACTTTTTTAAGCAAACATAGTACCATTAGTCCTTTTTAATAGTGTTATTCACATAGTTTCAGTTTTTACCTTTCTTACTAGCAATTTCATCCATTTGCTATCATATTTTGCTGCTTTGTAATTTGCCAAAAACATAACTCCATCCTTTTTTACTAAATCTTTGCTAATATTTTTTTTCTTAAATTTTTTTTTTATATATTTTTATACATTGAACGCTTGAAATGTCTCCTGAATACAATACTTTACGGTTTTTGTGAATATGTAAAGTTGAATCCTTCAAACTCATTTTGTGTCATAAATTAAGAGGCATTTTCATCTCTTACTGGATGATACCCAGAAATTACAGTACAATTATACTAAATGCCATAGCTATGAGTGTAGGTAGAAATTGGTTAGATTTTATTAGATCACAGTACTATATCACAGGAAACAGCTATCATAAGTAATTATATATATTTTAATACTATAGAATGTAAGTAGGTTTTCGTCATGCTTTATATTTACTGCATAATAAATTAATTGTCACTTTAATAAAACTAAATAAAACCAGCCAAATTATTGTATAATTAACCAACTGTTAAATATGACTAAAATTATTCGTTAGCCATGTATGAGACCTACACCACTGAAATCGCTCACTGGAGGCAGTTACTATAATATGCATTACCTTCTCCGTGGTTAGCCATACAAATGAATCACAGACTTATTATTGGGATGCAGACTATAGCCTAATTATGGTTGCATTCTTCGTCAAGATTATATTAAGTACAAAACTGTATTTTATGAACTGCAAACTAACTTTTCAGAAAATATATTTTCAGCTTTATATAACATTGAAGGATAATGAGAAACTTGGAATCTCAAAGATACATATTCCCTATACACAACTGATGCATAATCTTAGTTACAAAAGAATACATGGGGGTCATATAGTTTAAGTTTTGAGATTCATATTTATCACCACATTATTATTCCAGGTACATAAGACCATTCAGGTACAGGTAGATTAATTAAATATCATATTTTGTATTTTAAGCGGTAATCTACATTTAAATATTATAGAGAGAGAGTGAAAGGACCCCTTTCAGAATGTCATGAAGTGCTTCACCTGCCCCCTTTTTGCGCCTTTATTTTAAATCCGATAAAAGTAAAAGAGGTTTGAAATAGATTTGCTTTTTTAATCCATATTAGTTTATAACTGTTCAAAAGTTGATCAACTTAAGATTAACTTTAGACCATCATAGCTTAAGGCCCCATTTATGCACGCGATTTGTGTCGCGCGATTTGAAAACGCGCGATTCCTGGGAGCATTGAATTCAATTGGACCGTTTATGCACGCGGCATGATGCCGCGCGATTTCTAAATCAAATCGCCCTCTCCTAGAAAAACGCGCGATTTTAAAGTCGCACGACTTGTCAAAGTACATTGGGCCAAATGGTACCGTTTATGCAATCGCGCGACTTCCAGAAATCGCGCGACTTCGGTGAGCAGTGCTGCCACCATCAGTACGCCACCTGTTGTTTGTCAGTCTGTGTTGACCACTGATGAGGAGCGGATATGGCTACCCTCAACACCTCATTGTGGCTAACCCTCTTGTGTAGAAAACGCCAACCCTTGCACTAGACCTGGTTCAATATCTATTGCACCTTTAAGCCGAACAACTAACTCATAAAAATAGGTTACGCTCATTCTAAAATAGTTAAAAAATTTGTCGGTGTCGTTTCTCAACAACCCGTACAAATTTCGAAATGCTCCGTCTGCATATCGAGCAGAATTTATATAGGGTGAACGTCCCATCGTCGCCTCCTCCTCTTCTTGACCAACAGGAAATAACCGTACACCACGCATGGATCCATTTGCTCGACTGACGTGGAAGTGAAGCTGTTGGTAGTACTGGAAATCGCGCGACTTGAAAACGCGCGATTTTTTTGGCACATTCTCGAAGTCGCGCTGCCGCGCAGTCGTGTCGCGCGGCACAAATCGCGTGCATAAATGGGGCCTAACAAGCAAATAAGATAGCCCAAGTCTTTTTCTCTAATTTAAAACCATTCCCACCTCTAACAGACTTAAAGTAAAGGCCCAAAATGGGAGCAGGTGAAGCACTGCCGATGAATTTTTTATCCGCGAGACCCCCAATACTGATAGCCTATGAACGAATAACATGTATTAATTACAAAAGCCCTACTTTCCGCGGCCAAATCTTCTTCTTCAACATCATCTATCTGAGTCTTGGATTTCACACGTGCTTAAGTCTACATTTTCTTTAGCCACAGTGGTTTACATTGAATTATGTATATTGTCTCTCCCCTCAATATGGTTGTGACCAATGCAATACCATACAATACAAGGTAGTTCAGGTACAATACCAGGTAGTTCCAGCAACGGCCATTTGACTGCTCAGGCACAATAATCGCTTTATCCCTTAAACCCACTCTAGGGTACAATTTAAAAGTATCAGTGTAAATTTGACAAAAATGAATTCCATCGAATTTTTTTCATAAGTTACAAAAGCAATTATATAAAATAAGCAATTACCGTAATTTAGGACTTTACCAAAATTGTTTTGATGTTGTCGAAGTTAAACACATCCAAGTGTGTGGTTTTGTTGAGTTGATGTGAATTATAACTTCCTACCGCTATGTATCTTGTTCGCAAAGAAATTTAAAAGAAATAACTACTTAACTGTGCCCATTCGTTATATAATTCATATTTTTTAAATAAAAAGCACTACAATTTGTTTACAGCTAGAGCCACGAATATGATTTTATATTTATTAAGAAATTATGAAAATAATTCTGAGCACACCAAGAATCTTTAATATGATAAGATCAGTTCGTCAATGTCACTTGTTACTGCTTTATTCAAATATATGATGTAGTAAAACTATAGAAAACACAATAATACAATAAATATCATAAACTGAAGGATTTTAAAATAGGTATTTGGCAAAATAAATATAGGTTTTAAATCATAAGATCTACTGTAATTTAAAAAAATGTTTGACGCTACAAGTGAATTTATATTCAATTGTGGTTGAATTCTTCGAAATAGATATGTTTATTTTTGTGTAATTAGTATGCGTCTATTTCGTAATATCAAGTAAAAATAAATGTGTATTTCATATTAATTTTGCTAGTCCAGCTATGAATTGGATGTCATTAAGGGACTCTAAGCTTTAAGTGTAAGTAGAATGGCCAAAAAATAAAGATTATTTTGACAAACCTGCATCTTGCGTCTTTAATAAAACATGTTGTCAAATTTCATGGATAAAACCACGGGACTAAGGAATAAAGAAAAGAGAGGAAGTTATGAAACAACCTTAACTGATGATCGTTAAAACTTCTAAGCAAACAAAAACTTTTCTGAAAATCCAAAGAGGGTTAAGCTCATTGGATCAGAAAGTGTTTCTAAGCTAACACTACAAAAGTTGTTTTTATTTCATGGAAAATAATTAGATGAATAAAATTTACCTATATTTTACTTAAGTTTCGTAAAATTTTCAGACTTTTTTCTCATATTATAGAAACAAACATATTCACAGATTGACTATTTAAATTCCTTAATTAACTGTCCTTATGTTCTCTAAACACTTAAAAATAATATTTCATATCAACAGCAAAAGTAATAATAAAGATATAAAAAGTTGTTGTCAAACATAAAAAACAACCCATTATGAAAGAAGTAAGATCATTTTATTGCAGAAAACTGTTACGAATGAAAACTAATTCACCAACTCCAGGAAACATTTAATGAATGAAACATTAGCGCTAGAGGCAACGAAGCGCCCAGTCTGACCTCTGTGGTGCTTTGTGTTAAACATTACTCAAGGGTTTAACTAATCTGTGACCCCTGACATATTTTATATTAACTTTAGGTAGCGCTTTGTAACAAACATTTCAAAAATGTCAAACTAATCTTCGATGCTTTACCTGTAATGTTGTACGAGTATTTTACACTCCAGAAGTGTTAAACAATTTTTGAAAGGGTCAAATACTGGAGTAATTTAACACTCTGTATTTCAAACCAAGTTGAAGTAATCTACGACACAAACAAGAGTAAGCTGACTATTTTATTGCTGAACACCTTTTCTATCATGATGATACTTGTCCAATCAGAAATGGAACGCAAACGTCTACAGTACTCAAAGTAATATGCGAGTTGATCAGCACTTACACTGCATATAATACAGAAAATCATTATACATCTGTATTATAAGCATTGTAAATACAGTTGTATGCATCGTAGATACAGCGTGTAAGAAAGTTCGGTTTAGTTAATCATAAAACCAATTTAGTTTAAGTATTGAAAACTTGCACATTTTAAGCAATTTAAGCAATGTAAGCAATTTAAGTCTATATTTTAAGACATACGAGGATAGGATTTTAAATTATAAGTGAGATTACCCATAGGGGAGAATATTAAAGCTTAGAAAAGCACCTACAAATTGCAGCATTGATTGTACTTTTCACTTTTAACTATAATAATTCACATGTTAAACTCAAAATCCATTTCTAAGTCTAAGGATCCATTTCTAAGGATTAAGTACTTTTGAAAAATTTCATTACAATCTATTTTACTCAACAATATTACATATAAACAGAAGACCATGTTGCTTTAATGAGAAATTCCGAGGTTTGTGTCCAATGAAGAGCTTGATTATATTCCAGAATGGGCGTAACCGCAAACAATTGATAGTTTAACGTAAATGAACTGGTGCATAGATTGGACGGGACTCAAGTTCGTGGGTCGGTAAATTGAAACATAAACAAAGGCCACAACTAATAGCAAACTTTGATGAGAAATTAATAGACATAAATGTTTTAGATGACCAATCTTTATTACACAACACAGTTTTTAGCACTTAAATATTAATTAATTTCATTGAACCATTCTGAGAGTCATTTCATAAAAGATTATTTTAGTAAGAATCCTTGCCTGAGGTTTATTTTTTGTGGGTCCAAGGTACAGTTCTTTGGACCTCGATACTGTATCAACTTGCCTTGGGTTCTAATACCTGTATCGACCAGTACTTCCAGCACTTTTTATCAGTGCCATCCACCTTTACTGAGACGCTTTCACTTATAAAATCTAGTGGGATTTTAATCTTAAGTATATGCCGTCCCATGATATTATTTCAAAACTCAATGAAAAGAAATACATGAGAAATAGTTTGTACATTGATTCCGAGCGAATACATAATATCATTAAAATGGAGTCATTAGTAATTTTTTTAAAGTTTTTAGACCATAACTATCTACCCGACAGCGATTCAGGTGCATACTAGAGTGTCTTGTTGATCAGTTATTGATTAGCAACATGTAAAGTCTCACTGTGGCGCATCGTGTCTTTGTATTCCAATGAGTTTGTCAATTACATCGGCTGAGTACCTGAGTGGTTATAGAGCTTGCCTCTGAATCTGAAGTTTGCCGGTCGTTCCTGAGAAAAATTTATGCAATTAATTAACTATCCTGACAAATGAATCAGCCGTTATTTGTCAGTAACAAAGCTACACCTCATCCGATTCATCACAATCATTACACTCGCCCTTCTGAACCCAGATTCAACACCTTCGACAGGGCAAAGCCCTGGGAAGTGAGTCGAAGGCAGAGGCAGCCTCAAAGGAAGAGCGGGAAGGAGGACCCAAAAAAGGTGGCACTTTCGCCAGGTTTGAAAGTAACATATTTGGAAAGCAAAACGGCCTCGGCAAGACCGACGGCCAGTGCACTATGACGTGAGGCAAATACAGTATGAAAGTCCCAATGAATTAATTTTCAACTGCAAAAATTTGCCACGGCGCACTTCAGTCATACTAACCTTAAAATACACACCTTAGACCACTTCGGTGTTTCATGCAAACCGTTAATCCGAGATGATGAAAGTTACTAAATAATCTATAAAAAGTAATTAAAATTTTAATTGTTAACAAATTAAAATCGATAAAAATCACTACATTATAGATTATATTAAGTTCTTCTTTATAACTTTGCTACCAGTTAAGATACATATAAATTAGAAATGAAAACTTAACAGTGTTTTGGCACTTACTAATTTAAAGCTATCACAATTTAGGATTAATAATGGTGTATATTAATCCATGATATTGCAGCTCTCTCACTAGGTGCTATTGTGATGGGGGAGCATTGCACCAATATATCCTAATAACCCTAGGCCTCGCCAAATCGTTATTGGGGATATCGAAATACTAATCTAAACAAGCGCTTGAGCTTGCTGTAGCTCAAGGTATTGTACCTCTTGCATACAGTAAAACCAATAAATATTCAAATACATAGGAATAAACTCTCACATACTCGTATTTTATAAAAGATTAGAGCTAAATAGTTCACAAGTTACAATAATTATAATATAGGATATTTATGTTCGGAAAGTATTTCATAGTATCGTCGACTTGAATGGCTGTTAAATTGTAAGTACGTTCGATAATGTGTACTTTTACAGCTGCAGAGATACATATCTTATCAATTTCAAAATTATTGGCATTGCTAAGGTTAAAAAACGGCTAAAAAAGTTATAAAAGGTTACAGAGTTATGGAACCTTATCAATGAGATTAAATTTTTTACCATAATCTTGGGGGATGAGAAATCTGTTGACACCAAATAGCCACTATCTGTTACATCGTTTTATTTCTAAAAATTTGAATGTATTACTTCATCAGGATTATTATTGCGTGTTTTTTCTAGCAAACTAACTTTATTATTTATAAAAACGGATCTACTTACTATGAAAATTTTCTAAGGAAATTCATCTAAAGAACAAACACAAAATAATTGGTAAAAAACATATTGCAAGAGCTATTACAATAAGAAATTTAAGTATTAGTGATCTAAGGAGACTTCTTTTATAAATTAGTAAGAAAAACTTATAATGAAGGATGTCAAGAATAACGTTCATCCAAAGCTCCTGTAAATGGGACTTTTAAAAAACGTGCACTAACTTTTTTTATATGAGTAAGTTATTATCAATAATAGGACATTCCTGTGGTAATCATAAAGTTGAATCAATATTTAACATTAAATTCTGTTTAAGACTCTTCCGATCAATGTTCTGCCAAAGTAAAAATTCGTGTTATAAAGAGAGCTAATAATTAATTGAATAAGTCAAAATACAATTTTTACAATAAAATATGAATCATAGTTGATAAAATATGATCAACATTTTATTTATTTAACACCTTTATTTTTTATAAAATAAATTATATAGAAAGGTAAACCTAATTCTACATTTGTACTGCAGTTTAACATTTGCACATGATACTATGTACAGCACAATTAAAACTTCTACAACTGTAGGTACAACAACACAAGATTTTTCTAGGTTAATTTATAAGTTATCATGAAATTAGGTAAGTTGGCTTTACTTATTACATAAAGTAAAGCGAATCAAGTAAATTACCTAAGTGTCTTTAATGGATACTGGCGTAGTGTTATAAGTCGAAGACAACTTCGTTTGCTGTAAGACTAAGTGCAACGTCATGTCACAAGCAATGTTCTAGACTCTAGTAATGGCAATGAACGTCCAGTCTGTAGCCTGCATTAGTGAAGTAATTAAATGGCCATCATCACGACGAAAGACTAATAAGAAGTTTAAAAACATAATAGGTACATTAGATAAAGATGGCGTAACTGACACAATGCTCTATCTGTTTCAGTTCCACACTTCTGTGAAACTTTTAATTTAAATAAACTAGTAGGTTCCCGTCGATACTCGACAGATACAGCTCCATCATTCGTGGTGAATGGAGAGGGACCTAGGCAGATGATACAAAACATGTACTTATAAAATTTACTGTTTAAATTGTTATTTCTGTCTAATTGGTCATCTTCTTTACATAATTAAGAAACTTAAGACATATTTCTAAACAATGTGACAATCAAACTTATTTCTATTTATTTAAAAAAAAAAATGATGCTCTTTTCAATCTTAACAAAGAAATTAATAAATCTTTAAGTAGTAATAAAAAATGTTTGGTAGTTTTTTTTTAGATTTAGCCAAAGCGTTTGACACAGTAGATCGTTCAAAATTACTTGACAAACTAAGATATGTTGGGGTCGCAGGTAATTCTCTAAACTGGTTCAAGTCATATTTGGAAAACCGAAAACAATTTACAACTATAAATGGGGTAAACAGTGAGACGAGGCCTGTAGACTACGGGGTTGTGCATGGAAGTACGTTAGGACCTATCCTTTTTTAATATATATAAATAACATTTCAAAAATTAGTTTGTCGGGTCAACTTTTTCTGTTCGCAGATGACACTGCTATATTTTTTCAAGGAGATAGTTGGGATGACGTTTTTGAATTAGTAGCAAGGGACTTATCAAAAGTAAAAAAATGGTTTGATCAAAATCTATTGACATTAAATGTGTCAAAAACTAAATTTATGCCTATTTCACTCAGGCAGAGTGCAGATGCAGAAATTAACGAAATAAAATTGCACTCCTGTGGCAATCCGGCGGACAATAACTGCCAGTGTGCCAGTATAGAAAGAGTTGACACGTACAAGTATTTGGGTGTTATTTTTGATAAAAGATTAACTTGGAAACCTCATACTTCTTATATAAATAACAAGCTGCGTAGATTATTTTTTTCTTTTTACCAATTAAGAGAAGTTTTAACTCTAAAAGAAATTCGGATGGCATATTGTGCGTATGTTCAGTCAATTCTAGAGGGGGGTATAATTGTTTGGGGCGCTGCCTTTCGAACTACTCTCAATCCATTATTTGTTACACAGAGGACCATCTTGAAGACGGCACTTGGTAGGGGTCGGCGGTATCCCTCAGATGCGTTGTACACAGAAATGAACGTTTTTGACATTAGACAACTTTTTATCAGAGTTATGCTTTCCTACATATTCAAAAACAAAACTAACATTTTTGAAAATACTGTGCACACGCATATAACCAGAAGCTCAACTACTGTAGGTATACGACATCCACGACTAGTAAAAACCTATTCAATTACGAACTCCTACTACAATTCACATATTCTTTTTACTAACATCCCTGATCATCTGAAAGACTTTAACTGTACGCCAATGACATACAGTTTAAAAATAAAAAACTGGCTGCGTTCTACCGACAGAGTAAACATAGAAAATATTATGTTTTCTAACTACAGACATCGATAACACCAACAAGTTTCAAATGATGGGTAAGAATGAGTGCGAGATTGAGTGTGTGCAACGGAGTATGTTTGTGAGTGTGTGAATGAGTGTTGTGAGTATGTGCACGTGTGTGTCCGTCCGTCCGTACCTGGGTCTTCGATAGGGGAAGGGGGGGGTTATCCTTGGGGAGGGGGTTTTTCCTATTTTATTCTTTCTGCGCGACAGTATTGGTATTTTCCTTGTGTAACCGATCGTTATTGTACCAAAGAACTCCACATCATTGTCCAAATTAGCATTGATCTTCTTTATGCATTTTCACCCTTTTATATCTCCCACAAAATATAAATAAATCGAACAATAACACAAACTTTGCGACGAATCGTTTTATATACCAATTCAAACATTTTAAATATACATTATTTCTGTTTTTGTTCATTTTTCCCTAAAAATATATTTTAAACAGGACTCATTCTCGCAGACAGGTTTTAAGCCTTTGTGAGAATTAATTTTCACGTATTATATTTAGCCTATTAATAACATTTACTTTAAAACTGTTACACATTGCTTGTATGAAATGTAATTATGTACAATGTGAAATAAAGATGTTTTTTATTTGATTTGATTTGATTTGATAGGAACAAAAAAGTTTGTTTTAATACAACCCGCGTGTAAATCGGTAAAGTCTCAGAGGACCTAAGTCTCATACAAACTGTCCAAAGGCGTTTTTACCCTTACTGTTTACATTCAAATTAGCAATTGTTAATTAAAATAATAACTAATGGTGGTGATTGTATTTTATTCATGGTATTCAGGTTGTTGTTACCTTAATTCAAAATGCTTAAGTTTCCATTTTTCAGTAGCATATATTACGATACGTTAATCGTTGAAATAAACTTTCAATCAGGAGTTTCTAGCATGATTATTATGCAGGAAAAATCATGATTAAAATAAATTCTTATAGTTTTAGATTATTATTAAACTTCTAATGATGCCTGGTAATGTTTAGGTACAGAATGGGCTGCCTTGTACCGTAATTGACTGTCACCGGAGAAAGATGGTTTTGACCACATCTGTCAACCTGGTTACAAATGACCAGAAAACATCAAGCGTTCCATCATTGTGACTGTATGAAATCCATGTAAACGTCTAGGTTGTTTATTTTATTTAGGGCCAACTCTACTTCGTACTTCATAATACTACAAAGCTTTTAGCAAAACATCTTCATTACTGTGAAAAATAGTTTTAATTATTTTAAAATATTAGTAACTGAATATTTCAAAGCAATATTCTTGATTAAATCGAAAATTTGCCCAATTTTTTATGAAGAGTACCTCCAAACGCAATTACTCAAGTAGACCCTGAGTTTCTGATACAAAATGTACATTAACAATAATAACATGTTTCATGCTATTTTTAATATTTTACTTTTTAGAAACTTATGACAAATTGTAATTTTTAAAGCATAATTAATTTGTTTTAACACACATGGTATGGGAAAAAATATTTTCTATTTAATACTTTTAACGTTTCTTATAGCTATCACTATCACTATTCATAAAAATAAACAAAGAATACAATTACTGTAATACAATGAATACAATGTTCATTTTTATGTATGAATTTATACATAAAATAAACATAAAGAAAGCTAATTCTTTCAAATGAATTTACTCAGATTATGTCTTATCTGTTCTTCTCTGAACTTCAGAATTCGAAAGTCAGGTGTTTTTGGAACAAGGTTAATATTATCAATTGGCACACTACCTCTAATTTTCCTGCCCATAAGCAGCTCTGAAGAACAGTATCAATTTTCCATAAGTGTCAAGCGATAAGCCAAAAGACCTTCTTATACGTCTTTACATTTAAGAATAAGTTTGTTTGCCCTTGCCACGGCTGTTTCAGCCAGTCCGTTGGATTGTGGGTAATTAGGAGTACTAGTCGTAATGATGAATCCCCAGTCCTTTCCAAAGTTTTTGAATTTTTGAAGTTTTTAAGTTTTTGTTATAGTCTTGACTATCAAAGCAACACACATTATAACACCGAAGAGTATGTGGAACATCAAATTGCGAGAAGAGCTTCTTCAACATTCCTAAAGATGGGTGTTGCAGCAGTCGATTTTAGTGGTACTATATCTAAATATCTTGAATAATAATCTTGTACTAAAAATAATTTGTATTAATTTATATTCATTTATAACACTAGCTACAGCCATTGTTAACAGTAGTATACGTGCGATAACTATTGCTTAAATTAATAAATTACCTGAATCAAGCAATAAGGAGTTAATATTTATGACAATAGCTTGTAGAAACAAATTTGATTTTTTTACTTCATAATAATGCTTATTCCCCACATTGACATCGGCAGAGGCTGTAGCATAGGGGCCCAAGGGTTCCGGGTTCAACTCTCGGCTCGGCAACAAAAATAACATTCGGCCGCTCCCGTCGTACAGTAGTCACGTTAAGCCGTTGGTCAACCTGCATTGAAAATAAACGGTATCAGTTAACTGACACATACTTTCTCCCAACAATATAAAAAAGATGTTAAAAGTGTTAAAAGCTTCAAACATTAAAGTCTTGATGACTCAGTCGGATAGCTACCGGCTGAGCAGCGCTCGTTTGACCCTACGCGCGTCTGTGACTTTTAACAAAGTACTGCGTTTACCGCTAAACGAAAAATTGAATTTTCTCCGCAACCACTTGACGTAGAGCAATAATTTAAAATACTGGATTATGTAGTTTTTTGAGCTTGATTTAATGGTGATAAGTAAAATTTATTTCAAAACAGCAGCTATTTTGAAAATCCAAAAAATTGATTTTTGAAACACTTTTTACTCCATATCTTTTGAACGCGCATTTTCTCGGAGATGCGGGTGGTGTCATTTTATTTACCGTTTTAAGCTTAATAAACCAAAAAATTTTAATCAAAATCGTTAGAGCCGTTTTTGAGAAATTTTGATTTTTGAGGGTTTTTGGGGGTAAAATACCCTTAAAAATCAAAAATTCAAAAAAATGAAAAAAACGCCTGGAATTATCGTAGATTTGGACCTATGTAAAAAATTTCATTAAAATCGGACCATTAGGGCATTCTCTAGCTCTGTTTACATCCTGACACACACACACACATCACTCCGAAAACCACTTTTTTGGACTCAGGGGTAACCAAAATGGATAAATCCACCAACAACTCAAATTCGAAAATTTTGACGAAAACAATACTTTCTCCATATACTATGGTATAGAGGGAGAAAGTAAAAGTGCATGATTTTCACCCAGAAGAACTTAATTGCTGATCTTTATTAACTAAAAGAGATAAGGGTGTCCAGCTTTCACCTTTACAAACTTTTCCAGGTTATTAAGCATGCCAAAACAAACAGAAAAATCATATAAACATATGTCCGGAAATGCTTCGTCATTTTGTTTTTTACACTAAAGAATTTTTATTTCCGTAACGGGTTGTTGTATGGAGTTCATATTTGGCATGTACCTTAATCACACCAATGCTCATTTTTAGAAAAATATTATTTTTTTTCGTTGTATATTTTCAAAATGGCGGCCATTTAAAATTTTTAAACTCAAATATCTCAAAAACGGTAAATTTTATAAAAATGTTCCAAGACACAAAAAAGTTGACAAATTAAATTATCTAAACATTGACACCAAGTTTGTAAGGATCCGACAACAAATAACGGAGTTATTTTGGTTTTTCTGTAGAAAAACACTGATTTTGCACTATGATTAATGCCAATTTGGGTTATTTTAAGAGAAAAATCTCATTAACTCCGTTATTTGGGGTCAGATCCTTACAAACTTGGTATCACTGTTTAGATAATTTAATTTGTCAACTTTTTTGTGTCTAATGAAATTTTTGTAAAATTTTCGGTTTTTGAGATATTTGGGCTTAAAAATTTAAAATATCCGCCATTTTGAAAATATACATTGGAAAAAAATAATATTTTTTCTAAAAATGAGCATTGGTGTGATTAAGGTACATGCCAAATATGAACTCCATACAACAACCAGTTATGGAAATAAAAATTCTTTAGTGTAAAAAACAAAATGGCGGCTAGCGGCTTAACGAAGCATTTCCGGACATATGTTTATATGATTTTTCTGTTTGTTTTGGCATGCTTAATAACCCGGAAAAGTTTGTAAAGGTGGAAGCTGGACACCCTGTATATGATATTATTACATTGACATTATCACTTATTATATTGTAGAGGCACCTTATACGATCTATAGTGACTTCTGTGAAATACAAAAACCTTTTTTAAATTACCTATACTTATACTTAAGTATTAACAGCACCATCTGTAAACAATAGTTTAAAAGTAAGAGTCATTGTTTGAACCAATTTTTTTGCTGTCAATGCCATAGTAAAAAACATTGGGATGGCCAAACTGAAGAGGCCGTTGCAATAATTATATTAAGTGTCAAAACCCCACAGCAGTTAATCAACAGGTTTCAGGGTTTTAAAACATTAAAAATCATTTTAACTCTTCGTATCAATGGCAGTGGGGTAGTGATATAAAGAAGCTTTTCCTCACGAGATTCACCGCCCATAGCAAGTGTCCATAATAACTCTGAAAGTCTGCTACTGACATTGCGAATAAATCCAAAATGCCGTATTTCTAAATCCTCAATCCTTTTTGGAGACTTTTTTGTACATTACAAGCGAATCAGGTACAGTAAAAAAATACTATTATAAAAGTTTTTATTTTATTGTTTATAGTCCTTAAAATATTTATGGTACATAGAAAATTTTTATTTATACAATAAGTTTAAATCTGTCATTGATACGTCGCCAACCACAGAGATTTTTTTTGTGTATAATACATTATTTTAAAAAATGTGTTAAACAAACATTATCATTGAACATGTACACAAATGTTATTTTTAAATTTAGGCCCTACCATCCCATTTGTTAGGTCTAACAATATCAATATTTCAGAAGGAAATAAAACAGTATTTATTTTTAACTTATTTGAGATATATTATAAATTTAACAACATTATGAAAACTTTAAGATTACGACGTTTGGCCATTTGAAGTATAGAGGGTTAGTACCGTGGGAGGGCAAGCATTTTATTTTGATAAACTTGTAGACTTCTAAAGCTCTTGTTTAAATTGAATGAGTCACAGAATAAAAATTGATCACATGGGTTTATTTTTACAGTTATCAGCTGATTTTTTGTTCAATTTAGTAGAATATTTAGTAAGTACAAAAAACATGGGAAATTTGAAGGGTTGTAGGAAGGAAACAGGATTTTTCCCGTAACTAAACCATCAAAATAAAACATCAAAATAAAAACTATTGGACGGAAAATATAATATCATAAACAGTTCTTGTTTTAGAGTATTGACGTAACATATACATTATTATGTACTCATTTGAGAGCCCACGGACAGTATTATAAATGTCCAGAGACTGTTTTATGAATGTTTTTTAGTATATTAACGTAACATATACATTATTATCTACTTATTTGAGAGCCCACGGACAGTATTATAAATGTCCAAAGACTGTTTTATGAATTTTTTTCTCGCTAATAAAGTAATAGAGTAGTCCCAGTATTGTCAAAATCCATTAAATATAACTGAACAAACTAACATAAAAAGAAGTCACTAAAATTGAAGCAGACAAATCAAGATCATTTTAGATCTTGGCAGTTAAGATTCTGCAGGTAGTCGTTTAGTGAATTTATTGCCTCATAAACTAAATGTTTATTGTTGCTCTATAGATATGAATTACGAGCCCTTTTGCACAATAAAAATAACTTACACAATATTTGCACATGAAGATCTTCTTCATTTTAATTTTTAATAATGAAATTAAGTGTATGAAAGTTTTATCTGGTTTTCCTTCGTTTTTGACTCTCGTATGCATTTCACTGAAAGTGCGGCATCTCCAAGAAGAATATTTTTTACCCAATAATTAATAAGAAATATTCTAGTTCACATAAAATAGGAAAGATTGGCCATAAAGATGCCACATTGGTAAAATTTATATTACGTTAAATATACATTAAAACTCAAGGTCTAAGGCGATACTTATTATTAATGTCTTTGCTTTGAAAATAATTTTATAGTTATTATAATTTTCATCACTCTGTATTCGAAAGTAGCTCCTTTCCATACAGCTGAGGCATTTGAAAGTCGTCAGTTTCCAAACAGATAAAACTAGTCACCGACAGCTGTTTTTTGGGTACATAAATATTAATTTCGATCCAAGGAAAATTATTCTTTACCTTACATCAACAAACTTTTCCCGTACATCAACAACTCTAGTTCCCATTTTCAATCAGCTTACTTAAAAAAAAATTTTGAAGAATCAACCTATCCCATCAACTTCCAAGCAAGCCTGTCATCGTTTATCTTACTTGGGCCTTCCCAGGGGCTCACCACAAATCGGCTTAGCCTTTTAAAAGTTGGATCGCCAGGTAGAGGTCAGGTTCAAACGTGTGCGGGAATCGAACCCGCGCCACTGTAGACCAAGGCGAATAAAACTTAGCCACCTAAAAAATTTACTTTCACGTACGACAGCCTTAAAAGTGTATTAAGGTTTTGAACGGTGCGTGCTTCTAGCGAAGAAAATTGTAGGCCGTTAAAAAAGGAAATAATATGGGATAATACGGGTTTAAAACGTGTTCCTGGTGTGTTTTCTGCCATAGGAACACATATATACGAGTATTATATTGCTAAAATAAGGAAAAGTAGAAATACGTCATGTTTACCGAACTTAAAACCAAAGCTATACTATTCAACGTTATACTATTCGTACTTCTACTTCATAAACTTTTACTATAAATATGTAAAGTTTCCTTTCACGACTTTGAAAACCCATATAATCCAAGGAGCTTATACCACTCTGGATTTTCAACACAAGTTACTGTTTGATAAAAAGTTTTAACGATCGTCCGTTAGTGCTGTTTTATAACTTCCTTCTTGCCTTTTATTTCCCAGCCTTACATTATTTTATCCATCTCGTTTAATAGTTTTCATTTGTCTTTCGAGAAAACAAAAAATATTTTTCTTATGTTTCAAGGGCTAATTTCATCCACTATATTTTCTTTTGTGTAGTATTTTTTTATCTTTCAGTAATCTCACTCCCTCAAATGTGATAATAGATACTATTTAAGAATTAAATTATATGCCATTAAAATTTAGAATGAGTTGTATTGGAAAGTGCAACATTATTGTGAAGGACAAATTAATAGAGTCTATTATTACTATAAATTCAGATTTATAATAATCCGTGTAAGAGGTAACTTCATAAATATTGACTGAGGCCTGAAATGTTATTTAAGAGAACCGTTATACAAATCAATAGTGTGAAAATTATTGGAAATAACCTTTTAAAATTTTATTAGTATGCAAGTATGCTGTACATTAGTATTTTTATATTCCAACATAACCTTATAACCCTTGAGGTTTGAAGTAGTCATTAACAGCTATTTCAACCTCGTTATATAACCAACGAAATAATTAAATCATTTGTTTGTCTGGCTAAGCCCAGCAGAGAAGTTAATGCATATCAGAGCAACGCGCTTAATTGGGGGTGTCGTCATACATGACTAACAAAGATTTCTGTTGGTTAGGTTACCTTAATTGTGCTGAAAATAGGTGATAATACCTTTTAATTTGAACACTAAGCTATTCTAGAATGAAATAAGACTAATTCATAAATAATACAGAAACAAAAACGCACAAAGTGGCCCGTGCGAAATTGCGCATGTTGTAATGTATTTTTATTTCTGTTTGTGAGAAAAATACATACAGTTCAATTCGAAGGAAATATATGACTTTTCAAACAATATATAAGCTAGGTTTACACATGAGAGTTTTCCACTCTCGGAGAGATTGGTAGGCCTACTCTTATGAGTTTCTTACAGAAGTGTTTACATTACAGTCAAATTTTTGGTTTACACATGTCTAAACATCACAAGATCCAGCTCTCGTGGAGAATGCAATGCCCTCAGATTGTGTCAACGAGCTAACTTATGTTGATTTTATAGTGACACATATTTGTTTGCAATCTGACTAAAAAATTCATATGAAGCTAATCAACTATTGAGTTACAATTTACATTTAAAAATTTTATAATGAAAGTTGATCAATATTTTAAAGCGCCCTCTATAATTAAATCAATGGCGAGGAAGGCAAAGCCCGAAAAGATGTGATCTCTTTAGTTACCATCCGCCCAGTCGCTTTATCCTAAGCTTTAAAATGACACCTTAATCTTAAAAATTGGTTCGGTAGGTCGAGAGGAAAAGGGAATGTAACAGACGGAACCTGTACAACGGGGTGTTTAAAAAAACGTGACTGGCTATGAATATTCGAATTCTATTCATAAAAATAAATCGAAAATATTCAGTGATATTTTTCGATTTCGGCTTCGTTTGGCCAATATCCTCTATTTTGTTTTTTACACTAATTAATTTTATTTCAGTAACGAATGGTTATATTAATTTCCGATTTGGCCTGGATCTGAATTTTAATAACATCAATGTTCATTGTTAGGAAAATAACTATTTTCTTCCTACGTGTATTTTCAAAATTGCGGCCTTTTTTATATTTTTAATCTCACGTATCTCAAAACTGGTAAATTTTATAAAAATTTTACAAGAGCAAAAGATATCCCTATTATCTCAGGAGATAGTCGTGATGAACTAAATTATCTATACAATAGTACTAAGTTTGTAATGATCTGACAACAAATGATGGTGTAGTTGTGATTTTTATTCTAAATTAACCTAAATTTACAGGTACTATAAAGGGAAATCAAGGTTTTTAAGCACCAAAATATCAATGACACCTTTACTTGCAGTTAAATCATCACAAACTTGGCATCATTGGTTAGATAATTTAATCTTACAATTTTTTGTCTCTTGCAAAATTTTAATAAAATTTACGGGTTATGAGATATTTGAATTTAAAATAAAAAATTTCCGCTATTTTGAAAATACACATTGGAAAAAATAATCATTTTCCTGGAAATGTACATTGATGTTATAAAGGTAAATGCCAAATATGAAATTAATATAACCATTCGTTACAGAAATAAAAATTATTTAGTATAAAAACCCAAATGGCGGATAGCAGCCAAACGAAGTACATAGAAATAGAAAAAAATACTGAATATTTTCGATTTATTTTTATATGTAGAATACGAATATTCATAGCCAGTCATGTTTTCTTAAACACCGTGTGTAAATAAGAAGATAGACTAGGGGGCCCTTGCGCAAATTGCGCAATTTATGATTTTGTGTGAGAGAAACTCACTTCCAGTAAGTTAATGTTGATTATGAAGTGACAGAGATCTATTTTTTTACTATCAAGCTTGTGTATAAGCTTACTATTAAACTTCATCTGAAGGTAATCGGCCATTCAATTACAATTTACATTAAAGATCATGTAATAAAAGTTGGTCAACATTTTAAAGCGCCTTTTAGAAATAAATCAACGGCCAAGGGAGTAAAGCCCAAAACGAAATCACATTTGTAATAATCATTCGCCCACGCGCTACAGCGTAAGCTTTATAAAATGCCACCTCAATCTTAAAAATCGGTTAAGTAGGTCTAGAGAAAAGGGGGGTCACAGACAAAACCCTTATGGAAATAAGTATATTAATTACACATCAGTAAGCAATTTTAATAACCACTTTAAAATTAAAATCCCAAAAATTTTATTCATGTCCTCTTGCACCACAGGAAAAACGCTATCTGTCCATTACGACTTGTTACCTTTAAAAATGTTTTACTGAATGTTCGACACCCAGTTGTAGTGCAAATAATCTAGAATTTATTTTTCCCATCCACAATTTAATGAGAAAGTGGACCTCAATGTCAGATAAATGCCGCAACAATTCCCCCACGAACATATCGGCCTGTTATTTGGCGAGAACGGTATCGGGGATCACGGCGACAGTTGCCTCCACCTCATATGTATTCAAATCAGATAGCTCTACACTGTATCCCTCTCGAAACAATCCTCACTACCAAAAATAAACCCCAGTTGTGTTTAATTAGGGCATTTTCCTTTACAAAATACCAGTGAAATCTTAAAACTTTATTTTGTTAACTGATAATTTTTTATTAATAAAATAGAAAGAAAGGATTTACTATATTGAAAGTGGTTTTGAAGACTGCTTCGATTTGTTTGTATCTGAATTAATTATTGTTATTCATGGTTAGGTGGGTTATGGAATAAACGTTTCGCTGTTTTTGTGACATGTTCATGTTTAAAAATCCCTTAATAAGAAAACTTGAACTTTCCATCACACTGTTACAAATTTGTTTGTAAATTCTGCTAAAACCACGATATTTTTCTTAAAGCATGTATTGTTGGAATATTCTATACTCTTCCAAAGAAATTACAGTAATTTTTATTTTTATTATTCTGCACAAAATCAGCCTGTTTTTTTTCTTTTTTTTAGTACCAAAAACATTTTTTTTCATCACACTACATCGATATCACCTGTTTTCCACCCTAACTTCCACCAACGAAACCAGGGGCGGCTCGTGAGTTTTTTAGCGCCCGTGCAAGACCAAATTTGCCGCCCCCACCTGCTTTGCAACATCATGCTATCCCCGACCACCCGGGGCCTACGGGACCACCCCCCCCCCCCCTCTTGACACTGCTTCTTTCGGCTTTCGGGTAACTCATGATAAAAATGACTCAACCTCGATTTCATCTCGGCGCTTCACCTTGAGTTCTCACCCATACTCATAAGATGTTGGTTATATGTTACAGTAATCGTGGTAGACAATAAATAGATCGGTACTGATCACTCATTATTTAAAGTAAAAAACTAGGGAATTGCAGCAATTAAAACATATTCGGAAAGTATTTATTTTTTAATTAATAATTTTTAAGTATTGATTAGAATTAAGGATATTTTCCTTTTATATTATGCTTTTACGTTTCCGATATTCTGCACCGCTTAGTTTTTTGACATGTCAATTCATAACTTCATTGAAAACATAAATAGTTTTTATAAAACTGGAAAGACATAGTTGTTTACCGTACGGTATCTTGTTAAACCGACCTAAAATATTATTATTAAAATTATCAGAACGTGCAACAATTGGGAAACTCCAGGTTGGGTAGGTAGTGAGGAAAGTTTTATCTGCTGATTAGATAACAATTGGCGCGTCCGGCAACAATGACGTTCTGATTCCAAGAATTGAAGCTTCAAGACGAAAATAAAAACGCGTTATCTGTAACAATCACGTATTCCACAAATTTGTTGGTCTTAAATTACTGATATTATTTTGAAGTCTTTAAATAAATGTATTTGGATTCATCTAAGTAAATTTTTAAAACTTTTAAAATAAATAATAATTAAATAGGCCTAACTATAGATTCTGAAGCAAAGTATGCACAGATACACTGTCTTGCAAAAAGTCGGGTAGAACAAACAACATTTCTGAGCTGCCGTGCCGGCCGCATCGATGCATGGACGACTGGCTTCGGCATGTAGAGTGGGTGCACCCTTGGCCGTTCGCTGTTGTGAAAGATTTTTGTCGTTTTAGCGAATTTCCCATAGGGAATAAGCTATTACCGTAGGTCTCATGGTAAGACCTAAGCTCGGGACCATGTTACTTTTTCGTTTTGAGGTGCCCAGAGACAAAAAATAATAGTCATTAAAATTTATATATATATATATATATATATATATATATATTTATATATATTTATATGTGTGTCCCTAGACACGAGATAACTCTCGTAAAAATGGTCCGATCGACACCAAATTTGGTAGAGATGTGCAATCCTACGTTTATTCGGATGAGTTCGTAAACCAGACATATCGACCTACCGGAAAGGGGTAGTTTTGGGGGGTTTTGTACCCCAAAAATGGGTTTTTTGCATTTTTCATATGTAATTTTAAAAAATTTAAAAATTATATTTTGACTATTGGATTTAGCTCAAAAAAAAAAAAAAAAAACACAATTTAGTATTTTAAAGCTTTGCTCTATCTCCATTGGTTACCGAGATATTCAAAAGTCTAAAGACAGTACATTGTATTTTGGGGCTCCAATATTAATCTTATGGAGAATAAGGATGTGTTAATATTTCACTTGTTAACCAATATTTTTGGATGAATCTTGGTATTTAGCTTTATTTAGTTGACATCCATCCATTTATGATAAAAAAATCTTAGTTTTTATGCTTATCACGGCAGCAAACCTGCATATTCTTTTCCCTGATGTTAATCATATGGAGAATAGGCAAACTCCTTTATAAGTTGACGAATGGCCAAAAACAGCTGGGTAGGGCGAGGGGAGGAGAGGGGGTACTTTTCCAAAAACATCGAACTTACGTTACATGCAATTTTTGATAGAACAGCTGATTATCCAATCATTTTAACTGAATAGTAGTGAAAATTCATTCGTCAAGTTACGTGGCGGGGGTTATAGCAATGGACAGATATTGAAGAAACGAAGTATAAGGCTTCATATGGTCGAAATATATATATATTTTTAAGCTATAAACCTATTTTTAGTGTTCCTCATGGCAGCATACCTGCATACTCTTTCCCTTTATTTTTATCATAAGGAGAATAGACATTTATTTCCCTATAAATGGGCATGTGATGATATTTGGTTTACCGGTTTATCTGGCCAAAATTAAATTACTAATTTGGAAATTCTCTGAGTACGCAGCAGGTCTGCTGCGACGGGTGGTATTTCCTATAACTTGCAAAGGAGAATTTAATGTTAATGTATTAATGTTGACAGTCCTAATGGATAATTACCATAAGTTGAACTTAACAACATAAATCCTTTAAAATAAAATTACTATTTCATATGAATATTGTTTTTATCCGATTCTCTCTCATATTCTCTCGAAAAAATTAAACCTACCACCACCATTTCTTTCGCCACATGCAAGTTACTTAACAAAAACTCTCCTCCCAAACTGGTTTCCTTTGACGAAGGCATTGATCTATGAAAATTTCGTTGTTTATAGTAATATGGCGGATGTCCAGCATGACAGAACGCCGCCCCAGGATGAACGCCAATGCTTGTACCCCTTCTAAAAATTGCCGTCCGTACCGTAGCCTACCATTAGTACCATTCGTCCATTATTAGAATACCAATACTATGAAGAGGATACCTACAAGCCTATAAAGGTGCCTAAATTCTAAGAAAGACACCGCAAACTTGGATGGGTGCTCGAGTCTTTCAGGGTTCGCTTGGTTGCTGGTTGTATCCATACGAATTTCAAAATCATACAAACAAGATCATTGATCTGCTATCTTGCATCATGAAGATAAATAATTTGAGGAAAACTTATAAATTTACTCGATAAAAACTGTCATTTCCCCTCTCTCCTCTTGTTTTTTCAAGTGCCTGCCTGTCTGACTCCCCGTTCTCGTCACACAGAGCGGCGCCCCGCGCCGCCCCCCTTAAGCCGGCGCGCCCTTGGCGCCCCGTGCGGGCGCACGGGCCGCACGGGCCACGAGCCGCTACTGAACGAAACTCCTGTTTTGTCGACCTAAGCCGACAAAATTTTCCGGCCTAGGCCGGTAAAGGAAACGGCAGAAAAGAAATCTAGAATATAATAAGGTAGATGACAACCAACAAAATAACAAATCAGTGACGAAGTTGGTAGTTCAGCTGATGGCAAACGTCAAATATATATGACGTAGATGAGAAAATTTTGCTTTTCCCTTGGAATCAGCTGTTGTCACCTACCGTTAGAGTAGTCTAGTTTCGGTGGGCTTAGCCGGGGCCTACGATAACTAACGGGCCTGCATACATTTTTGGTCACGTGACCAGATGCGGCCGAATTTCAGCTGTCATCTCCATTTGAAAGCATTGCAATAGCCTGACTTGTCATCCGTTTTTACGTGTATTTTTAGATACACGTAAATGAAGTCATAAGTGTTGCATATCCTTCTAAACCTCATTAAATTACAAATTGAATGATCCTAATAACGTTCCGCTTTGCAAAACTTAAAATTCACTTTTTGGGTAAAAGAAAAACTGGAATTTCTCACATTGTAGGATGCATTGACTTTTTTCTAAACAGATTTCTTCCAATGCTTTTGAAGATATTTCTAGGAAGTAGACATGAAATAAACGTCTTAAATCAGTAGTTTGCCAGTTATAATTTTTATTTTCGATAAAAACAAATTAAAATGTACCTTTTCGGTTCTAAATTTTTGTTATTTGCAACGAAATACAGTATACTCTTATGTAAACAGCTGATGAAAAATGTAAACAAAACTATAAACTAAATTAAGTTTTGGCTTTATCTCGTAATAAAAAAAATCAGAAAAACTATTAACTTTACAGAAATGGTATCATTTTGTTCCTTATTTAATCTATATTAAAATATATAAGTCTTGCCTAGTAACCTACTATTTAATTCCTAAGAGGTGGAAAATAAGTGAAGGATGTCACGTTTTCACAATGTTATCTTATGGAAACTTGTGCTGCAGATCGGCCGCAAATAGTCACGTGACTTTGGTGGTGGGGGGAAATATGCAGGCCCGTTAGTTTTCGGAGGCCCCGGCTTAGCTGATGTGAAGTGGTTGCCTAGCAAACAGAAACACAAGCAGTAAAACTCGCTAGGTTAGTTGAGGGTATGTTTTTGTTATAAACGAAAAATATGTTTTTCACTTTTTTATAATTTATTGAAGTGTGTAGAGTGATAAAAATATTGTTCGTAACTCGGCCAAAAATATTTTTCCTGCTCTCGATCGTTTCAAGTTCTCGACTTCGTCTCGAACTTGAGATACGATTTCGAGTAACGAAATATACTATTACTGTCCTAGGATTATAAAATCAGCTGGAGTATTTTATAGGTTCTAGGACTGTAAAATAAGCTGTTTGCCAAATATACTATTCTTTATTTGTTAATTTTAAGATTCAGAAGTTTGAAATTTAAATGTTATAAAGAGCATTGTATGTAAATAAATAACAAATACCCCCGTCGCAGCAGACCTGCGTACTCAGCGAATTTCCAAATTAGTAGTTTTAATTATGACCAGAAAAACCTGTCAACCAAATATCATCACAAGCTCATAAATAGGGGAATAAATGTCTATTCTCCTTATGATAAATGTAGGGAAAGAGTATGAAGGTATGCTGCCATGGGGAATACTAAAAATAGGTTTTTAGCATAAAAAAAATATTTTCAACCATATGAAGCCATATACTAAGTTTCATCAATATCTGTCCATTGCTAACGGAGTTTGCCTATTCTCCATATTAACATGGGAAAAGAGTATGCAGGTTTGCTGCCATGATAAGCACAAAAACCAAGATTTTTTTACGACAAATGGATGAATCTCAACCAAATGAAGCTGAATGCCAAGTTTCATACAAAAACATTGGTTAATAAGTGAAATATTAACACATCCTTATTCTCCATAAGATTAACATTGGATTAACATTCAAATTTTTAAAAATTACATAAGAAAAATGCAAAAAACCTATTTTTGGGGTACAAAACTCCCCAAACCTACCCCTTCCGATAGGTCGATATGTCTGGTTTACGAACTCATCCGAATTAACGTAGGATTACACATCTCTACCAAATTTGGTGTCAATCGGACCATTTTTAAGAGAGTTATCGTGTCTAGGGACACACATATATATATATATATATATATATATATATATATATATATATATATATATCAACCAAATTTGATTTTAGACACATGACATGTGTATAACATAATTAACTGCCTACAGTAAAACTTTCCAACCATTACTCATCATACAAAAAGCTATCATCAAAACAGCCCTAGGCAGGTGTCGTCGTTTTAATGACTATTATTTTTGTTCTCTGGGCACCTAAAAACGAAAAAGTAACATGGTCCCGGGCTTAGGTCTTACCATGAGACCTACGGTAATAGCTTATTCCCATGGGAAATTCGCTAAAAACACTGAATATTACTTACTTTGTAAATATAACCTCGAAATACAACTTTATGATTAATATTTTTTAACGATTAAAAGTCTAATTACGCATTATAATCAAAAACATTGTTCATCACTCGGAGCAAAAGTGACTTTTTGATGATAAATCGTGTTTTTAAACTTGGCTGCGCCTCGTTTTTAAAACACGATTGCGTACCAAAAATACCCACTTTTGCTCCTAGTGAAAACCGATTAGTATTGATGAAAAGGTGACAACTTAATAATATTTATTTTATTTTGAACAAAAACTGGTTAATTTCAAGGATAAATTGTTTATTTCCAATTATTTATGAAGCCTATGTGTTTGTGTAACCTATCAAGACTTTTAACTATGATCATTCATTGAGTCCTCCCACATACACGTCTTCAAAAATGTATTTATTAAAGTAATTATTTTTTCATTCTGTGATGCGGTGTGATTGGTACCTGTTGGAAACATATTGCAAAGTCCTAATTGAGAGATATTGCTAGGATCTCGAGGCGGTTATTGGTTCCCTCAGTCTCCCGGACGTTCAATATATCATCAGCAGCTGCGCTTAGAGTTGACACAAGGAATTGTTACTGACACACCATGTACAATAGATACACCTATTGCCATCAGTAGTGGGGTTTGGTTACTTTCAAAACGGAAGTCGTGCCATTTGCCAGCAGCTGCCACGCCAGCTGCCATCGGCCAGATGGCAAATCAGATGCTGTCGCCATATGCCATGCCATATAGCTTCTGGTGGGGAGAGGCTATATCAAATGACGGGGGGAGAAGGGGTGAGCAGATGGTGTTAATGTTTGAAGTAGGAGTTAGTTTATAAAGGAGAGGGGATAATTGCTTCAAGGTTATATGGAGGGGGTTTTAAAAAAGACTGAACTATTAAGAGTTCAGTTTATCGGTGATCGTCATACAGGTCAGTCGAAACCGACAAGGGACCGAAGAATAGCTTCTACATCATTTATTGCTGTAGAAGATACATCTGGAACTTGTACAGGGTTCTGAGGAGTTGGTGAAGTTGAATCTCTAGGAGGATTTTCCCTTGGATGAGTTGTTGATGATATTTCTTGAACTTGAACATTTTCTTGGTTGGTTTCCATTGCTATTGTAGTTTAAATTAGAGTGGAGATGTTGTTAGCTCAAGAGCATAGAAGATAATGAAGTAGGAATTATTGTCGGGGCACTTATATAGGGAATAGTGGGGGTAAAATAAAAAAACTTGTTGAATACAGTCGATAGGTGTAACAAGTTCAAAGTTATTGAAGTGTAACATAGAATGCAAAATGTCGTAAATAACACTATCATCAACATTAACCTGTGAAGTTGTTGAAGAGTATAATGGGTTAAAACTGTACTTCTTCCTAACTCTATTTAAATTAGTTTTACACTTTGAAATTGAAGGTTTAGAAGTACTTCGTAATATGTGTTGTGTTCGCAAAAGCTTTAATTTTAAACATTGTGCAGTCATCATAACCTATGTGTTACATTCAGAAGTTAAAAGAAGACTGAGATATAAAATGAAGTGTAAAAGAAATTGAAACAAAACGCCGGAGTAGTAATTTTGTAGGTTAGAATTAACCTACAATATGAATGCTAAAAGTAACGAAGTCTATTCCATGGATAATTCTAGCCTCAAACCTAGTTAAGGAAGTAGTCATAACGTAAAACTAATGAGAGATGATGACTGAGCTGATGCAAGGCAATGAATGTTCGTGGCGCGATAAACTACCCACTTTTATAGAGGCAATAACTCCAGCCAGATGGCGGCAGATGGCGAGCAAATGACTGGTTGACCGACTTTCACCTGAGTAGTAAGAGAAGTAGGGTTCTGTGTCCATCCCTACTCCTTCGGGTCAATGACCGACCGGAAAGGTCAACGACCCCCCCCCCCCCCGAAAAAATGGAGCCCCCCCCCCCAAAAAATGGAGCCCCCCCTTCCCACACCACTCTTTCCACCACTCCTTCAGGCCAATGACCGGTTACCCGGTCACCGTCGGTCGTCAACTCTATGTGGTAAAACTGAACCAAACATGGCAGCTGCCATGGATAATTCTAACCTCAAATCTATGCGCATGCAACAAGTTCTTCGGATCGGAATCACTCCATGCTATGCGCATGCGCCTAGTCCTGTATTACTCACTTTAGCGCTACTGCACATGGATAATTCTAACCTCAAACCTTGGTTTTGTGTTGTTGCGCATGCGCCGCTCCCCACTCCTTTGCCTTCCTTTTACACTGCTGCGAACTGGACTGGATTGAACACTGTACTGGAGTGAAACAACTTCCCCCACTACTTGAAAATCCGAGGAGCGATAGGAGTTCGATCTTTACGTCAGTCGCCAACAAATTTTCATAGCGAAAGGTTGTTGGTGATTCAGCAAGAGGTTTCAAGTATATAGTAGGCCTATATATATATATTTGAACTTCTTCTACTACGTTGCGTTTTTTAATGCAATGTGGTATGTGTGTGTGTGTTTAGTTTTAAGTTGTATTTAATTTAAGAAATAATTTGCGCATTGCGATGTTAGTTATAAGTTGGGTTTAGCTTTAAGGTGTATTAATTTTAAGAATAATGATGGTATTTGGTTGTGTTGAATTATTTGGTTTTTAATAATGATGTGTTGTTAGTTTTAAGTGTTGGTACTAATAATTAATGTTGTTTTGCCTTACAGCTAGATGTTAGGGGGTAGATTAATTGTAAATTCAGAAGTTCGGTTGAACTTCACTTAGAAGGGGTGGGACATCCGCAAATTGTAGGTAAGCGGACTAGGTTTTTGCATTTTGTTTAGGAATATAATGGGTGGGATTAGCTTGGGTGGGTGTTAGAGTTGCGTTTCTGCATTAGCTGTTCCAGTTTCCCTTTAAATTAATGGTCACGGTAGACCCGGACGGACCGTTACGGTAGACCCGGACGGTCCAGGGACCTCCCTCGCAGAACGTAACTAGTGGGTTGGGAGTGGGAACCGCTAGGCAAACAGGGTATTGGGAACAGTTACAACTGTTCCCATCACCTTGGATCATTATAAATCTTGAATGACCTTGACCCACTTTCGGAAGGGTCAATGACCCCCCCCCTCGAAAAAATGAAGCCCCCCCCCCGAAAAAATGGAGCCCCCCCCTTCCCCAACCACTCCTTCCCCCACCAGTCCTTCCCCCACCTCCCGGGCCAATGACCGGTCATGGCCGGCTGCTAACCCCTCTCATTTGCATACCGTTATAAAAGAGGCGTCGGCCGTGGCTAGTGTTTCATTCTGATTCCAGACGTTACGCTGTGAACTTGGAGTTATAACGATGTCTTCTGTGCCGACTACTACTTCTACTACTTCTACTACTTCTACTACTTCAACTTCAACTTCGACTTCTACGGCTGTTACTGCATCAAACAAAACTCTTCGCTTGAAAAACTCTCCGGATTGGTATAAGAAGCAGCTTTCATCTCAACCTTCAACTTCTGGAGCTATTCTTCCGCCAACCAACTCTTCTATACTTCGTAGTATTTTTTCACCACCTTCGCCTTCGACTTCGCTCTCAAACGACTCTGCACCGCTATCAACTATCATGCCGCCACCGAAGAAGCCAGCTCCCCATCCTAAGACTCCTTCATTTGAAACTATTCTTCATCGCCTTAGTACACCCATCATCCCACTATCACCATTGCCTCCTACCCACCACTTACTTTACCTGAAGACCATACTTATCATAAAACTGAATCCTCTAAATCTGCTCCTAAACCCGCCCCTAAACCCGCCCCTAAACCTGCTCCTTCAGAGCAATTTCGATCATTACAAGAAGAGCGTCGTAGGGCATTTAGCCGATCCACTACTTGCCCTGAAATGCTTACTAGGGGAATTAAGAAAGGATCAGCTTGTGGGAGGAAATGTGTTAAAAACGAAAGTTTTTGCCGTGTACATGTCGTGAAACATCTTTCTGGACCACAACTGACAGAAACCCCCACCGTTGAAGACGATCCTGAAATAATATCCGTCAGAGGAGAGAGGCTTAAGAAAGGTTTGAAATATTTTTTTCTAAGTGTTGTTGACCACCAACACATTTTGGCAAAATGTAACGGCTTAAAATATAAAATTAGAGTTTGTGAGAGTTTGTGTAAAGAGAAGAGATTTAACAACTTCTCAACAAGATTCTCAAGACTTTCTCCTCAGGGATAAAAAGGATCGTATTACAAGGTGGGGGCGTAAACAGTAAATTCACTTAGTTTTTTCCAAATTGTTGCTTAAAAAATAATGGGGGAGAAACACAATGCGTTATAGCGTTGTGTTTCTCCCCCATTATTTTTTAACACTCTAAGTCTCGTGACCTACTTTTATGTGAGTAGTAGGTAAAGGAGGGTTCTGTGTCTGTCCCCACTCCTTCGGGTCAATGACCGGACAGGAAAGGTCAATGACCCCCCCCCCGAAAAAAATGGAGCCCCCCCCACTCCTTCCCCCACCACTCCTTCCCCTACCACTCCTTCCCCACTCCTCCGGGTGAATGGCCGGTCATGACCGGTTGTCTACCCACATCTAACTGTTACACTCGCTACTCCAGAGTCTTCATTCTACTCCTAGAGGCCACCGCTGCAACAACGTCGCTATGACTTCTCTATTTGAATTATGCTTGCAAGAGTTAATTGCAAATAGAGACTTGTTGGACTTTGCATTAAATAATGCAAACTTTCCACCAACATTGAGAGAAGTGGTGTATTCCCTTTATAAAGAAAACTTTGGATACATTCACTATTTTTGGTGGAAATTCCATGATGGAACAAAAATGTGTAGCGAATGCGGTTTGGCTGCAACAGGAGATCAATTTGCAATCTTTTTAGATGAAGGTGGTTCCTACGATGGAATGTGTTACTTTGCATACAAGTTCTACCTTCCAAAGGAAAAATGCGATATTTGCGCATGTTTCCTATACAAGTGGGTAAACACCGAAGTCCCTGTGTGAGTTTAGCTCCATAGGGACAAACGGCCCTTTTCAGGGCCACCTAAGACTTGAATTTAGGCATGTAAGCTACTTAGCTTACATGCGACTTAGCAGAAATAAGTTCTGCTACGCGGCTAGTTTGATCCGTGTAGTAGTAAGTAAAGGAGGGTTCTGTGTCCGTCCCCACTCCTTAGGGTCAATGACCGGACCCGAAAGGTCAATGACCCCCCCCCCCCCGAAAAATGGAGCCCCCCCTTCTTCCCCCACTCCTTTCCCCACTCCTTCCCCCACCTCCCGGGCCAATGACCGGTCATGACCGGCTGCTAACCCCTCTCATCTGCATACCGTTATAAAAGCCGAGCCGGCTACGGCTAGTGTTTCATTCTGGTTTCTTCCACCGCTCTTGTTGCTTCGTTTCTGACAGTCTTGATATCTTTATTTTTAAAATGCTTCCTAACCTTAATGAAAACTTTAATCCTTCTGAAAATGCTGATGTTTTTCAACCACCTGAAGATGATGTAGTAGATGATTTCCAACAACATGAAGAAGATGTGATAGAAGATATGGATAGTAGCAGTGAAGATGAAATTGAAGATGACAGTGAAGATGAAATTGAAATTAATGAACAATTTAAAGTATTTTTATAGAACCACAATTTCCTTTTGATATAATTGAAAGATTTATTTTTGAAGCACACAGATGCCTAAATTTAGGATTTAATATTATCATCGGTTCACCTATTGTGTACAATAACAGTAACTTCTTCCATGTAACACCAAATCATAGAGAACAAATTTTGACTTGGCAGGATGATGTAATGAGATCATATGAACTTAACATTGGTGTTGGTTACTTTGTTGCAAGAGTGGCTTAATAACCACATTACCCTTCCCCCACCTCCACCCTATCCCTTCCCAATCCTTATTAATTCCCCCTCCCCATATTTAAAATTTATAAAAGGCGGGCTATGAACCTCCAGGTTTCTAGTCTGTACTCGCACTTTGTGCCGTCAAGTACATCTCTTGTAGTTTTTTCTCCTCCATTTAAAATATTATTTGTTTGAAAAAATGCCTCCTAATGTGAATTACCATTTTAATTCTTCCGAAATTACCGATGTTTTTCTACAACCTGAAGACATTTTAAATAATGATAGTGAGAGTGAGAGTGAAGACGATGATGATTATAGTGTTGAACTTAGTGAAGAACGTAAAGTTATAGCAATTGATCCACAATTTCCATTTGATACAATAGAAAATTTTATGGTTGAAGCTAATAAATGGTTAAATTTAGGATGTTATATACGAATTGACTCTTTTATATTGTATGGTGATAGTCACTTGGATACCAACTTGATGATCAGTTGCCACCTATATCAATACTCAGTTTCGCAGATGACACTGTCCTTGTTGGAAAAAACAAAGAGTCTGCCATTACGCTTTTTAATATGATTGTGCCACTGTTTGAGGAGATTGGACTAAGCATTAATAATGGAAAAACAAAAATAATTAACATTGAAAAAGGGCAATTGAAATCTACGGATTATAATTTAAATGGTATTGAGATCCAATCTCTTCATCGCGGAGAACGGATAAAATACCTAGGGGTTAATTTTGAGGATGAAATTGTGGTCAACTCGACTGAAATTATTAAATCCCTCACGGAAAAAGCAAACAAACTTGCAAATTCCCCATTTTTAAAAGCTGATCAGAAAATGTACATTCTAAATAAATGTGTTTGGCCTACATTGATATATCCTTTTCAAACAGCACCTCTTACAAAATTGAATAAAGGTTTGCTCAATGATATTGACAAAATTATCAGATCTACAATAAAAGAAATATTAGATTTACCAAGTGACATACCAAATTCTATGCTATATGCACCAATAAATAAAAAAGGACTGGGATTAATTAAAGCTAAATGGGAATCACCAATACAGCATATAAATATTTGTAAGATTTTAGAGCAAGTAGACAATCCATATATTAATATATTTCGCAACCTCCAAGAAGAAATTAAATATTGTTTAAATGAACTTAACCTTGGTGATTATTTATCAAATGTTAAAGAAGTAAATACGAAGAAAATAAGAGAAACTCTTCAAGAAAAAGAATTCAATAATTGGTGTCAACTAAATCATAAAGGGAGAGGTGTCATATTGTTTAAAGAGTACCCGCAGGCAAATATAAACCTGTCTAAAATGAGCAGCCTAAGTAGCTCAGACTATAAAGAATATTTAAAAATGGTGGGTGATGTGGCCGCAGTCAGAGCAACCCATGGCAGATCCAAGGACGGTAGCCGGTGCAGGCATTGCCCTGTTACCGAGAATTACATATGTGAAACATTACCACATGTCCTTGGTATCTGTCCAGCTGGGGAACTTTTGCGCAACAAGCGACATCATTTAATAAGACAAATTATAGCACAAGAGCTAAAAGAAAATGGGTATAAAGTTCACGAAGAAGTTACATGTACAGCAGAAGATGGATCAACAAGAAGAATTGACATACTAGCCATTGATAAGAACAAAGCTGCGTACATTATCGACCCAACCATTCGATTTGAAACAGGATCAGACCAGCCAGTGGCAGTAGACCACGAAAAAAAGAAGATATATGAACCTACAATCAATTTTTTCAAAGAAAAGTACGAATTGAACCATATAGAAGTTATTGGATTATTTGTCGGAGCCCGTGGGACTATTTCAAAATTTTTGTATGATTTTTGGACTCGGTTTAAATTAAAAAAGAAGACTATAAACAAAATTTCAGAAAGTGTAGTGAAATACTCTGTTTTAATTTTAAAGAACCATCTATACAAAGTTGAAAAATTGTCAGTGTAAATCAAATTATTTAAGTATTTCATTTTGTTAAAACGTTAAAAGTAAGCAACCTTTGTCAAGTAGCAACTTCAATGGAAGAAGGCGTTAATTTGTTTATATTTTTGTATAAATAAATTATCTATATATAAAATAGTAAATAAACATGTTGTCTAAAGATACTCCATTTATTAATTATTTTGAAGTTAAAGATGTTTTTGAAAGCACAAATGAAATACAGGAAGAAAATATAGAGGGAAATTATGACGAAACTAATAACGATTCTACGATGGAAGAGGAAGAAATGGTACAGATTAAACAAGAACTATTTGAAGAAATGTAAACGATAGTGATGAAGACATAATTAAGGAAGCTATTGAAATATTTATATTGGATTCATCGTTGGAATCACCAATATCACCTTTACTGTCTTCTGAATCTGAATCTGAATTGGACTAAGGTACCCCCACCATTTTGAAGAAGTAGTGGGAGAAAAATATCCCCACCACAAGTTAAAAGTTGGTGGGGGAATGTTTATAAATGTGTTAAATATTTGTGCAGGAGATCAGTCTTAGGGAGACTAGTGACTGAAGATGTTTCGTAAAATACCTTTTGATCCTTCATACTACAATCTGTTTGATATACATCGTTTTCCAGACATTGAGGAGAAATTGTACAGAAAATTTTGTTCTCTACTCGATAAACCGCAAAAAATACCACCAAATACTTTTACCTACAAGCTACCCATCATGGACAAGGACGATGTAAGCAAAATAACATTAGTTCAAGTAAAATTTTTGGAAGAAAAAATTCTTGTTTGTGTGATAGAAGTATTTCATAATGATTATTCAAAAAGATTAGCTTTCGACTTTATTCAAGAACATGCAGGATCTGAAAGAGAACAGTATCCAGGACCATATTACAAATATCTTTTTGAGAATGGAGCGAGTGTAACGGTAGAAGTAACCATTACATTAGTATAACTCTCCCCACCACTGGTGTCTCCCCACCACTGGCTTAAATTTGGTGGGGGAATGTGGATAAATGTGTTGATTATTTGTGTAGAAGCTCATTCTTTGAGAAACCGTTGATCAAAATGTTTCATCATGTACCTTGTGTTCCGACTTCTTCCTACAGGGAAAAACAAAGATTAAAAAGATTAGAAAAGGAAAGACAAGACCGAGAAAAAATGAAGATGAAATTCAATCGACTACAATTTCAAATACCTGGAATTGAACTTGGAGCACCAAGATTGAAAACCCTCCACTGGGCTGGAAGTTATATCAAATTTTTGAAAGTACAAGTTGAAGCAAGAGATCTAAAATTGAAAAGATTAGAAATGGAAAATCGAGAATTGAAGAAATTAATATCACACATGTCTGGTAATACAACAGTTCAAGAAGGTGAAGAAGAAGGAAAAGAAATTTTAGGAATCTAAATTATCAGCACCCTTTTAGAGAATGGGGAATAGATCACTTTGTGGTAATGTAATAACATGCCGCTTAGTGATCTATTCCCATTTCTCGCTTAATATCCGATGACCTTGACCTATATAAAAGTAGTGGGGGTAAAAGCATATAAGGAGATAGTTATGGATATAACTTTCAGTACGAGTCTAACACTATGGACAGCTTGTTAGTTTTATGTTTACAACAAATTATTAATAATGGGTTTCTTTACCATAGTATAATAAGATCAAATAAATGTGAAATACCTCAACCGATTCGTGAAATGCTCATCAGATTTAAGAAGGACAATTGTGGATTTGGTATTTATCTTGCTTTTATTTTTGAAGATGGAACAAAAATGTGTCATGATTGTGGAAAAGCATCTGTTTCAGATTTTGAACAATTTGAAGAAGATGGAGGTAAATTAGTTCACCTTGTAAAAGGCCAAGTGATGAAATTTTAAACAGTTAAGAAAAAATTTAACATTTGTGCACAAAATTTGTTTGAATTTATTAAGTATAGTGCATTGAAATCATAATACCCCTTCCACATATGAAGAAGGGGGGGGGAAAGAGTGGGGATTTTAAAGTGGTGGGAGAACTTGTATAAATGTAGGTTGTTTGAAGAGACTTTTAATATTGTTGCAGCGTTTGTTGAAACAACATGCAGTTTGAAGTTTGCCATTTTAAAATGAAATATAAAGAATGGAGCTCTGTTGCAGGATTTGTCAAGTCCAAAGAAGATAATCAAAAATTGATAAATGTACATTGCTATATTCACAATCAAGAAAGTCATGACAGGGTGATGGAATATTTGAACACACCTAATGTAACATCAGAAAGCTCTGCATTTATAAAATATTTAAAAGAAGAAGATTTGGATGTTACCCTAGAAGTTTGGTATCTAATTTAAATTATAAAAAGAAGAAAATTATTGTGGTGGGGGAAATGTAGAAATTAGTGGTGGGGGAAATGTGATAAAACCGGCAAAATTGTAGAACAGAATTCACTCTGTACAACGACAGACAACGATGGAGCATCCTTCCACAACACCTGTATTGGCATCTTCGGATTGGCATCAAAATCAGCAGCCTAGTACTTCAAGTTCAATTTGGTATGAAAATCAGCAACCTGCCACTTCAAGTTTAAACTGGTATCAAAATCAGCAGCCTAGTACTTCAAGTTCAATTTGGTATGAAAATCAGCAACCGGCCACTTCAAGTATAAATTGTTATGGAAATCAGCAAACTACTACTTCAACACAAAATTTCTATGAAAAAACACAGCGGACAACATCAACTAATTTTTGTACATCAGTATTTAAAGTATCAAAGCCCCATTCGGATTGTAAAAAGTCAATATCAGCTCAATCAGCAAGAATCAGGAAAAACACACACATGAGAGAAAGATGCAAGAAAGAAAGGATAGAATTTACAAAGTTACAGTTAACAGTTCCCTCTATTAAAGTGGGATGTAGCAGAATAAAAACTTTGGAAGCAACCAACGCATATTTATTCCAATTGTTAGACAAAATTGAAAAGTTGAAGAAGAATGAACATCATAAAAAGTAAACACTCATTCCCCCCAAGAAAAACAAAAAAATAATAAAATATCAAAATCCAAAAAAAGTAGATGTAGAATAGAGAGCGAGGAATAGATCACTTTGTGGTAATGGACTAACATGCCACTTAGTGCTCTATTCCTCGATCTCGCGTTATATTGGATGACCTTGACCTACATTAGTAGGGTGGGGGAAATTGAAAATGGTAGGGTAAATTCAAAGTGGTGGGGGAAAGTGTATAAAGGACGAGCCTACTATAGACGAATCACTCTGAAAGCAAACTTGTCACGAGTATGGACTTGATCACAAGCAAAGAAGATAGAAAACAAAAATATCGGGAAATGGCTAAAGTAAGAGAATCAAGAATAATGTTGAGATTTTACAAACTAAAGAGATTGATTCCTGGTGTTAGGTTAGGAGAAATACGATCAAGAACAGTGGACTTGGCAGCTGATTATATCAGTTACTTACATTCGGAATTAATGGTAAAGGAAGCAAGAATAGAAGAGCTGGAGCACAAGATAAAACAACATATTGAAACATCGAACAGTGAACCTATAAATTTTGTAATAAAAGAAGAAGATGTAAAAGACTTAAATTAAACAAAAGAAAATGAGCTTGGACTTTGGTTATTGATTGGACACTTCTTAGAGAATAGGGAATAGATCACTTTGTAGTAATGAATTATCATGCTGCTTAGTGATCTATTCCCAATTCTCGCTTAATAAAAAATGACCTTGACATACTTACCAAAATATCATATAAGCCGGATTAAAAGCAGTTATTCCTCATTTACTTGAAATGGCTCCTGTGGACAACACTGATTATCCGAGGAAACCTCTTATTGAAATATTGTATAAAATTCAACTAGAGGATTTAAATATGGAAGAAGATGAAAATAACAGCGAAACATCAGAAGTAGAAACTATAAATGATATGGATGTGGATGTAACAACATCAGAAGAAGAAAATGCCAATGATGTGGAGAATGAAAATTTGGATATGGATGTAGTAATATCAGAGTCTTCGTCATCATTTGAATATGAAGAAATACATATTGAAACTCCAATTCATATAGAGAATACTAACGAAGAATCTGTTTGTAGAAGATTAATATTTTGTTCAAGACGTTTGTTTTCTTCTTAAAGTGAAGAAGAAGATGATGAAATAGTAGTGGGAGAACTATTATAAAAGAAGGAAAGGGAGAGCTCATTTCATTTCTTGGCGAAATTTTGAAAAGTGAACACCACCAAACATGTATCATTGCGATAAATGTTTGGAATCGTTTAACGATGATATTCTGTTAGAAATACATAAAGAACTCATTCACAACAACACAGAAGAACAAGAAGAACAAAATGAAATAACAGCAAGACCTACAACAACTTTACCAAATTTACAAGTATCAGCTTTACCCGGAAAGGTAGTAATGCATCATAAGATTCAAAATGAAAATTTAAACTTAGAAGAATTTATTAGAGAAGCAAAACCAATCATCAGTCGAACTTTAAAAAAAGAATTAAAAAGATTAAATTTTCTCAAATTTGGTTTACTACTAGAAGCTATGTTTATAAATGTACAAGAAGAATTATCACCAAGAGGATTTATAACTAAAAACCAAACTATCATAGGAAGTTCAGACATTGATTCAATAGTTGAAAAATGTATAGAAGAAATATTAACTAAAATTCAGGAACATGAAGGACGAGGATCAGGGTGGAGTCTTATAAGTATTGAAGGATTAAATATAAGAGTTCATAAACATGGATATGGACTAATGGGATCTAGTTATATTCGTTTGCCAAAAATAATTGAGGATACAAGATCATGTGTTAATGTGAAAAATCAAGATAACGAATGTTTTAGATATGCGATGACATGTAAATTTGTACCAAATCATTGGAATGAACCAAACCAGCACTATGAAAATCAAAGATATAGATATAACTTTCTAGGAATTAGTTATCCTGTATCACTAAAAGATATATCAAAATTTGAGAAGAAAAATCCCGGTACATCTATTAATGTTTTTGGATTAGATAGTTCAAATAAAGTTTATCCTTTACGTATTGCTAAAGAAGAGCTAGCAGATCATACAGATTTACTACTACTAACGCAAGGAGATGTATCTCATTATGTGTATATAAAGAAATTTGACTCTCTTGTTAACAAGCAACTTTCAAAAAATCGAAACAAAAAGCTGATTTGCAAGAGATGTTTTAATTTCCAACGAGAAGGAAGACAAAGAATGGAATGGTTACAAGATCACAAAAGATTATGTAACAATAATTATGAAGCAAAAATTATTTTACCTTCAGAAAGCAGAGCATTTGTTACATTTCAAAAAGTTCATCATCAATACCGTATCCCTATAGTTGTATATGCGGATTTTGAATCAACACTAATTCCTATAGAAGATGAAAATTGTGAAGCTAGAAAAAGTGTCAAATATCAAATGCATAAACCGAATAGTTTTTGTTTGATGGTTAAATCAACATTATCAGAAGAAAATTTAAACCAATATGGATTAACTTCAGAACCTCTAGTATATCGTGGTGAAAATGTGGAAACAATATTTCTTGACCATTTATATTTAATAGCTGAAAATGTACAAAGATTATATACGAATATCATACCAATGAAACCGATGGAGGAAGAAGAAGAAATTCAACATGAAAATGCAACTCATTGTTTCTCATGCAAAAATGAATTTACCATTGACAATTTTAAAGTTAAAGATCATGACCACCTTACAGGTTATTACAGGGGTGCTGCTTGTAATAAATGCAATTTGAGCTATCGTTTACCACTATTTATTCCTGTGGTTCTGCATAACCTCAGTGGGTATGATGCTCATTTTATAATACCTGAATTAGGAAGAGACAATGGTTCGATAGATGTGTTGGCTGAAACTTCAGAAAAATTTATAAGTTTCTCTAAAACAGTTGGAAATGTCAAATTAAGATTCTTAGACTCCTACCGATTTATGCCGTCGAGTTTGTCTAAACTTTCTGAAAATTTAAGGAAACAAGATTTTATTGAAACAAAGAAGATTGTAAGTAACGACAAACTGGATCTCGTACTTCGCAAAGGTGTTTTCCCATATGATTATATAGACAGTTTAGAAAAATTTAATGAAACATCACTTCCGCCAAAAGAAGAATTCAAAAGTAAACTATACGACATGGACATATCTCAAGAGGATTATGATCATGCATGTAAAGTATGGAATGAATTAGGATTTACAACATTGGGAGAATATTCAGATTTTTATGTTAAATTAGATGTAACTTTATTATGTGATATAATGGAAGAATTTAGAAATACGTGTTTTGCAGCATATGGATTGGACCCTCTTCATTCATACACTTCACCTGGACTAGCATGGCAAGCCATGTTGAAAGAAACAAATTGTAAATTACAACTTCTTACTGATATAGATATGGTTTTGATGTTAGAATCAGGAGTTCGAGGGGGATTGACACAAAGTGTAACCAGACATGTTAAGGCGAATAACAAGTATCTGCCCGATTATGATGCATCAAAACCAACAACATTCCTAGGTTATTTCGATGCAAATAACTTATACGGATGGGCAATGTCAAATCCCCTTCCATATGATAATTTTAAATGGATAGATCCAGAATCGATTGGAAACATTATGGATTTACCAAAGCATGGTGAAACTGGTTACATTTTTGATGTTGATTTTGAATATCCTGAACATCTTCACGATCATCATTACGATTTACCACTTCTTCCAAAGACTGAAATTTCCCCTACTGGAAGATGGCCGAAATTATTAATGACTTTAAACAATAAGTCTAGGTATGTTGGACATTATTGGATGATACAACAGGCTTTAGACTTGGGATTAAAAATTACAAAAATTAATCGAATACTACAATTCTCTCAATCTTGTTGGTTGAAACCGTACATTGACAACAACACAAGAAGAAGAGCTGCCGCTACGTCAAGTTTTCAAAAGGATTTCTTCAAACTGATGAATAATGCAATATTTGGCAAGACTTTAGAAAACAAAAGGAAACATAAGAATATCAAATTAGTAACTGATCCAGTAAAATTACAGAAATTAGTGCAACAACCAAACTTTGGTTCATCCGTAATTATAAATGAAAATCTTGTCGTCATTTCTATGAACAAAGAATCAGTTGTATTGGATCGTCCTTTATATCTTGGAATGTCAATATTGGATATTTCTAAAACACACATGTACGAGTTTCATTATAAGAAGATGGTTAATTATTATGGAAGAGATAACATTGGTATTGCATATATGGATACGGATGCACTTATTTACTGGATTAAAACAAATGACATGTATGAGGATTTACGGACCTTTGTATATAAAGATGATTTTGATTTTTCCGATTATCCTAAGGACCATCCAAATTACGACTATGACAAAAACAAAATACCCCTGTCGCAGCAGACCTGCGTACTCAGCGAATTTCCAACGGAATTTCAGATTATTTACTTTCCCCTTAAAAACACCATAGGATCGAGTATGTAGGTTTTCTGCCATTGGGTGTTGTTAGAAAAACTAAGTTAATCAATAATAGGTGAATGTAAACACAAAATTGTATCAAACTCTGGCAATTTTTTATTTTCCCCATAAACCCCATGGGGGTGAGTTTGTAGGTTTGCTGCCATATGGGTTTTGTAAGCAAGTATAAGTTATACCTTATATAGATAATGTACATACCAAATTTGATTAAGTTATGTCAATAAATAAGCAATATATTAGGGTTTTCTTGATTTCCCATAAGAATAACATGGAAAACACATTTTTGGATTTGCCCCGTAACCAGTTATGCTATGATAAAAATTCAAAATGCAAAATTGTTTGTTTTTTAAGCTCTTTTAAATAGTTTCAATTAAAATTGATGGATTTTAAAAATTAAGGTCCTAAAATGCCAAAAACCCATTTTTGACCCCTTTGAAACCCCATAAAACCCCGTTCCCATAACCCGACAATGCTGGTTCGCGAACTCATGAAAATAGACCTGGTCTTACACTTCCATACCAAATTTCATCAAAATCGGAGGTCTCCTTCAAAAGTTATCAGTACCACGGACACATAGATATATAGATATATAGATATATATATATATATATATATATATATATATATATACCCCCGTCGCAGCAGACCTGCGTACTCAGCGAATTTCCATAGGAATTTGAGATTTAGTATTTTCCCCATAAATACCATAGGAATGATTATGTAGGTTTGCTGCCATGGGATATTGTTAGAAAATGTTAGTTGTTAGGAAATAAAATGATTAGTCGTCCAGGTAAATATAAAATTTTATCAATATTCGGCACTTTTTAATTTTCCCCATAAACCCCATGGGGGTGAGTATGTAGGTTTGCTGCCATATGGCTGTTGTAAGCAAATATCAGTTAAACTCTACCTAGTGAGTGTACATGCCAAATTTTATCAAGTTATTCCAATAAAGAAGCGAGATATAGGGTTTTGTTGATTTCCCATAAGATTAACATGGGAAACCTATTTTTGAATTTTCTCCGTGACCTGTTAAGCGAAGTAAAAAATTCAAAATACTAAATTGTTTGTTTTTTAAGCTCTTTTAAATGGTTTCAGTTAAAATTGTTGAATTTCGAAAATTAAGGTCCGAAAATGCCAAAAACCCATTTTTGACCCTTTTGAAACCCCGTAAAACCCCGTTCCCATAACCCGATCATGCTGGTTTGCGAACTCATGAAAATAGACCTGGTCTTACACCTTCATACCAAATTTCATCAAAATCGGAGGTTCCTGTCAAAAGTTATCGAGACCACGGACACACATATATATATATATATATATATATATATATATATATATATATATATACATATATATGAAATTGAACGAATGGTGTTTTTGGCTTCTGGGGACCTCAAAACGAAAAAGTATTATGGTCCCGGACCTAGGTTTCACCATGACTACTACCGTAATAGCGTATTCCCTATAGGGAAATTCGCTAAAAGTATTGGGAAAATTTAAAGATGAAACAAATGGTGTGCCGATGATGGAAATTGTAGCATTAATGTCTAAACTGTATTCATTTCAACTGTACATAAATGAAAGGAACGAATATCAAGTCACAAAAAAAGCCAAAGGAATAAAGACATCTTTCCTAAAGAAGAACGTACAGTTTCAACATTATAAAAGATGTTTATTTGAAAATGTTGAAACAACTGCAACATTCAACACTATTAGAAGTTATAACCACCAACTTTTTAGTGTCAAACAAACAAAGTGGGCATTAAGCTACAAAGAAGACAAGCGATATATTTTAGAAGATAAAATTAATACTCTACCATTTGGCCACTATTCCTTGAACCCTATCGACCAGTGAACCTATTCTTCGTCCTTTACCTTCTTCCTTTTTCCTTTCCGTAAAAAACAGGGGACATGGCAAGCCCAATGCCATGTTCCCTCTTTTTTACACTAATATTAAATGACCTTGACCCATATTTCAACTATATATAAGAGAATAAACCATTGTATGGATCAGTATTTCTACAAACGGTGTGCAAGCAACACTTTAAGATGGAAAGTTGTAAAGTATTTGTTCGAAATGTAATTTATAATTCTAGTTAGTTAGTGCATAGACCCAGACAACGACAAAGCAAATCACATTTCATAAAAATTAGGTATAGTGTTGCTGGGAACCAAAATGGCGGATTACCGCGAACTGTAACAGGAGTGGCACGTGATAAAATGCGCCACGATATAAGTTCAATACCTTCATTCCCACCAGAACGAAATCAGAAACTTGTCAACGCTGCACCACGCCGCCATGATGGTCACCCGTGGGGGCAACTAATGGTGACGACATCATCGGCAAATCAAAATAAGGGGCGTGGTCAGAAAATCAACTGATTGGCTAATGTGATGTCTCGTGGGGGATGACAAAATTTTAGGGAAGGGGAAGCGAGAGCCGAGCGGCCGAAAAGGAAGAGAAGAGAACTTTAGTCTGGAAGAAGTTAGGATTTGGAGAGGATCAACCTGCGGGACAAGGTAGTAAGCCACCCCCAGCGTCCGAACCGCCTATCTCCAAGACTCCAACATCCACCACCCCGAACAACGAAGACTGCAAACATCAAGTACTTCAACGAAGAAACTCAAACACAGAGATCAACTCTCATCGTATCTTTGGAGACAAATCTTCCTGCTCCCTCCCAAAATTCGACGGCATCCCACTGCACAACACGGACTTCGGGGACCAAAGAGGACATCACCAGACGGCCCGGAGGACCACCCAGGAGCGGAGGCGGCCAACCAACACCGCATCCACGGACCAGGGTTGCAGCTGTACGACCACACCAGGGGGCCCCCATCTTCGAGATCACCGTCCCGGAAGATCATCCCTTGGTGGACAACGTCGCCGCGCCCAGGAAAACACCCGCCGGGTGAATAGGGTATGTGCCCTCCAAATTATGAGAAAAGGCCCAGGACAAAGTTAACCAAAGGCAACAATAAATTAAACACAAAAACTTAATTTCGATTCTATTTAACCCTTGCTAAATATTAAAACAAACAAGAGGATATAATTAGGGTGTAATTATACTAATTAAATAAAGGAGTTTGAGGGTTTGAACATAGGGAGAAACAGCTCGCGGGATATTCATTTGTAAATATTACTATTAAATAGATAGCTTATATTAATTCTTGTACAGATCATTTTTATTAACATTAGGTCTTTGTTTCCGTTATTATCTAACCAAAGTAAATGTGTCTTATACTGGGTTGGAGGTTCTAAATATTTTAATGGACTTTATTTTTATTGGGAACCTTATCAGTATAATTAAATCAATTTAATTCGATGGTTATAGTTAATTACTAATTTTTCAGACGAACGGTTGTAAATATAATGTAAGTAATAAAAACAATGATTTAAAGCATAGGACTCTGAACTCCATAGATATTTGTAAATGTAAATATAATTATAAATATTGTCTTTATTGAATTTCTGGTGACGACTATGTCAAACAAAGTGCTCATTGAGAGACAAAGGTGTAAAGACTTTCGTTAATCCGGATCCAGTGAAACTACGATTTGTGAATTGAACTATAACAAAGGACTCCAGTGCTTCTGTGAGATTTGGATCATACTGTATTGAATCATTAAAGGGCAATCTCATTTATTAGGTTAAGTTTATGGTGTTTATTAAACATATGTTTTACTTACATTTGTGTTTGTTCAATCCCGATCCTTAACCTCTTGCATTAAGCCAAGCGAGTCAAGATTAGTTTATCCTTTATTTATTTATCATTTTAATTCAAATATTAATTTTCAGTAGCCTAACCACAGCTACACACACTTTACATGGTGCCAGGCGCTTTTGATTGATTTAAATATCAAGGATTGAACAATCACAGGGGAAGTATATTGTGTTAGAATAAGACTTGTTAGTATAAGGATTGCAATTTGAGTGTTGGTTTGCGTAAAAAAAAGAGGGAATATAGGAGTGAATCTTAGGTTAAATTTAAAGGGAATTAAAAAAATAAGTAGGTGTTGAGAGTACCGTAATTAATAAAGAAAAGCTTTAAACTACAAAATATAATTTAACTTTAAAAATTTTGGAAGGACAATTTTAAAAGGGACTAATAATTAACAAAACAAAATTAAATGAGTTTAAATTTAAACAGGGCCCAAAAATTTCCTTTAGACATTTACCGCGTAAATAAAGAAGGACTACAAGGAATTCTAACTAAATATAGAATCAAGTTTAACGAAACAGATACCGTAGCGGAATTAAGACCCGTTGTAGCTAACCTTAAACAGTATTTGAAAAGTAATTTATCTGAAGAGAAAAAGCACATATTTAGGAAGCTAGTTGTCAAGAGAGAGTATTTAACTGACACCGAGTTAAATAAATATCCTGCCTTAAAAAATATTCAAGAGTTTATAAGGGATAGAGAAGACTTGTACGACACAGCGAACTCAGCAGCGGGGTCGGATAACGAATACGAGGAACCGAAACACACGTACGAGGAAATAGACAACGAAGACGAGGGAGTAGACCACGTATACGCCGAGATCTTCAACCTTCCACCTCTTTACCAAAACATACAACCTCAAAACTTGGCGGTTAGAGAAAAGTTACCTTTAATATCTGCTGGAACCTATCATGGGCTTCCCACAGAAAATCCTAACGACTTTATTGATGAATATGACATAGCGTCAATTTCAAACCATTGGCAAAATGAAACAAAACTGAAATTATTTGCAGCACACCTTACAGGCACTGCACTAGCTTGGTATAAACACTACACTAAAGACAGGGTTGTTGACGATTGGGAAGAATTAAAAAGGGTTTTTATCCAAACTTTCACACCAGCAGCACAAGCACACAACATACAAACATTATTGGAAAATAAAATTCAGGGGAAAAATCAATCAGCACTAAGCTACTTTCTTGAAATATTGACCTTATGCAGACGACACGATCCGGAAATTACGGATAAACAAATCATTAATCACGTTATTCAAGGCCTTCAGCCAGAAATATGCGAACGCATCCTAAACGAAAAAACGGACACACTTCAAAATTTAGAATCGAGCTTAAGAAAGGTAGAATTACTGCTAGAAACACAAAGACACAATAGGGAAAAATTTGCAAGAGCTTCAAACAGGGAAGAAAAATGCTTAACGAATCTAACATCTAGCAAACAAGAAGACGAAATTAAAAGTCTCAGAACGGATGTTAAAACTTTAACAGACATTGTAGCAAACCTTAACATGCGATTAAGTAATTCTAACAGCCAACGAACCGCTTACCACACACAAGAGGATAGGAGAAGACATCCGACCACAGATGACTCACCGGAAGCAAGAGGACCTTACCAAGGACGAGCCAACAACAGAGGATGGTACAGTGAAGCGGACAGGCGAAACCAGAGGCAAGCTTACCACAATCAATCGAGGAACTACCAACCCATGGGCAGACCACTCCCGAATTCATCAACTTCAAGACACAACCAGAACTATCCTAGAAAATTCTGTAACTACTGTAAAAGAGAAAATCATAATATTCAAGAATGCTTTTTACGACCAAGACCTGAGCCAAGGAAACCATCTATGTTCTGCAAACACTGCAACATGTCGAATCACAGCGATAGTAATTGTTATAAACAGAAGAAAGGCAACACTGAGACAAAAAACGCCTAAGGTGGGGGCCTCCTTATAACAAATACAGTGGGAGTGCTCCCCTCTTCAAGAAACAAGAATATCGATCACAAGAAAAAGGTTTTAAAATACAAAATTACCACAAAGAATTCCCAACCTTGGAAGATTCAGCGAAACTAAGACCAACGAAGAAGTATAAAAACAGAGGATGGAAGAGGAAAGAGGAAGAAAAAAAAGGAAGATCCACGACAACAGAGAAGACTTCAAGATCCAATTGTACACAAACTAGCAGAACAATGAACACTAGAGTGGGGAATGATACAAAATTTGATAAGGAAAAGAAGGAAAATAAGAATCAAAATTATTCCATCTTGCGTCATAAGGAAAATGGTCAGGAAGGAAAAATTTTGGAAGAGGAGGAAAAGAGGAAAATTTGTAATACACTTCAAGAACAAGAGGACACTCATGAGATACACAGCTGCAACATCTCGAAAAAATCGGATGGAAGGATTTCAAGACCACACAAAGGAAAAAATTTAGGGAAGGAAGAAATCCACAAAACATTATTTAAATCCGAAACACAAGAGGAACAATCAATGCCCGTTTTAACGATCAATGCTAAATTAACTAACAACCCATCTAAGATCTTAACATGTATATTAGACACTGGCTGCAACATAAATTTGATCCAAGCGGAATTAGTTCCAAACAAAAATTTATCAAATAATAATGTACCAGAAGTAGTTGCCGCAAACGGTCTACCGCTAAACATTTTAGGCCATGCTGATCTCTCATTAGAAATTGACAACATAATCTTAAGGGGAAAATTTTTCGTCACACCAGACATCAGTACCAACGTGATTTTGGGGAATAAAATTTTGAATGACAACAGAGTTGAAATAAACTTTAAAACCAAAGAAATAATATTTAACCTTGGGGAATATGAACACAAAATAAAAATGAACAGGAAATGGCTAATAAAAATTGAGAGTATTAACACGGTTCAAAATGCCAAAGACCCTGTAATTAAGGACTTTAGAACAAGTGAGGACATAGTAATAGCTCCCCATCAACACAGAAAATTAACACTGGGATATTCTATTAAGCCGAACACTCATTTTGAGGCAGAAAAGGCTCTTCAGGAGAAAAAGAAATGTCATGTATGTTTTTAGTACACGAAGGTGAAAATGGAAATAGCTACATTAATATTTATAATGCATCTAAATTTCCTAAACATATTAATAGAAACACGGTTATAGGATTTTTAACTGAATATGGAGAAGAAATCACAATTCCTAAAGTTCAAAATGAAGTTTTTAAACAAAGTGATCCAAACAAACAAATCATTAAAGATAAAGATGGAATTGAATTTGATATTTCACCACATTTGACACCTAACCAACACAATCAAGTAGTAAAAATGTTAACTAAGTATAAATCCATGTTTACAACCAAGACGGAAGATTTAGAACCGGCTAAATTACCCCCTGTGAAATTAGAGACTGTGCCAAATCACAAACCGGTCAATTCTCCCCCTTATAAGCAAAGTACTCAAGAGAGGGAAGAACTAAATAAAATTTTGGACGACTTACTTAAAGCAGACATTTTAGAAGAGGCGCCAGATTATTGCGAATACTCAAGCCCAGTATTCATTACAAGAAACAGAGATAATTCACCAAGATTAGTTGGGGATATGAGAAAAATTAATAATATTTTGAAAACAACTGTACATCCAACGCCATCGGTTGGCCTAGTTTTAAATTGTCTGAATAAAGCTAACAGCTTCACAAAATTAGATTTAAAAGGGGCTTATCATCAACTTTTGGTTAGGCCCGAGGATCGTCACCTGCTTACAATTAAAACACAAGACAGATTGTTACGTTACAAAAGACTATAACCATGGGACTGAAAGTATCTTCAACTCTTTTTAGCAAAGCATTATTAGCCCTACTAAATAAGCATTTATATAACAAAGTAATATGTTACATAGACGATGTGATCGTCTACGGATCGTCATTTGAAACAGATCTTGAAAATTTGGAAACCATTTTAAAAATTTTGCAAGAAGCCAATCTAAAACTTAACACGAAGAAATGCAAATTTCTCTATGAAAAGGTTGACATTTTAGGTTACCAAGTCTCAAAAACCGGGATACTTCCTCAAGAATCAACTGTAAAGGCAATACTTGATTTCAAACGACCCAAATGCGTGCGGCAAGTACGACAATTTTTGGGAGCTTCATCTTTCTTTAGAAAACATATTAAAAACTATGCAGAAATAACACTGCCACTAACAGAACTGATAAAACAATCTAATCAAAATTTACCATTTAAGTGGGATGAAAATTGTGAACAGGCCTTTAAGAAAATAAAAGAAATTTTAACCAATCCACCAATTTTAGCGCATTGGCGAGATGATTTTGAAAGTATTATTTTTGTGGATAGCTCTCAGTTTGCCCTAGGAGGGTGTTTATTACAAAGAGACCCAGACACAAACAAATTACACCCAATTGCTTACCTCAGTAAAAAGTAAAATGATATACAGAAGAGATATTCCAACTCCGAGAGGGAAATGTTAGCTTTAGTGTATACAGTAAATTACTTCAGAGAATTCACTTTAGGACGACAAACGACAGTTTACACTGACTGCCAAGCCCTAGTTTATTATAAAAATTTCAAAAACACATCGTCCCGCCTAAATCGATTAGCGCTATCACTAGTCGACTATGACATTGTTGTAAAATACAAAAAAGGAACAAGCAATTTGTTAGCTGGCAGCTTATCAAGAAATCCATTAGATGAAAACATAGATGAAGATTTATTCGAAGTAGCATTGAATATTCAACAGAGTGGAGGAGAAAACTTTGAGGTATTGCAGGCTCAAGATCCATATTTGAAAGAAATAAAGTTAGGCAAAATTGCACCGGAAGCTGTAAACAAGAAAATTAGAAGTGCATCAAGACAATATGAGGAAAAGGACGGTTTACTTTATTACAAACATTTCAATGGTAGGGATACAGACTATTTATTGGCAGTTCCACAAATAAAAGTTCCGGAAATTTTAAAAATGTTTCATGACAACATTTATGCAGGAGGACATTTCTCAAGCTTTAAAACGGGAAGGAAAATTAAAGCAAAATATTATTGGCCTACAATGAACAAAGACATTGAAGAATACACACAAACTTGTGAGGAGTGTCAATTGAAACGAACCAATACTTACAAAACTTATGGGAAATTACAACCACAAATTCCACCCACTCAGCCTTTTGAAAGAATTATAATAGATTTTCTAGGTCCATTAGGTCAAAGCAATGGATATAAATACATTCTCGTCGCTACAGATGCGACGACCCGATTAGCGTTAACAGCACCAGCTAGATCAGCGGACGCAAGAACCGTTGCAAAAATATTACTAGAATGGTTTTGTATTTATGGATGCCCTCGCATAATTACCCATGATTCAGGAACTCACTTTATGGGTAAAGTTTTACAGGAATTGCTTCAAAATCTAGGAATACAACAATAAAACAGTCCCCCTTACACTCAGCAAATACAGGGTTTAACAGAACGTACGAACTTAGTTCTTAAGAAAATGATATCTCATTACAAGGAAAATCAACCAAGTTCATGGTCAAGAGTACTTAAGTATGTGACATTTGCCTATAATAATTCGGTAAATGCTAGTACCGGTTACAGCCCATTTTATTTAATGTTTGGAAGACAACCAAATCTACCCTTCGATTATTTATGCGTTCAAGAGCCACAAGATTACGATATGTTGCAAGAAATAAAAGCAATTAAAATGGTGAGGAAAGATATCCCTAAAATTTTAGAACCGGCACAGCAAAGACAGAAATATTATTACGACAAAACCAGAAGAGATTTGAATTTAAACGTAGGGGACGAAGATTTAGTAAGCTTTCCAAAAGATGGAACCAACAAATATAATAAATTTCAAGATGTTTTTAGAGGCCCGTATCATGTCACTGAAAAATTAAATGATTTAACGTACAAAGTAAACTTGTTTAAGAAAGGGAAGTTTCAAGAGGAACCAGTTCATGTTTCAAGGTTAAAACCATTTTATAGAAGATAAGAATATTTCAACATCACACTTCAGAAAATATCTACAGTGCTGTACTTCATACTCCAAAATAAGAGTTATTTGACCTATAGGCTAGTATGAAAAACATGAATTGTTAGGGGAAACAAAATGACGCAGAAATAGTAATGAATTATAGACTACAAGGAAAAACAATATAAGTACCTGGGAAATGATTATCCAACATAATCCCAAAGATCACATGACACCTGAACTTCACTGCAAACTTCACTGCGAACTTCACCTCAAACTTCACTTAAACTTCAATAAAAACTTCATTCATATAAGCAAACACTTCACTCGTGGCGCCACATCACTCTCGAATATATACGGAACCACATCACTACGAGGACGGACACAACATAAACCGACGACGAGAAATCTCTAACTGACTACAGTGGTTAGAAGCAGTTCAAGAGAAACATACATAAAGGGTCAGCATAATCCAAGCAACACCCGTGGGACGTGGGACACATGTGGCAAAGATAAGAAATCCAGGAATAAGTAGGTCATCGTTGTCGGAATCTCTAAGCTGGGGCACTAGAACTGCACGTACATGTAACACTCGTGCGAAGGAAAATAGACCTCAGACAGTCAGTTTAATGCACTACATGAAAAAGGTTTTCTGCATAACAAAAAGAAATTAAATTACAAGTGAACTCCAGAGTTAAACGTTAATATTAATTAATAATCTTTATGGCTCATTAAACTTGTGAGCATTGGAGTATATGATGGCCAGATATATTCCCTCATGACTTTAATGGAAACCAAAGAATTTCAGAATACTTTTGGTTAAGAAAATTCTTCCCGAAAATTTCAAAAATCATGGCATTTTCTTAAAATTTTTCAAAACTATTCTACAAAACAAATAATTAGTAAAATCATTTTAGAGACGACTTAAAAGAGAAACCATTTAAAATAAATTTATATAGGTTACAAAAAAATATAAATTTTAAATAAATTCATCTCTAACATATTATTATGTGGTCCAGATTGATGCCAAGGAGTTATCGACCCATAGAAAGAATAAGAAGATGGAAAAACTTTTACTACTGTCGACATTAATCATGCTGAACCTACTATCAGAAGGCAACTGTGAAGATAATAACTATCAATTTTTCAACGGATTTCATTTAGAGCGCAAAACCGGATTAATTCCATACGAAGGAACAATTCCACTTTTATTCACCACTTCACTAATGAACACTCCCACACCATTGGTATCTTATAAAACATTCTTAATTTGCAATAATACAACCAATCATACTCAAATCTATTGTGACTTAGAAAAAAAATGTGAAAACTCTTCAAAATCTGATTAATGAACAAATCAACAATCAAATTTCTGATACGTCATTGACCGATTCAACAAAAATTAGAGGAAAAAGGGGACTTATAATTCTAGAAGAATTCTTCAGCTGGTGTTGCAATTTAGCTTCACAACAAGAAGTATCAGGAGTCTACGAGAACCAAAAACAATTACAAGACCATACAAATGAAATTATAGATTCCGTAGGTACACAATATAAGGACTTGGTGAAAACTACTCAAAATCTCAACAACTTCACCCACGATGTGAAACGGCTCTCAGAAAATATCCATCAAAGTTTCGCAGCATTGAATGACTTACAAGCCACGTCATACTCCGATATACTTGATCAAATTTATGCCTTAAATCAACAATCACTAGTGTACATATTATACAATTATCATCAAGATACGATAACTGAAATTTTGGAGCGATGTCATTTAAATCTGTTATCAGACAAACTTTTAAATACAAGAAATCTATCTAATCATTTAGAAGCTTTGAAACAAAAGGCGCAAACCAAAAATCTGGTTTTAGCCATTCCTAGTGACAAAATATTTCTGTATTATAAATTACCAATTACAAAATGCACTATTTTCAACGGAACTCTGCTACTAAAAATCAATATTCCTCTAAAGACTGCGAATCAAAAATATGAAGCCTACAAATCAATTACTTCACCAGTTATTTGGAAAGATACAATTTGCCGTTTACAAATAAATAGTAAATATATTTTCAAATCAGAAACCTATTCTAAAGTCGTTTATGAGAACGATGATGATTGTAATGGAAAAACGTATCCTCTATGCCTATTACCTAGGCAAACGCTCGTCTCTACGGAACAACAAGAATGTTTGCATCTAATTTTGAACTCTGAAAGCATCACAAAACTACAAGAAAACTGTCATTACATTTGTGAAAAGCCACCAAAGTATCCTATTATAACGAAACTCTTACCAAATAAATATCTGATAACAAACATAAAGAACACCTTAACACTAGAATGCGATAACAATGAAGTACACCAGATAGAACCCATTACAGCGGGAACTTTGGAAGTTACAATACCCTGCGACTGTGAACTGCATCAACCTGACACAATATTGATAACAAAAATTCGCCCTTGTGATTCTAAAGACATTCCCATGATCAACATTATTAAATTGATACCAGTAACTTGGTCAAAACTACAAACAATCCAATTATTCCCAGTTACCCCAGGAGTGACATACAAATTTAAAAATTTATCCGAAATCATAAATGCGAATTGGACAATCAACAATCCAACTTTTGAAGTAACAGCACTTAAGAGTATTGAACACATAACCTTGAAGAATGTTGAATTCGAAATTTTTGGAAATACGAAATTGTTATTTTACATAATGTTTGGTTGGACACTAATATTAACAATTACAATATTAGTAATAATTTATTGCGTACATATTCAATCGATCAAGATCAATATGAAACTTCCAGACAAAGATTACAAGAATTAGCAACAAGAACGATCCACAAGAGACACCAGACGGCCACGACCTTGACACACACACACGCACACGAGAGGAGCAACGTAAACAAACAGCCGTCAGCAGCATGCGACACTGGCGTACAATGCACCGCGTCAACTTAGCGGGGCCCGGCTTAGGTGGAGAAAGACTCCACTCCCGTTGTTGAGGAGCACTCACTATGTTCAACCCAACCTGAAATCGTATTTGATGGAACTTATTGTTCGGGTGGAACGAACAATTTCCCCGAGTAGGGCCATGTAAAGTATTTGTTCGAAATGTAATTTATAATTCTAGTTAGTTAGTGCATAGACCCAGACAACGACAAAGCAAATCACATTTCATAAAAATTAGGTATAGTGTTGCTGGGAACCAAAATGGCGGATTACCGCGAACTGTAACAGGAGTGGCACGTGATAAAATGCGCCACGATATAAGTTCAATACCTAAATTCCCACGAGAACGAAATCAGAAACTTGTCAACGCTGCACCACGCCGCCATGATGGTCACCCGTGGGGGCAACTAATGGTGACGACATCATCGGCAAATCAAAATAAGGGGCGTGGTCAGAAAATCAACTGATTGGCTAATGTGATGTCTCGTGGGGGATGACAAAATTTTAGGGAAGGGGAAGCGAGAGCCGAGCGGCCGAAAAGGAAGAGAAGAGAACTTTAGTCTGGAAGAAGTTAGGATTTGGAGAGGATCAACCTGCGGGACAAGGTAGTAAGCCACCCCCAGCGTCCGAACCGCCTATCTCCAAGACTCCAACATCCACCACCCCGAACAACGAAGACTGCAAACATCAAGTACTTCAACGAAGAAACTCAAACACAGAGATCAACTCTCATCGTATCTTTGGAGACAAATCTTCCTGCTCCCTCCCAAAATTCGACGGCATCCCACTGCACAACACGGACTTCGGGGACCAAAGAGGACATCACCAGACGGCCCGGAGGACCACCCAGGAGCGGAGGCGGCCAACCAACACCGCATCCACGGACCAGGGTTGCAGCTGTACGACCACACCAGGGGGCCCCCATCTTCGAGATCACCGTCCCGGAAGATCATCGCTTGGTGGACAACGTCGCCGCGCCCAGGAAAACACCCGCCGGATGAATAGGGTATGTGCCCTCCAAATTATGAGAAAAGGCCCAGGACAAAGTTAACCAAAGGCAACAATAAATTAAACACAAAAACTTAATTTCAATTCTATTTAACCCTTGCTAAATATTAAAACAAACAAGAGGATATAATTAGGGTGTAATTATACTAATTAAATAAAGGAGTTTTAGGGTTTGAACATAGGGAGAAACAGCTCGCGGGATATTCATTTGTAAATATTACTTTTAAATAGATAGCTTATATTAATTCTTGTACAGATCATTTTTATTAACATTAGGTCTTTGTTTCCGTTATTATCTAACCAAAGTAAATGTGTCTTATACTGGGTTGGAGGTTCTAAATATTTTAATGGACTTTATTTTTATTGGGAACCTTATCAGTATAATTAAATCAATTTAATTCGATGGTTATAGTTAATTACTAATTTTTCAGACGAACGGTTGTAAATATAATGTAAGTAATAAAAAAATGATTTAAAGCATAGGACTCTGAACTCCATAGATATTTGTAAATGTAAATATAATTATAAATATTGTCTTTATTGAATTTCTGGTGACGACTATGTCAAACAAAGTGCTCATTGAGAGACAAAGGTGTAAAGACTTTCGTTAATCCGGATCCAGTGAAACTACGATTTGTGAATTGAACTATAACAAAGGACTCCAGCGCTTCTGTGAGATTTGGATCATACTGTATTGAATCATTAAAGGGCAATCTCATTTATTAGGTTAAGTTTATGGTGTTTATTAAACATATGTTTTACTTACATTTGTGTTTGTTCAATCCCGATCCTTAACCTCTTGCATTAAGCCAAGCGAGTCAAGATTAGTTTACCCTTTATTTATTTATCATTTTAATTCAAATATTAATTTTCAGTAGCCTAACCACAGCTACACACACTTTACAAAGTGTAAAGGATAAGATTGTAAATGAACTACATAAACCAGCAAGAAGAAGATTTCCAAGAAGAAGTACAATCATTAAAGGAATGAATGATCTTTACCAATCTTATTGAAATGATACCACACAGTAAATTAAACAAAGGATTTAAATATATTTTAACAATTATAGACTGTTTTACTAAAATAGGTGATGCTTTACCATTGAAAGACCTGACTGGTAAAAGTGTTACCAAAGCTATGGAAACAACAATACAAAGAAATAAATTTAAAATTAAACATTTACAAACGGATGATGGAAAAGAATATTTTAATAAAGATTTTGGAGCTTTGATGAAAAAATATAAAATAAATCATTATTCTACAAATTCTGAAGTTAAAGCTTCAATAATTGAAAGATTTAATAGAACATTAAAAGGAGCTATGTATAAACAATTTTCAAAACCAGGATCATATGTGTGGTATGACATATTACCACAACTTATAAAAGAGTATAACAACAAATATCATCGTACCATCGGAATGAAACCTATCCAAGTAAACAGCGCTAATGCTGAAATTGTATTACAACGCATCAAAAATAATACAACAACAAAAATAGAAAAGTTACAACCAAAAAAGTTTAAGGTTAATGATAAAGTTCGTATAAGCAAATACAAAGGTGTATTTAGTAAAAGATATCTGCCAAATTGGACTAATGAAGTATTTACAATTTATAAAGTGCAACCAACTATACCTGAAACTTACATTTTAAAGGATAATAAGGGTGAATTACTTCAAGGTGGATTCTATGGACATGAGTTGTTAAAATCAACAGTTGGTGATGAATATCTTGTTGAAAAGGTTTTACAAAGGAAAAAGGATATGGTTAAAGTTAGGTGGTTAGGATTTGATAAAAGTGAAGACTCTTGGATTCCTTCAAAAGACTTGGTATAGTTATTTAATAGCTCATTAAGTGTTTAACCTTTAAACAAGATGAGATTGTACAACAAAAAGATCGATTTAATATTAATAATATTGATGAATTGACAGTTGACAATAATAAGTTAAATCATGGTAAACATGGTGAATTACTACCAAATACGATAAGATGTTTAATAACTGGTCCTTCAAATTGTGGAAAAACTAATGTTGTCTTTAACCTTATAACTAATCCTAAAGGTTTACGCTTCAACAATATATATATTTTTTCAAAATCATTGCAACAACCAAAATATCAATTATTAGATGAAATACTTGCAAGTGTACCTGAAGTGAATTTCTACAAGTTTAATGCCAGTGAAACAATAATGCAACCAAATGAAGCAAAACCATTTTCCATTTTTATATTTGACGATGTTTCTTGTGAAAATCACGATACTATAAGAAATTATTTTGCTATGGGAAGACATAATAATATTGATAGCATTTATATTGGTCAAACATACAGTAAAATTCCAAAACAACTTATAAGAGACAATGCAAATATGTTGATCATCTTTAAGCAAGATGAGACAAATTTAAAGCATATATATAATGATCATGTTAATGCGGATATGCCATTTGACAAATTTAGAGAAATGTGTGGTAAAGCATGGAATGAAAAATATGGATTTCTCGTTATTATGAAAGAAGAAGATATTAAAAATGGTAGATATCGTATAGGATTGGATAAATTTGTATTAATACGTTGAACTACCTATGCTACATCTAGTAACACGTTGAACTTCACAGTGTAAACATGGTGAATCAAGGAAAACTATTAAAAGAAATAAAATCACTCAGTGATTCTATTAGGATAAAGAATCGTGCATTAAGGATGGGTTTAAATGAAAGAGAAGAATTTTTAGAGAATACATTTAAACCTATCACGGAACCTTTAAAACAGATATCAGAAACTATTGGTAAACCTCGTTATGAAGGAGATGTTTTACTACCAGTTTCTAAACAAGAAGTACAAGCATTAAAAAAAGAAGATGATGATGATTCATATACAAGTGCTAGTGAGCAAGAAGAAACAAAAGAAGAAGAAAAATCAATTGTTGAAAAGGAAGAACAGCCAATACCTGAAGCAGAACAATCTATTCCAAATTTAACTCAATTGAGTAGTGATATATTACAACATGGACCTCTTGGACGAAAATATATAATGAAAATGCTACATGACATGAAATCAAATCCAAATTTAAGTAAATCACATGTATATGGAGCAAGAATTGATGGGAATGAATTGAAAATTGGTAACTCTAAGCTTGAAGTAACTCAAGACGATTATATCATTATTGGTGATCATAGATATAAAGGAACAAAAGGATTATATGAATTAATTTTTAAAAATATACCAATAAAATATTTGGAAAAAGATTTAAATACTTTTAAAGAAATTTTACAAAATACTAACGCTCATAAAAGAAACTACTCAAAGGATGCAATGATTAATCGTTCACGTGCAACAAAATATAATATTGTTATAAAAAAATTGTTTCCCCCACGAAAATTACCAACATTACGTACCACACCGGCTGTGAGACAACCATTAAAAAGAAAATCTTTATCACTTATGGATTTATCACTTCTTGAACAACATGGTAAAAAGAGTAAAGGAGATACTTCAATATCTGGTAAAGGATTAATGAAAAATCTATACAATACAAATGTTATCTACTACAACGACATCAATAAATTAGTTGACAGAATGAGACTATTGCATGAAGCTATGGAAGCCGGTCATACTGGTTTAAATAATGAATGGGTGGATCTAGTTGAAACATCGTGGCATAGTTGTATAATTGTCCGCGAATATAAAGAAGTTGCAAGTGTAAAATGTATCAGTTCTAACATGAGCGTCGACAAGTTGGGACGCTACTCCGCATTAGGAGTACAAGTTGGAGAAGACAGAAAAAGAAGCGGATTACCGCAAATACATGAAGGTGACTATAACATAAGTAATAAACGTTTAAAATTAGTTAAAGATCCAGAAGAAGATACTGATGGAGCGAATTTAAAGACAGTAAAAGAAGCTACTTCAACATCATTGAAATTACATAAGAATACTTATGATGTTAAATCACATAGATTAATTAATGTTGGTAAACCAACTGAAGATTCTGATGCAATTACTAAAGAGTACTTATTATCTGAACTTTCAAATACTTTAAAATTGCAATGGGGTAACAACTTAAAAGATGGACAAACGTATGATGCTGGAAATTATAGAATAACCAACGTGGGAAATCCCAAAAATGATAAAGATTCAGTTAATAAAGAATATTTACATTCTATAATACCGGAAAAAACTGAACATGGATTTTCTTTTTATAAATTTATTATAAATGACATTGGATACCCAAAGGAAGACGGTGATGCTGTAAACCTAAAATACATCAAGGACAACTGTATTTTACAAGATGTTAATGGAATCGATTGTCATGGAAAAACATTGACAAATGTAAAGTTTGGTTCTCAACCAAAAGATGCTGTTACTATGGAACAATTATCTAAAGAATTAAAAAAGGAAACATCAAATTTTGTAAAACATGAAGATGCCGTGCTAAAGCGAGGAAATACATTCATACATGGAAATGAAAAGTTTGATTTAATGCAAGGAATACCAATACAGGTCTACCTCCCATCCAATGAATGGGATGCGGGAGGTAAAAAAATAACAAATGTAAGACTTGGTGAAAAAAGTTCGGATGTACCTATAATGGCACAAACATTAATTGCGAAAGGTCCTTTATTAGGTACATACGAAGGTCATAATAGAGGAATAAAAAATATTATTCCTGGTTATGAAGAAGATGATTGTGTCACAGTGAAACAAACAATAACTTGGGATAAACGCAATGGAACTAAATTTGATGCTAAGATGAAGAAAATAATTAATGTTTCACCAGGTGAAGTTTTCAATGATGCTGCTACTATTGGACAAGTCATAACAACATCAAAAAGTGATTCGACCGCTTACACGTGTAATGATAAACGTATTATGCAGTTACACGATCCTCAACATCCAAAAGATGCTGTAAATTTATATTGTTTAATAAGAATAGTAGGAAATTCACTTATTGATACCCACAATCATATAGCTAGTACAACGAGTCATGTGATAATTCAACCCGATGAACAGGAAGCTTGGATTAAAAATAGAATTATAAATCAATATATAATTAATTTGAATAACTAAGTGTTTAAATATAAAAAAATTATACATAACTTATTCATTTATGTAATGCATCTTGTGGAGTAAACACACCAGTTTATATAACACTACATAATGAAGGCCGTATCACTCAGTCATCATCAAGACAGCAACAAGAGAGGACGTGGTATAACTTCAACTGCGTTATCCCTGCTTAGACGGATACCTGTTGGTGCTGTTGTAAATCGAGCGATAGACGCTTTACCATACGAATTACATATTCCTGGAGGTTATCAATATTGTGGACCTGGAACTAAGTTGGCAAAACGTTTAGCAAGAGGAGATCCTGGAATTAATAAATTAGATCAAGCTTACAAACAACACGATATAGCATATTCAAAGTTTAAAGATTCAACAAATAGATCAATAGCAGATAAAATTCTAGCAGAAAAAGCTTGGCAAAGAGTAAAATCAAGTGACGCAAGTATTGCAGAAAAAGCAGCGGCTTGGGCAGTAACAACAGCCATGAAGACAAAAGCTAAGTTTGGTGGTGGAAGACGACGTCGCAGAGGAAGACCTGCAAAAAGAAGAGCTCCCAAAAAAGGAGGAAATATTAGAAAGAGACGTCGTAGAACTCGTAAAGCAAAAGTAAAAAAGGCTTCTGTTTGGTCAATGGTAAAAAACGGAGCAGGTTTATACCTAAGACCCTACCGTGTGTACTAAATAAAAAGAATCAATTGATAATTCCAAATAAAGCCTTAACAAATCATCAGTTAAATGATTATGTAAAATGTTTGAAAATACCATTTTTTCGAGGAGTTTTTATGAAAGATGCATTACCAACTAAAATATGGAAAAATGAAACTGGAATAGTAAATTTGGATTCCACCTATGGTCCAGGCACTCATTGGGTATGCTATAAAAAACTCGGACAAACTGTTTATTGCTTTGACAGCTTTGGCAATCTACCGCCACCAAAAGAACTTCAACATTATTTTCGAAACTCCAAAAATATTTTTTACAATTACAAAAGAGAACAACCTAAGAATACTGAAATATGTGGACATTTATGTTTGGAGTTTCTGGCGAAAAGTGTCGGTCGCCTTTAAGATGTCATCGTATACAGTGTCACTGAGTGAAAATTCATCCACATTAAAATGTACGCTATTCCCAGCATTGCGTTTATCCAAGGAAAGATTATGGGAAGCGGCATTACTTGATTTGACTACCTACAATTCAATTCCTAATGTTACAGAAGGAAAAAATAATTTACTACATTATTATGAAACTAAGGATGCTGCAGGAAAATACTCAGAATTGAAAATAATTACATTTCCTACTGGAGCTTATGAAACTGATGATATAAACCAATTATTACAGAAAAAACTCGGAGAAGATAATATCACAATCAAAGGAAACAATAATACTTTAAAAGCAGAAATAACTTCAAAATATTATATAGATGTCGGAATGAAAAACTCTATTGGCAGTTTACTTGGATTTACAGATACAAAAAAGAAAATCTTAACTCCTGGAACTACTCATTCAGGTGATACAACTGTTACAATATTAAAAGTAAATAGTATTGATGTAACATGTAATATTATACATGGATCATATAGAGAAGGAGTAAATCAGCATATCTTACATACATTTTATCCAACAGTTGCTCCAGGTTTTAAAATTGTTGAGAAGCCACAAAACTTGATATACCTACCATTAAACACCAGTTTCATTTCAGACATCGTACTGAACATATTGGATCAAGACGGTCATAGTGTTGACTTTAGAGGAGAAACAATTACTATACGAATACACATCAGAGCGGCAACATAAAAATCAACATGGGATTATCATTTAAACCGCAACGGAAGAGTCGGGAGCTCAGTAGCTCCTCGACATTGGAAGAGTTAACATCAGACAACATCCGTTTTCTACAAAAGATTGGATTGAAACTTAACAACGATGGATATCCTGGATATATCTCAAGGACCGACATTCGACGAAACACTATGGGAGAAGGAATATCACACACACAACCCTTACACTTCATCAAAATTAAACAATAATGATGAAATAAGGATTCCCATTCAACAACAAGATATTTACACATTACCATGTAAAAGTTATTTGTACATCGAAGGAAGGGTATTAAAATTGGATGGAAAAACTGCTTCAACAGTTCCTTTTATAAATAACCCAATGGCATATCTTTTTGATGAAATAAGATATGAAATATCAGGGGTGACGGTTGATTTAACAAAAAAGGTTAGTATAACAACTACATTAAAAGGATTAACATCATTAACACCACATGAGAAGAATTCAATAGTCACCGCCGGATGGGTTGCTCCCGATAAAGACACTATAAAACCTGCTTCCAACGGTCATTTTGATTTTCATGTACCTTTACGATTGCTTTTGGGATTTGCTGAAGATTACAAACGGGTTATAATAAATGTCAAACAAGAATTAGTATTACTCAGATCTTCAACTAATAAGGACTTAATACTTGCAGACCCTGCAACTACGGAAGATAAACTGGAATGGCAACTACAGTTGGATAAAGTTGTTTGGAGAGTACCTCATGTAAGATTGGCTGATGAACATAGAATCGTATTATTGAGAAAGTTAAAATCTGACCGTGACATTGTGATGCCATTCCGAAGTTGGGAATTTCATGAATACCCTACATTACCTCAAACAGAACGACAAACATGGACCGTCAAGACATCAACTTACTTGGAACGTGCAAGGTACATAATACTCGGTTTCCAAACTAAGCGAAAAGATGTTATTACTGCAAATGCTGGTCAATTTGATCACTGTAAAATAAAGAATTGTAAAGTTTTCCTAAACTCTCAATTCTTTCCATATGACAATTTAAATGTCATGTTTAGTAAAAAACGTTTTTCCATTTTATATGATATGTACGCAAGATTTCAATCATCATATTATGGAAAGACTAATACACCAGTATTATCACCTGATCAGTATTATTCCAAGGCTCCAATAATTGTAATCGATTGTTCAAAACAAAATGAATCAGTAAAATCATCAAGTGTGGATATAAAAATTGAAATGGAATTTGAAGAACGAGTAGCGGATGGAACTTCGGCATACTGTCTAAATCTACATGATAAAATAGTTACTTACACACCTCTGACCGGAATAGTGAAGAATGTACTTTAAGAAGAATTAGTACAACTACTGCAAAATAATGAGGATAGAATTATCTTCCTCAATTTTTAAGGTTAGAATTTTGTTTCTAAAAGACAATTTGAAAATAAACAATTATATAATTGTATAAATTTCAAGGATTTTACAAAAAATATAAAAGCAAGAAAATAGTTAGTAGAAAATTCATTCTATCTTCAACCGTCGTATGGGAAACATCGTTCGCAAGATGAATTCTACTAACGGAGAAGAAAATACACCTCTAATGGATGAAAATAGTTCTGATATAGAAAAACAAGTTGAACAAGAAATGGATGAATTCCTCAAGTTTAACAAACATAAGAAGAAAGAAGAAGAAGGAGAAGCTGAAAAAGAAGTAAAAAGAAAAAAGGTTGAAGTTAACATTACAACAAATATTTTAACAGAAGTATTTCTTCGAATTTTCTACCCTATTTCTTCATGCATGACGAAAAGTATATCAGTTGGAATTATAAAATCATTAAATTATTCACCAATTGTTATGTTAAATCAAGGAAGTAAAATGGTTATGTTTACTGAAACTTCTTGGGATTCTCTAATGAAACATTTACATCTTTTGGAATGTTATTTAACTAACAACACATTTGGAAAAAGAACAAGATTAAGTTTATTAGAATCAAATATTGAAGTTGATATAATCAAACATCGTGGAGGACAAATTGTTCGCTTCAAAGATTTAACTAGACATGATGTAAAATTACATTTCACTAAAGAAGAATTTTACACTTTAAGTTGTACTACCGGTCCTGTCACTAGATACTTAAAACAACTAGTATTTTCAAGTACAATAATCAAAGATTATCTAATCGATACATTGGACAGACAACCACCATTCATTCAAATTTTATATGGTCCTGTGGATACTTCAATTTTTAATCGAATACCTCAAGAAGTAGATATGTGGAGACAATTAAACAACTATCACACCAATTTTAATATAAACGAAGAAGCACAAGAAATAAAAGAAGAACAATCGTGTTTGTAATAACAGTCAGTTGTGGATGAAACTTCATCATGAACAAACGGGTTTCGTTTTCTACTGCATCACAGTTAATGGAAGTTAAAAGAGGTATAATTGAGTTTCAAGCTTTTCGAGGGAATGATGGAAATTTCATTATTAAAGAATTAGTAATTTTGGATATGAACACATCTGTAATTTATCATTACTTATTCAAACCTCCATTTCCATTCAATAAACTAACAACTAAAGCGAAAGTTACAAACAAATGGTTGAACAAACATTTTCACGACTTAAAATGGGATGAAGGTTTTATTCATTATAACATGATGCCACATATTATGAATCATTATTGTAAAGAGTTTAAAACTATCTACACAAGAGGATTGGAAAAAGCAAATTGGATACAATCATTTACAACCAACGAAGTAATTAATGCAATAATAGATAGAGATTCCCAATGCTACTTCAACGAGATTTGTATTTCATCAAAAAGTTTTAAACATCGAAGGTCACAATGCACTTTAAAGAATGCCTACCGCTTAAATAGTTTCCTTCAACAAAGTGGTGGGGGTAGTGTCAGTGGTGGGGGTAGTGTCGATTATAAAAGTGAGAGCGCTACCATGACACAGCATGAGTATTACTCGAATCTCCGAAGAGACAACATCTCCAACGGACATTCTTATTAACAAGAAGATTAGCAGCAGCAAAAACATTAAGATGGCATCAAACAACTTACTTCAAAATTTAGTTGAACAATTCAACGCTCATTCAAAATCAACAATATTACCAACGAAGAAATGTTCCGAGCTGAAAGAAGAAAAACACTACATCATTCATACAATAAAAAAGATGGAAACTTCAGTAGGTGATGCTATAAATTGCACTTTGAGCGAGGCACCTTATACAATTGGTGATGAAGCAAAATTTCAGATCTTCTTACCAAAGCGCTTCGTACAACTACTTCAAAATGAAGATCTTCGTATAATTCAACCCGGCGCACTCTATTTAGTATCACATGGACCCAGTGGAAACAACTCTACTGACCTTACAATTCATGTAACACCTACTACTGATTAGTTTGTACATAACATTGTAAATATTTCTTTGTAGTTGTTTTTTCAATAAATATGATATAAAACAAAAAAAATAATAAAAAAGCAACATATTGTGATGTCTTTATACATTACAATATGTTGCTTTTTTAAAAAATTCCACAGGATGACCTTGACCCAGTTTTGTATAATGATAAAAGGGGAAATGTACTTGCAAAATTCATCAGTCTACTGCTACCTTTCATACCGTACACATCTCGCTCTCAATCTCTGAATATAAAACTGCAACATGTCCCTAAAGGTCAAGTGTGCATCTTATGATACTAACACCATAACTACTTTTGAACAACTTGAAGATTTAACTAATGAAATGCGAGTTTTACTTACCGGTGGTTATCACTTAACTATTGATGTTAGTGCTACTAATACAAGGATGTTCACTAAAACAAAATATTGCGATGATGGAATATTTTTCTCTACACAACCTACAACTTCATCATCACCAACCGGTCAACATAACGTTAAGTTCCAAAAGTATTACCAATGTTGAATAACTTTTGACAAATAAAACTACAACTAAGGAATCACATGATTAATGTGAAGTTTATAAAAAGGATGTTACAGTTGGATAAATAATCATTCGTTTCTCAGCTCTCGCCACGACAAGACCTATTCAACAAAATGTTATACAGAATGATGATTGAACTTGATGGAAAAATCTATGGAAAAGACTACAACACCGTTGAACAAATGACCCAAGATTTAGATGTATTAACTAAAGAAGGATATCAAGCTAAATTAATTTTAAAATTTCCTGAAGTACATCCATTATCAACAGAAGAACTTGTTGCTATGGCTAAGGCGGAGAGAGAGAAAAAGTCTGAAGAATAAACAAAAACAAACTTCCTAAGTTTCAATAATCCTTACACTTGTAAGGTATAATTTTTTAAAACTCAATTTGGATGACCTTGAAATTACCCCTACCACTTTTCATAGTATATAAAACTCGCTATTCATTACTATACACTCTTATTCTTTCACTAGACTCCGCAGCGTCAACATGGAAGAGCAAAAATACAAGTATAAACCTCGTTACTGTTGTGAACAACAATGTACAGATTTAGGACCAATGATGGTGGATGGGTTAGCTTGTACTAAATGCGAATTCTTCGGATCTTGTTACTGCAAATGCAAAACAAAGCAACTACCGCCACCAGAATTGCGAACTTTCAAATTTTACAAATCAAGATATTTTCATACATGTTGTCCTTAAAGATGTTTCAAATTTTACCCTCTAGATCTTGCTCATTGTCAACGCACCAAGTCTCATCAAGATGATTTTTGTACACATATGATAAAAAGATGTAAATACAGGTCAGATTGGTATTCCGATCCTGTAGAACCATCAAATGTATAATTTCAGTTTTACACTCTTTTTTAAAACTTCAATTGGATGACCTTGAGATTTCTCCCACCACTAGTTCTAATTTTTATATAATATTAAATCATTCCACTTCCAACACTCTAACTAACAACATGGAAAACAAATTTATCAAGTTTGAACATATAATAACTGACAGGGAGGAGATGGAAGAATTGTTTCAAAACTTACTTTCTATCATTGACAAATATCCTATAAGATGGTTCAGAATTGTAGTTCAATATTTAAATCCTGGTGAATTGTTTTCTTCATCGAGTGAAGAAGATGAAACAACTACTTCAGTTCAAATAATTCAATTAAAAGACGAAGAAGAAGAACTAAACGTTTTATTCAATCATAAGCTCAAGGTCCCCTATATAAAAGCCCCCTCCCTAGACAGCCCCCCTCCCTAGACGCCTGCTTAAGGTCACCATTATATAAGCCCCCTCCCTAGGCGCTAATCCTCATTCGATTGCCAACTCTCTAACGATGAACACCTCTCCATTGGCACGAATGAATTCTAGTTTTGAAATAAACTCAAAAGAAGATTTACAAGAAATATTTAATACTTTAAATGAAATTATAAATAAATTTAACACTATTAAAATGAATTTGGAAATAACTTACGCTTGTCCTATTTGTGATAAGGTTGAAAGTTCTGATGAAGACAGTTTACTAAATCTTACTCCTCTTACCCCTCTACAGTCGGACACAACTTCTGAGGCAAATGATAAGCAACATCTTTCCCCCACCCCTTCTATGTAACAACGCTCTTTCCCCCCACCACTTCTTTATTTAACCGACATTTCCCTCTTTCAATTCTCATTCCATCGTCGCCTCTTCAACTATCAACATCGCTTGTTTCAAAATTTCAAAAAACACAAACATGATGGATATGATGGATGAAGTTCCATTTGTAACAAGAATGGAAGAGGATAAATTGAAATTGGAAATCAAACGATTGGAAATGGAACGGGAAAACCAACTCGAGATGTTACGTTTGTTCAAACTTTTTAAATACATCATCTGGGGACTCTGCGTTTACCTTCTCATCGTCGTCGGTGTTTGTGTTTACAACTCTGTAGTTCATAACAAAACTTCAACTTGTTTAAACACTGCTGTCACACATTGATTGTATGTTTTTCACAAATAAAATTCACAAATCTAATTCTATACCTATCCCGCTATCACCAGAGTTAGTTCAACTCTCCAAACTATTACTCCGGTGGTAGCGGGATAGGGTTTATTAAAACTTACTCTGGATGACCTTGACATACTTTCCATAACCCAATTGTCAAGTTAAATTTCAAATTTCAAAGGGCATCTACTCGCCCACCGGAAGCTATATGGCATGGCATATGGCGACAGCATCTGATTTGCCATCTGGCCGATGGCAGCTGGCGTGGCAGCTGCTGGCAAATGGCACGACTTCCGTTTTGAAAGTAACCAAACCCCACTACTGCCATCCGACACTAGAAAGAGCTAATGATAGTAGTGGAAAAGTAAGGCTTTTGGGCCAGTTCAAGGTCACCCGAGCGATGACGTCATCGATGACGTCATCGAGGTCAATGACCTCATCGATGACGTCATCGATTGCATCATCGATGACGTCATCACCAATGACGTCACTTTCATGACGTCACACCCATGACGTCACAGAAATGACGTGCTGATGATGTCATCACCCCTTACGTCACCAAGATGACGTCATCGATGTCACAAAGGTCAAGGTCACGCCGAAACCTAAAATTTTTTGGCACTTTTGCTGTTTCTCGCACTACGCTCCAAGTTTTAGTCAGGTTACCGTGACCTTGACGACTTGGAGCGAAATTAGACGAGAAACAGCAAAAGTGCTGAGGAAACTTGAAGCTTGCAACGTGACTCTGCCTAAACCGTCATGTGACACCGCTCGGGTGACCTTGAACTAGCCCAGCTGCCTTACTTTAACCATTACTGCAACCGCGATGCGCACCCTACGACAGACACCGAGCGACTGACTGTCAGGCTCTGTGTACTCTAGGTATATCGGCTTGAGAGACTAAGACTCTAAACAGTCAGGAATGGGAGTAACTAACTGAACTTTGCAAGGAAAAGTCATTTCATCCAATATTCTAAACAAATCTTCATCAGTAAAACTCACATTAGTCTGTTTGGTATAAAACTTAGGGTGTCCGCGCAACAGTCTGCGCCACTTAGCTAAAGGCGAAACCCTTTGGACTTTGAGTGGTGGACAGTGTGCAACTAATAAAGTCTTAACACGGCTAAGTTTCTTACCCAAAGTATCCTGCGACATGGCTTCCCCTCACAAAAGTCTGCACAATACTGAGAGACTGTTGGTAGCGCATGAGTGAAGGGAAAAGCGGTGGGGGAAGGTCACAGTGGTGGGGGAAGGTGAGGTTGAACGCTGGAGTATCGCATCACTTCACCATGAGCTGTCCTACAGTCAACACACTGTTCTCTCGGCCCGAGTTGGCACTAGAAGAAACCCTACTGTACAGCTTAGGCTGTGAGGGGCAAGGAAGAAAAGTTAAAGTGGAAATTATGGTAGACTCTAAGGTGAAGAGTCGTCTAAATAAAGTGATTGTAATCTTTCAATCCCCAATAACCTTAGAGAAATACAAATTCATAAAGCGACATCTTACTCTTAGGCAAAACGAATTGGAAATAGAAAAGATGACAGTAAAATTAATCTAACCTAAAATTCGGACTGGACACTCATGGCGATACCACGTGGCGTGCAAACGCCACCCTAAACATTACAAGTTAGGTTATTGAGAACCTCTGGTACGATAACCGACGTGCTAGAGTTAAAGTGTGATGACCTTGAGCCAAAACACTGAAATACTACAAGTCGATATCGCCCCAGAGGTAAAGTGTAGTGACCTTGAGTAAAATCAGAGAAAATCCAAGCCATGTTTGTCCAGAGTTAAAGTGTAATGACCTTGAGGCAAAAATTTGTAAAACACTTACATGAACAGAGTCGAAGAGCAGCGATGCTTACCGCATGCAAGCCTGAGACATACTGGCTGAGCACCATCGCGTAGCTTAGGGACTCGATTAAGGTGGGGGTATTGCCAACACTTAGAGTAGAAGTGTAGTGGGTGACCTTGAACCAGACTTAGAGTAGAAGTGTAGTTGGTGACCTTGAACCACCCCTGAGGGCCCCCCCCCACCTCCACCTCCACCCCCCCCCACCTCCACCCCCCCCCCACCTCCACCTCCACCTCCACCCCCCCCACCTCCACCTCCACCCCCCCCATGGGGTGGACCTCCACCCGTGGGGTGGACCTCCGCCCCATGCCGCCCCTTCGGGGGAGACCGGTGGGGATATAAGGCGGCCCGGCCACAGCCGGCTCGCAGTCCGCTCCCGAGCGTTGAACATGAACGATCGGGACGGACCGCCATAGGCCTCACTAAACATTGAAAGGCGCCTTCACTGTTTAGCGAAGCCTACTCTAACTTTAAGACTTGTATTATTTTTAAGATATTGCGCTTGCGTTTGGGTATTAGGAATTGTTTTATATGTGAGTGTTTTACTTGTACCCTATGTCTCCTATGTGTCTTGTTCGTGTTTTGTCTTGTTGTCTTGTTTGTCTTTTATGTCATATGTGTTTAATGTGTATATGCTTGTTCCAGCGCGTACCATGTTGAGCTCAACCTATTTTGTAAGTGTGTGTTATATCTATCTAAAGTGTAAACGCTTGTTTTAGCACTCCCCCTTGAGCATTTTTCACAGCTCAAAGTAAATTGTAAAGATAGGGACTGGAGTAGGCCCCCGTGTAAAAGTATTTTATACCAACGTTAGCATGGGTCCTCTCAGGCATGCAATATTGCGGCTGGGTTGGGACTCGGTCCGTTTGTACGCTGGCATGCAGACCACAGCTGTGGCCAAATTGCGGCGGCCTCTGCACTCGGACCGAGGACGTGTAAGCCACTAGGGCTATCCTCAACCTCTGTTTCCCTTATGGAAAACAAAATTATGTAAATGAATTTTGATAGCTATTTGTGTTTTTGCCCCCAAGGCCCCCGAACATTCGTGGTTCGCCATGGATGTACGGGGGCCGAAATTTTTTAATGTTCGTGTGGCCTTGACCCACAAAGATTTATAAAAATTTACTGCATTGCTAAAGTTAAATATTAAAGATATGGTACGGGAGTAGACCCCCGTGTAAAGCTATTTTAAACCAATGTTAGCATGGGTCCTCTCAGGCATGCAATATTGCGGCTGGGTTGGGACTCGGTCCGTTTGTACGCTGGCATGCAGACCACAGCTGTGGCCAATTTGCGGCGGCCTCTGCACTCGGACCGAGGACGTAAGCCACTAGGGCTGTTCTCAACCTCTCTCAAAATTATGTAAATGACTCTTGTTAGCTTTTTGAAAAAGTTATTTGTTAGCAATGCAGTAAATGTGTAAAAGTCTTGCGTGGTGAAGGTCAGACAACATTGGAATGTTTGCTGTTGTCCATAGTTGGGTCTCTTCGGAGGCTACAGCGATGGCAACCTAAATGCCCCAGGTGGGGCTTTATTTTTTTAAAGTTTTTCCATGACCTTGACCTAAATACAGTAGTGTTCTAAAATCTTAATGGTTAGGTATTACTAACATACAAGTCTGCTGTTGTCCATAGTTGGGTCTCTTTGGAGGCTACAGCGATGGCAACCTAAATGCCCCAGGTGGGGCTTTATTTTTTTAAAGTTTTTCCATGACCTTGTCCTAAATACAGTAGTGTTCTAAAATCTTAATGGTTAGGTATTACTAACATACAAGTCTGCTGTTGTCCATAGTTGGGTCTCTTTGGAAGCTACAGCGATGGCAACCTAAATGCCCCAGGTGGGGCTTTATTTTTAAAAGTTATTTTGTGACCTTGACCTAATTATAGGAAAGACTGCTCCAGCATCCCCCCCCCTACACCTCCACCCCACACCTCCACCCCACACCTCCACCCCACACCTCCTCCACCCCCCCCCCTACACCTCCACCCCACACCTCCACCCCACACCTCCACCCCACACCTCCACCCCACACCTCCACCCCACACCTCCACCCCACACCTCCACCCCACACCTCCACCCCACACCTCCACCCCACACCTCCACCCCACACCTCCACCCCACACCTCCACCTCCACCCCCCCCCAGGGTGGGGTTGCCCTTGGCTGGTGGGGATATAAGGCGGCCAGGTTGCACGCACTTCTCATTCACGCTCCAGCTTTCGTTGGAAGTGGCTGTCCAGGAGCTCATTCTTAAGAAGACCGGTGACCAAAAATGTCTCGTCGTATACCTTACAAACCTTCGTACTATAATCTGATTGGTATTAATAGTATTACAGACAATGAGAAGAAATTGTATACAAGATTTTGTTGTTTACTTGACAGAACGCTAAAACTACCGCCAAATACTTTCACCTACAAGCTACCCCTGATAGACAAGGATGATGTAAGCAAACTATCATCAATTCAACTGAAATTGGTGCAAGAAAAAATTCTTGTTTGTGTGAGAGAAGTGTTTCTCAATGAATATTCAATAAGATTGGCCTTTGACTTTATTAAGGAACATGCAGGACGTGAAACAAAACAGTATCCAGGATTATATTATTTATATCTTTTTGAGAATGGAGCAAGTGTAACGGTAGAAATAAGTATCAAACTAATGTAATTCACCCAACCAAGTGTTAAACTAGGACTTGAACTTGGACTTGATTGAGGTTTTGTAGAACAGAGCGGGGGATAGATCACTTTGCGGCAATGGACTAGCATGCTGCTTAGTGGTTTATCCCCCGCTCAAAGGGTATCTTTACGCGACCTTGACCCACATAAATGCATAGTTCGTGGGGGTATAAAAATGGTAAACCAATTGGATTGGATACACCACTTCCATCGCTCCATCGCAACAGAATTCTTCCTATTCTGGAGGTAATACCGGTAATATTTCACCTTTGTAAGAAATTAAAACAAAAAATGTGATCGGGGGATAGAGCACTTTGTAGTAATTGATGCTGCTTAGTGCTCTATCCCCGCTGAAAATAATAATTCCAAATGACCTTGACCCATATAAACTTGCTCAAACAGACATCTTTGAAAAAACTTGTAAAAAGTAGTGGATTTAGACCAAACATCATTGCTTTATCAAGCCCGTTGAAGAATATATTGAAAATGGGTGTTTAAAAGCCAAATCTATTACATGATTGATAAACGGATGTATATGACGTCACCTTCCCTCACCCTTCAACCTCGGGTATAAAGGGACCCGGTTGAGCGCGCTGCTCATTATTGCGTGGACATTCACCGAGTGCACACTCAAAGCCAAACTGTAAAAATGGCTCTTTGCGATATTTGTGGTGAGTTTTTCCAAGGCGAAGATATCTTTGTTTTACACCGAGAATTGCATCATGAAGAGGATAGAAAAGAAGAGATTGTAGTGAGTGAAGAAGACTTGGATGCGATTGATCGGTTTTTGGAAAACCATCAGAAGCAGATGGACGACTGTGATAGCTATCTACAGTTACACCGAGAATTGCATCATGAAGAGGACAGAAAAGAAGAGATTGTAGTAAGTGAAGAAGACTTGGATGCGATTGATCGGTTTTTGGAAAAACCTCAGAAGCAGGAGGACTGGGCTAGCTATTTACAGTTAATGCAAAGAAGAAGACCAAGTGTTATTCAATTTGCCGGAGCTGGACCATCTACAGCTGGAGGATTTATTCAAGAAGAGAAAATGGAAGAAGAAGATACGGAAGAAGTGGAAGATGTAAGACAACTGCGTACCCAAGAAGAGGATATGGAAGATATAAGACAACTGCGCACTACAGCCTTGCCAGGACCAGTTGTAATTCATTTCAAAATTAATAACGTGCAATTAGAATTGGAAAATTTTATAACTCAAGCTAAAAAACTAGTTGTAAAAACATTGACGGAAGAATTGGCAAGATTGAACTTTATTAAATTTGGATTGGTGTTGGAGGCTATGTTTACTAATACCGATGGTGAAAATTCACCGAGAGCATTCATTGCTAAAAACCGAACCCTTACAACCACATCTGATATCAACGAAATTTTAGAAGAATGTTTGGTTGAACTGCTAGTGAAACTTCAAGAACATGAAGGAAGAGGATCCGGCTGGACGCTATCATCAATTGAAGGTATGGATGTGAGGGTTCACAAGCATGGATATGGTATGAGAGGAAGCAGCTTTATCCCTCTACCAAAGGTGATCCGAGATACAAGATCATGTATCAATGTGAAAAATGAGGATAATGAATGTTTCCGGTATGCAATGTTAGCAAAATATGTGGAAGACCATTCCTGTAGACCTAGCATAGCATACGAAGCTGCTCAACACCGCTATAACTTCCAAGGTATGTCGTATCCTGTTAGTCTTAATGATGTTGCTAAATTTGAAAGAAAAAACCCAGGAGTTTCAGTTAATGTGTTTGGTTTAGACGAATCAAATAACGTATACCCGTTACGAGTTACAAAGACTGAACGTCAAAACCATACAGATTTGTTGCTATTGACCAAAGGTGAAATATCACATTATGTTTACATCAAGAACTTTGAAACTTTGGTTGGACGACAAGTGACTAAAAATAAAATTAGAGTAACAGTGTGTAAGAGATGCTTTTGTTTCACAAATAAAGACTTGAGACGTGGAGGATCAGAGTGGTTGTCAGAACACCAACGTCTTTGTAATGACAACTATGAAGTGAAGATTAGTCTGCCACCACCATCTAGAGCATTTGTCCAGTTCAATAAAACAGTTCACCAATACCGGATTCCACTAGTTATCTACGCTGACTTTGAATCCACGTTAGTGCCACAGGAACTTCCGGATGGTGAAGTAACAAGAAGAACCAAATATCAATTGCATCAACCTAACAGTTTTTGCTTATTGGTGAAATCTACTTTACCTGAAGAACAATTGCAAGACTATGGCTTAACATCCACTCCAATACTCTACCGTGGTGAAGAAGCCGCTAAGTATTTTGTAGACCAGTTGTACGACATTGCTGAAAAGGCGCAACGCTTATACGGTAATGTTGTACCTATGGAACCTTTGAACCAAAATCAACAAGGAGAATGCAATTCGGCAACAAGATGTTATTTATGCAAGAAGAGCTTCAGTGAAGAAAATCAAAAAGTAAGAGATCACGATCACCTGACAGGGTTATACAGAGGAGCTGCTTGTAATTCATGCAATATAAATTACAAATTGCCAAATTTTATCCCTGTCGTGTTACACAATCTTAGCGGCTATGACTCTCACTTCATTATCCCAGAGTTAGGACGAGATGATGGAAAAATTGAAGTATTAGCTGAAACATTGGAGAAGTACATCAGTTTCTCAAAAACAGTAGGTAAAATTAAACTTCGCTTCGTAGACTCTTATAGATTTATGTCATCTAGTTTGAGTAAATTGTCTGAGAACCTAAGAAGAGAAGACCTAAAAGAAACCAGCAAAATTGTACCTGAAGATAAATTGGACTTAGTAATGCGTAAAGGAGTGTTCCCCTATGATTACATAACTTCTGCAGAAAAATTTGAAGAAACCAGTCTGCCACCGATTGAAGCCTTCAATAGCAAGTTAAATGAAAGTGCAATCACCGTTGAAGACTACAATCATGCTTGTAATGTTTGGAACCAACTAAACATTCAAACCTTAGGGGAATATTCCGACTTTTACATAAAATTGGACGTAACTCTGCTGTGCGATGTGATGGAAGAATTTCGAAACACCTGCTTCTCCGCCTATGGACTGGACCCTCTACACTCGTACACATCTCCAGGATTAGCATGGCAAGCTATGCTAAAGTCAACCAACTGTCGACTGGAACTTCTAACAGATATTGATATGGTGCTCATGATGGAATCTGGTGTACGAGGCGGTTTGACACAAGCTGTAACACGTCATGTTAAAGCCAACAACAAGTACATCCCCGGCTTCGACGAGCAACAACCATCGGTCTACCTTGGCTACTTTGACGCAAACAACCTTTATGGTTGGGCAATGTCAAATCCGCTTCCCTACGCTGACTTCAAATGGATCGACCCGGCCACCATCGGTGACATCTCACAGATTCCAAAGAATGGTCCAAAAGGCTATATTTTGGACTGTGATTTCGAATATCCGGAGCACCTTCATGACCATCACTACGACTTGCCTCTCCTAGCCAAGACTGAAGTTTCACCGACAGGAAGATGGCCGAAATTGATGATGACGTTGGAGAATAAAGATCGGTATGTGGCTCACTACTGGGTAGTTCAACAAGCTCTTGAATTGGGTCTACGTGTAGTGAGAATTCATAGAGCAATTGAATTCACCCAGTCTTGTTGGTTGAAACCATATATTGATTCCAACACTACAAGAAGAGCAGCAGCAACATCAGCATTTGAAAAGGACTTTTACAAATTGATGAACAACGCCATCTTCGGGAAGACCTTAGAAAACAAAAGAAAACACAAGATTGTAAAATTAGTAAGTGATCCTAAGAAATTGGAAAAATTAGTGCAAAAACCAAATTTTGGAACATCCATGATTATAAACGAAGATCTAGTTGCCGTCAGTATGAAGAAAACAACAATAGTGATGGATCGTCCGTTATACATTGGAATGTCGATTTTGGATATAAGTAAAACTCTGATGTATGATTTCCATTACAACAAAATGGTTAAACACTACGGAAGAGATAACATTGGAGTTGCATACATGGATACCGACGCGTTTATCTACTGGATAAAGACTTTGGACATGTATGAAGACCTAAGGAGTTTCCCATACAAAGACGATTTTGACTTCTCTGACTATCCGAAGAACCATCCGAATTACAATGAAAAGAATAAAAAAGTAATCGGAAAATTTAAAGATGAAGCAAATGGAATGCCTTTGGAGGAAATAGTTGCGCTAATGTCCAAACTATATTCCTTCAAGATGTATAAGGAAAATGACATACCGACAGTGAAGAAAGCTAAAGGAGTCAAAACATCGTACTTGAAGAAACATGTGACATTTGACCATTACAAGACCTGTTTGTTTGAAGATTCTACAATGTCTGCAACGTTCAACACTATCAGAAGCTTTAAACATGAGGTCTACAGTGTCACTGAAGTTAAAAGAGCACTATCAGCTCGAGATGATAAAAGGCATATTATGCCGGATAAAATTCACACTCTTCCTTTTGGCCACTACTCTCTAAACCCTATCGACTAATAACCTATTCTTCGTCCTTCTACAACTTCGACCTTATTCCTTTCTCCTTCCGTAAAAAAATGGGGAACACGGCAAGTCAAACGCCGTGTTCCCCATTTTTTTACACAAGTTTGGATGACCTTGACCTATATAAATGATGTGAATATTTAAGACAACATTCATTGTGATTATACATGTGATACATGAAACATTCAAACCTGCAATATGAAGGACTTGAAGCAAGAAATTGTCAACGAACTTCATAAACCTGCAAGAAGAAAGTTTCCACGAAGAAATACAGTGATAAAAGGAATAAATGATTTATATCAAGCGGATTTAATCGAAATGATTCCTTATAGTAAACAAAATAGAGGATTTAAATACATATTAACTATTATTAATTGTTTTTCAAAAATGGCAGATGCTTTACCACTAAAAGATAAAAGTGGCAAAAGTGTTACAAAAGCAATGGAAACAGCTATACAAAGAGACAAACATACTATAAAAAATTTACAAACCGATGATGGAAAAGAATATTTCAATAAGGAATTTGCAAATTTAATGAAAAAACACAACATTAACCATTACTCAACCAATTCAGAGGTAAAAGCATCAATAATTGAAAGATTCAACAGAACTTTAAAAGGTGCGATGTATAAGATGTTTTCTAACAGAGGATCGCACATATGGATTGATATGTTACCAAAACTTATAAACGATTACAATAACAAGTTTCATAGAACTATCGGTATGAAACCAAGCCAGGTTACTAATAAAAATGAAAAACTTGTATTAAAACGTATAAAAATGAATACTAAACCAAAAGTTGAAAAACTAAAGCCTAAAAGGTTTAATGTTGGTGATAAAGTCAGAATAAGCAAATACAAAGGTGTATTCAGTAAAAGATATCTTCCGAACTGGACAAATGAGGTATTTACCGTATTTAAAGTGCAACCTACAGTACCAGAAACTTACATTTTAAAAGATAATAAAGGACAATTGCTTGAAGGAGGGTTTTATGGACATGAAATGTTAAAATCAACAGTAGGTGATGTATATCTAGTTGAAAAGGTGTTGCAACGGAAAAAAGATATGGTTAAAGTACGATGGTTAGGATTTAATAAGACGGAAGATTCTTGGATACCTAAAAAGGATCTAATATAACGATAAAGAATCATTTTGGGTTGAACCATTACAAAGGATGGAGATAATACCGCAAAAAGACAATTTTACTATTAATAATATAGATGAACTCACAGTGGATCGTTCTCAATTTAACACTGGGAAACACGGTGTTTTGTTGCCAAACACGGTGCGTTGTCTGGTTACTGGTCCTTCCAAATGTGGAAAAACAAATGTAGTATTTAATTTGATTACAAACCCTAAAGGATTACGTTTTAATAATTTATATGTATTTTCAAAGTCACTACAACAACCAAATTATCAGTTATTGGAACAAATACTCAATAATGTGCCTGAAGTTAAATATTTTAAATTTAACGCAAGCGAGAGTGTCATGCAACCGCAAGAGGCTAAACCATTCTCAGTATTCATATTTGACGATGTATCTTGTGAAAACCAAAATACAATAAGGAATTACTTCGCCATGGGTCGACATAACAACATAGATAGCATTTATATTGGTCAAACTTACAGCAAAATACCGAAACAGCTCATTAGAGACAATGCAAACATGTTAATTGTATTTAGACAGGATGAAACCAACCTAAAACACATATATTATGACCATGTAAGTGCGGATATGCCATTTGAACGATTTAAAGAGTTGTGTGGAAAGGCTTGGGCTGAAAAGTATGGGTTTTTAACAATTATGAAGGAACAACCGCTAAACAATGGTCGATACAGGATAGGATTTGACAAATTTATACTAATACACTGATCATGATGTAAAACATTCATTGTTGTACAACACGTCTTGCTACAAACATGGTTAACCAAGAAAAGTTAATAAAGGAAATAAAATCACTTAGTGATTCTATTCGGGATAAAAACAGAGCATTAAAATTAGGTATTAGCGAAAGGGAGAAATTCCTTGAATCTACTTTTAAACCTATTACTGAACCCTTGAAACAATTAAACAAAAAATTTGCTAAACCCGTTTTGGAAGGAGATGTAATTGCACCTATTACAAAGTTTGAAAGAGAAAATGTAAAATCAGAAGATTTTAGTGATGAAGACCCGGAATCCTCTACATATAGCGGTTTTACCGGTGGAGAACCCGAAAGAGAGCTAGAATCACCAGACTATAGCGGTATAAGAGAATTATATGAAGTAAAAGCTAAAAGAGGACATGAAGATGTATCAACTGCTAGTGAAGAGGAAAAAGAAGAAGAAGCAAGGGAAGGTCCGTCAAACATAAGCTTGTTGGGTGAAAACATTCATAACAAAGGACCTTTAGGAAGGAAATACATGATAAAAATGTTAGCTGGAATAAATCCTAATAAAAACTATCATAGTTATGGAGTAAGATTAACAGAAGAAGGTTTAATGGTTGGTAATAGTCCGGTAAATATTGATGAACATGATAATATTATTGTTGGTAATCAAAGATATAAGGGCACAAGGGGATTATTTGAATTATTATTTGAAAAAAAGCCTTTAGAATTGTTAGTTAAAGAAGAAGACATGGAAGCATATAAACAGATTTTGGAACACACCAATGCATATAGGAGAAAATATTCAGCTGACCAACCAGTTTTTAGATCTAGGTCTTTAAAATATAGGGAATTTGTATCCAAGTTAATACCAACAACGAGAAGACAACCAATGCCGATAATGCCAAGGAAACCTGTAAAACGAAGGCTTGTGTCATCCACTTTGGATATAAGTGCTGCAGAACCAAGAAAAAGAAACAAATCTGTTACAGGTACAGGTTTAATGAAGAAACTATATAACACAAATGTGATTTATTACAATAATATCAATAAATTGGTGGATAGAATGAAACTAATACATGAAGCTAAAGAAGCGGGTCATACTGGATTGGAAAACGAATGGGTGGCTTTAGTGGATGAACTCCGAAACCGTGGGGTAATCTCATAAAAATGCGTTACTGCCTAGATTACTATTCAGTTGCACCATGAGTGTCGACAAGTTCGGACGTTACTCCTCGGATGGGTTATATTATGCGAATAGTTTAAAAAGAAGTGCTGGTTTACCACAAACACCTGATGGAGATTATGATATGAGTAATAAAAGGTTAAAAAACATAAAAGATCCTACGGATGAAAACGATGCAATAAATTTAAAAATATTAAAGGAAAAGATATCGCCAACATTAAGACTACAAAATAACACATATGACGCAGAAGATCATAGAATTATCAACGTTGGTAAACCAAATCAAAACGGTGATGCAATAAACAAAGGTTATTTGTCATCTGAATTAAAAAATACGTTAAAATTCAATGGGAAAACGTATAGTGCTAACAATAAACGTATATCCAACGTAGATGACCCTAAAGATGCAAAAGACAGCGTAAATAGACGCTATTTACATTCCTTGATACCTGAAAAGACAAAAGATGGATTTTCTTTTTATAAATTTGTTATTAACGATATAGGTTATCCAAAAAATGAAAATGATGCTGTAAACCTCAAATATATAAAAGATCATTGTGTCATACATGATGTGGGAGTTATCGATTGTTTTAATAATTGTTTAGCAAATGTTAAAGATGGTTCGGCGCCATCAGATGGTGCAACAGTGGGTCAAATGATGGAAACCTTAAAACAAGAAACATCTGGATTTGTAAAACAAGACCAAGTAGTATCGCGGAAAGGGGATGTATTTGTGCAGGGAAATGAAAAGTTTACATTACTTGAAGAAAAGAATAATGCATGGGATGGTAAAGGAAAGAAATTATCATATATAGGTATGGGTACAGAATTCTTTGATGTTCCAGTTGTAGCACAAACTATATGTTCTAATCCATATAATGATGAACCTTACATATGTAGGTTTAAAAAAATACGTAACGTATCTCCTGGTATCAACGATTTCGATTGTGTTGTAGTTAGTCAATCTTTGATATTAGATAAACCAACTGGTGATATTTTTAATGCAGATGATAAGAAAATAGGTAATTTAAAACAAAGAAATGATCCAAATGATGCTGCAACTGTAGGACAGGCTATAACAACTTCATTAAAGGACCATAAAGTATATACTTGTAATAATAAACGTATTACAGATCTTAAAGACCCTCAACATGTGGATAATGCTGTTACTGTTAATTTTCTTATTAAAGTTTTAGAAAATGCATTATTTGATATGTTCAATATTATTGCAACCCGTACACGTTGGGGTAATTGGGTGTCTGAATCCGAGAGAGGTAATTGGATTAAAAAGGAAATTTTTAATAAATACTTTATTAACCCTAATACGCAAAAGTTTAGATCATCAGATTGGGGTGATATTGATATATAATATAAGAACGCAATAAACGACCTCATTTATGTCCAACTCGTCATAGAGTTAACACATAAGTTGTACATTTCGATTATAAAAGGACAATAATGACATTCCAGCACATCAGTCCATATCGAGACAGTATACGGAAAGGAGGTGGGATCACGTCCACAGCGGTTTCTCTGTTAAGTAAAGTTTTAAATCGTATTCCAGTAGGATCTATCGTAAATAGAGCAATAGACGCTTTACCATACGAATTTCATATACCGGGAGGTTATCAGTATTGCGGACCAGGAACTAAATTGAAAAAAACGACTGGAAAGAGGTGATCCAGGCATAAATAAGTTAGATCAGGCTTGTAAAGAACACGATATCGCATATTCCACGTTTACCGATTCAAAAAATAGGTCAATCGCTGATAAAAAGCTGGCGAATATAGCTTGGCAACGAGTAAAGTCTAGTGACGCTAGTATTGCGGAAAAATCAGCAGCTTTAGCGGTAACAGCAGGTATGAAGGCTAAAACAGCGGTAGGAGGTGGAAAAAGGAGGGGTAAGAATAAAAAAGGATCAAGCAAGAGAAAACATGGTGGTAATATTAGACTAAAAAGACGTTCTCTGAGGAAAAATAATAAAAAACCGACAATATGGTCAATGGTAAAAAACGGGGCTGGTCTATACCTAAGACCGTATCGTGCATATTAAATAAAAGAAATCAATTGGTTATACCACATAAAGCGTTGACTAATGTTGAATTATTTAAATATATTTCCTGTTTAAAAATACCATTTTTCCGCGGAGTATTTATGAAAGACAGTTTACCAAAGAAAATATGGAAAAATGAGACTGGAATCGTAAATTTGGATAATACTGAAGGGCCCGGCACCCATTGGGTGTGTTATAAGAAACTAAATAGTAATGTATATTATTTTGATAGTTTTGGAAATTTGCCACCACCTAAAGAACTTGAACATTACTTTAAATCTGCTAAAAACATATATTACAACTATAAAAGAGAACAACCTGATAATACTTCAATATGCGGCCATTTATGTTTGGAATTCCTAGCTAAAAGTATCAGTCACTATTGCGATGTCTTCCTATACGGTATCATTAACAGGAAAATCGTCCACTTTACGAAGTATCCTTTTTCCAGCGTTACGCTTGCAAAAAGGAAGATTTTGGGAGGCAGCACTGTTGGATTTTACAACTTACAACTCTATTCCCAATGTTACGGAAGGTAAAAATAACTTATTGCATTATTATAAAGGAAAAGATGCCAGTGGGAAGTTTACAGACTTAGAAGTTTGCACTCTACCCACAGGTTCTTATGAAATTGATCATATTAATGAATTTTTGCAAAATAAAATGGGAAAAGACAATATAACGCTAAAAGGTAATAACAATACAATGAAAGCTGAGCTTACTTCAAAATATTTTATAGATTTCAGTAAGTCAGACTCAATTGGTGATTTATTAGGATTTCCCAAAGATAGAGCAATTTTAGAACCAAATAAAACACATTCCGGTAAACAAACTGTAACAATATTAAAAGTCAATAGTATAGACATAACTTGTAATATTATACAAGGAGCTTACAGAGATGGAGCAAATACTCATATAATACATCATTTTTACCCCAGTGTACCACCTGGATTTAAAATTGTTGAAAAGCCGCAAAACCTGGTATATCTACCTTTGAACACCACTTTCATTTCAGACATCGTGTTGAACGTATTGGATCAAGACGGTAACTTGATAGATTTCCGAGAAGAGCCTATTACGGTTAGATTACATTTAAAATCAACACTTTAATACAAAATCATGGGTTTAACATTTAAAAGCGAACAACCTACGGGAATCCGCATTAGTAGCTCTTCAGCTGTGGAGGAGTTAACACGCGAGAACATTCGTTTCTTAGAGAGAATTGGATTAAAAGTAACCGATAATGGATATACTGGATATAGCTCAGGGTCCAACATTCGACGAAACCCTATGGGAAAAAGAATATCACACCCACAACCCTTACACTTCATCAAAATTAAACAATAACGATGAAATTCGTATTCCCATACAAAATCAAGACATTTACACACTACCATGTGAAAGTTACTTGTATATTGAAGGAAAAGTTACTAAAAAGGACGGTACTACTACTGGTACAACAGTTCCATTTATAAATAATCCCATGGCTTTCCTGTTTGATGAAATTAGATATGAAATATCAGGTGTAACAGTTGATTCTACTAAAAAAGTAGGTATTGCAACAACTTTAAAGGGATTAACATCTATATCACCTAATGAAACCAATTTAATACAACCTGCAGGATGGGTTTTACCTGCAAAAGACACAATCACTCCAGATACAAATGGAAATTTTGATTTTCATATTCCGTTACGTTTGTTGCTTGGTTTTGCTGAAGATTATAGGAAAATAATATTAAACGTTAAACAAGATTTAGTTTTGTTGAGATCTTCAAACGATAAAGATATTATTAAAGCTCCAGACGATACAACAGATGCAACTTTAGAATGGAAATTAACATTAGACAAAATTGTATGGAGAGTTCCACATGTAAAATTAGCTGACGAGCATAGAATGCTACTATTAAGAAAGTTAAAGGCTGATCGTGATATTGTAATTCCTTTTAGAAGTTGGGAATTTCATGAACATCCCAGCTTGCCAACTACGGATCGACACACTTGGACAGTTAAAACATCTAATTATGTGGAACGAGCCAGGTATATTATATTTGGTTTACAAACAGGCAGAAGAGACACCATCACCAAACATGCAGGCCAATTTGATCATTGCAACTTGAAAAATATTAAAGTTTATTTAAATTCACAATTTTTTCCATACGATAATTTAAATGTGTCATTCGCTAATAAAAAGTACAGCATATTGTACGATATGTATGCAAGATTCCAAAGTTCATATTATGGTAAAACGAATGCACCTTTACTATCACCAGAAAAATACTTAGATGGTTACCCTATAGTTGTAATCGATTGTTCTAAACAAAATGAATCGGTAAAATCATCAAGTGTAGATATAAAAATAGAAATGGAATTCAACGCGCCTATACCGGCTAATACAACTGCATACTGTTTAATTCTACATGATAAAATCGTAACATACACACCTTTAACTGGAATTGTTAAAAATGTATTGTAAAAGACCGGTTTTCCTACATTCCAATGCATTCCGCGAGTATAAAAGCAGAGCGTTCAGCTCGCTCCTCATCAGTTTGTTGCCTGTTGTTGTATGGGTAGCATCTTATTCAATATGGCTTCTCCTAGTGGTACACAAGAAAATGTAGTAGATATTGAGAAGGAGATATCCGACTTTTTAGATCTTCAAGGTCAACCGGAGGGAGATGAACACAACGCTTGCGGACAACTCCACGCCAGTAATAATGTTGAGGAAAAAGGTAAAAGAAGAAAGAATGCACACAAGAGGAAAAGGGATATTGAAGATAATATTTCTCCTAACATATTAAGTGAGGTATTCTTGCGAATATTTTACCCAATCTCTTCCAGTTTGGACAAAAGTGTTTTAATCGGTGTTATGAAATCTACAGATTATTCCCCTACTGTAATTTTAACTCATGGACCCAAAATGATTTTGTTTACGGACACTGCTTGGGAATCGTTTATGAAACACTTGCATCTGCTAGAATGCTATTTAAGTAGTAACATGTTTGGAAGAAAGACAAGAGTAGGCCTTTTGGATTCAAATGTGGAAATCGATATTGTTAAACATCGTGGTGATCATCAGTTGCGGTTTAGAGACACAACAAGACATGATAACAAGATTCAACTTAATCGAGAAGAGTTTTTTATTCTAACTTGTGCAACTGAACCAATAACGAGATACTTGAGACAACTGGTGTTTTCAAGTTCAATTATTAAAGATTATCTGGAAGACACTTTGGACAAACAACCGGACGCACCTATATTGTACGGACCTGTAGATACTTCTATATTCAATAGGGTTCCTCATGAAATACAAATGTGGAGACAATTGGAAAAGTACGCTCAACTACATAAGAAATCAGTAAAACGTGAAAAAGAGGAAGAAGAAGGAGGAGAAGAATCAAGTGTTAGTGATGAAAATGAAAACAAGGAAAATGTAAAGATGGAAACCTAAATGACAATTAACTACACAGCAATGGTTAATTTTTAAAACAATATCAAACACTTTGTGGGGTTAGGCCTACCGGGGACGGTGCCCACGTTAAATATACACCAACGCGCCAACAACTGTACGGCCGGGTATAAAAGTCGTACCTACCGTGGTGTGGAAATCAGTTGACCTTTGGACTTCGTCATGAGCAGACGAGTGATCTTCGCAATGGACAAGGAAGAAGAACAAGTAAAGTCCAAACCTGGTATAATTGAGTTCCAAGCGTTTCGGGGTAATGATGATAGATTTATCATAAAAGAACTTGTGTTTTTCGACATCAATACAAGTGTTCCTTATTCGTTTTTATTTAAACCACCATGTTCTTATTCATCTTTAACTAGTAAAGCCGCTACTACCAACAGATGGATTTCAAAACACTTCCATCATATCGATTGGTATGATGGTTTTACAAGTTACACGGACTTGTATCACATTATGCATCACTTTTCAGACAAGTTTACCAATATTTACACAAAGGGGCTGGAAAAGAAAAGATGGATCGAAGGATTTACTCATGTTCCGGTTAATGATGTGGATTTGGATAAAAACTACAAGTATACGATGGAAAATGTTTGTATTTGTACTAAAAGTCCAGAACATGAAAAAGATAGACATTGCGCTTTAAAAAACGCCTATAAACTCGCATCTTACCTTCAAAGTGGGGAAATGGGGAGTGGTGGGGGTAACGGGGGTTATATAAGTGAGGAGCAGACCGGGACCTGGCATGAGTATTACTCGAGATTCCGAGACGACAACATCTCCCAGCAAGAAGACGAAGAAGACGATCTATAACTTGACCATGGCATCTCACCAGTTCCTGCAAACTTTGGTTGAGCAGTTCAATGCTCACTCCAAATCTACCATACTACCCGTCAAGAAGTGTTCCGAACTTAAAGACGAGAAGCACTACATTATCCACGCCATGAAGAAGATGGAGACTACAGTTGGAGAGGCCATCTGCTGCAGTCTTAGCGAGGCACCATTCACTCCGGGGGATGAGCCCAAGTTCCAAGTCTACCTGCCGAAACGGTTCGTCCATCTCCTCCAGAACGAGGATCTGCGCTCCATCCAACCCGGCTGTCTCTACCTGGTTTCCCACGGTTGCACGAGTAGCAATTCCACCGAGTTGACCATCCACATCGCCGACAAGCAGCAGTGTTAGATTTAAGTTTTACTGTTGTACATATGTTATTGTAATGTTTTATAAATAAATAAACCATAAAAGACAAAAAAAGAATACAAAAAGACGAAAAATGCAACATATCAATATGTGAAGTTTGTCACATATTGATATGTTGCATTTTTTTTTAAACTTCGCGGGTGACCTTGACCTTTGACCTTTGCATTTCACAGTTACCCCCACCACCACGCTACAAGTCAAACCTGCTTGAATGCAAAACACCCCCACCACTTTTTCATATACCTCCAAGTGCTGTGCCTCGTCTTCATTTCAACTCCAGCAGCCAACCGAACAACATCAGTATGTCTCTGAACGTAAGCTGTGCCAGCTATGAGGAGGTGACGATCAAAACGCAACAGGAGCTGAACGACTTGTACAAGGAGTTGCAGCTGATGGTGGCAAGAGGCTACCGTATAAACGTGCAAGTCTACGCTTGCAATATACGGAATCTTCGGCAGCCGAAGGAAGAGCCTGGACATTCCTCTTCAACGACAGCTTCCTCACCGGCGTCGATGAAGACCGAACCAGACAACTTGGATTACTTCAGCTGACTAGCGGTTGTCTTCCTTGTCCTTACAATTGTAGAATATGTTTATTTCTTCATTATATTAAAGAAGTAAAAAGAGCAAAGCCACCTATCTTGTTACTGACATATATGCTCAGTAACAAGATAGGGTTTTTTTTTTTAAACACAATTTGAATGACCTTGAAACTTCCCCCTCCACTGATTCGCTACCCCCACCACTTCACTGTTGATATACATGAGACAACATAATTAGATACCTCATTCCTTCTTCAACAGCCAAACCTACAACATCAACAATGGCTAACCTACCAACAGATGAAAGATGTCCTCACGCATGCTGTGACTTCGTACACGAGTTAGAGAAGAGGATGCAAGAGAGGGCGATAAGAAGAAAGCAGATCCACTCAGAAAATATCATGATAGTAAACGGCTATCTTTTGTTGTTCGGCCTTATCATGGTTGTACTGTTCATACTGTACGGCATAGTTACATGTGTCGGCAAGGTTGCAGAAGAAAACGCTCGCCACCATCAGTTGGAAGATTTCAATGTTACTTTCTAGGTTTTCCTTTTTTAAAACTCCATTTGGATGACCTTGAACTTTCCCCCTCCACTCCTTCCTTTTTAAAACCCAATTTAAATGACCTTGAAATTTCCCCCTCTACTTTTCGATAATGTTACAACTGACTGCAGCTCACCTCATTCCTTGCTTAGCTGCCATGGCGGAAGGAACTCTTTCTCAAGTTGACTCCACTACGGACGAAGCATTTCCCTTGCGGTGGACTGTTCATTTACAGGATGCGACAGAAGTGGAAGTCTTGTATCAAAAATTACTCAATGTATTCAACGGGAACCCTGGACCTCTTGAATGTAGAATGGATTTGAATTTTGATGCAACCAGGGTCGGCACAGAACCTTCAACTTCAAGCCAGCCTCAGCAACGAGATTTTACACATTTATACACTCCAATATCACCGGAAGGTGTAACTGTCTGCGAGGCTGACTCAACTACACGTTATGTTCAGCCGAAGCCTTGGGTGTTGATTATTAACAATGTGTACAAAGTGGAATTGGTATGTAATAGATTAAAGGAGTTGATGGTACAAGATCCAGGCCTGCGCTTTCAAATAGATATACATTTCATCTGGAGAGCACCTGCGCGGGGCTCTTCGTCTGACAGCTCTCCAAGTACGACGGACGAGGAGGACGACTAGTCATCTTTTTTAAAACTCCGTTTGAATGACCTTGACCTTTCCCCCTCCACTGAGTTTATTTAAGGTGCACTCTCACTGACTCTAGCATCATTTCATCGCGCACCTTCACCGCAGCAACATGGAGAGTCAACTCAACTACTGTTGCGAACAGAAATGTTTTTCATGGCCAAATGACATTGATGTGGTGGATGGCCTGGCTTGTAGAACATGTGAAGCTTTTGGTCAGTGCATGTGTAAGTGCAAGTCTTGGAAGAAGCCGAAACCAAAGTTGAAGACATTCCATGTGTACCAAATGAGAGGGCATAAGTACACTTGTTGCCCTGAACGTTGCATTGAATTCAAACTAAAACAGCTAACTGGCTGCAAATTGTGCAACAATCATTTTGCAGGTTTTTGCAAACATTATTTAGGAGCGTGTCAATACAGATCAACTTGGCATACCGAAGCACTCACTATCAATGAAATCGCTATAGACTCACAAGAGTAGTCTTTCTACTCTTTGACTTTTTTAAAACTCCGTTTGAATGACCTTGAAATTTCCCCCACCACTTCCCCATATATCTAGAGTACGCAGGGCCCGGAGGTCAGTCGCTCGGCGGCTGTCGTAGGATGCACATCCGTGTTGTGCAGTCTGCTGTGCAGTTTTGATTTTAACCAGTTCAAGGTCACCACACTTGAACTCTGGCGAAAATGTCAAGCTGTTAAACACAATCCTAAGCCCCAGGTTCACAGTCAACCTCAAGGTCATCCCACTTTAACATGTAAATTTAAGGTAGCACCAAAACGGTGCTACCTGGCTTGACATTTTCAAGTTTCCCGAGGTCATCGCAGTTTCCCCCACCACTTCCCATATACCTAGAGTGCGCGGGGCCGGACAGTCAGTCGCTCGGTGTCTGTCGTAGGGTGCGCATCGCGGTTGCAGTAATGGTTAAAGTAAGGCAGCTGGGCTAGTTCAAGGTCACCCGAGCGGTGTCACATGACGGTTTAGGCAGAGTCACGTTGCAAACTTCAAGTTTCCTCAGCACTTTTGCTGTTTCTCGTCTAATTTCGCTCCAAGTCGTCAAGGTCACGGTAACCTGACTAAAACTCGGAGCGTAGTGCGAGAAACAGCAAAAGTGCCAAAAAATTTTAGGTTTCAGCGTGACCTTGACCTTTGTGACATCGATGACGTCATCTTGGTAACGTAAGGGGTGATGACATCATCAGCACGTCATTTCTGTGACGTCATGGGTGTGACGTCATGAAAGTGACGTCATTGGTGATGACGTCATCGATGATGCAATCGATGACGTCATCGATGAGGTCATTGACCTCGATGACGTCATCGATGACGTCATCGCTCGGGTGACCTGGAACTGGCCCAAAAGCCTTACTTTTCCACTACTGGTAAACCTTTCCAATTTATGCAGTCTTTTATTATAAGTAAAATGAATTTATATTAATTTAAATGACTTTTCCAAAATCACAAAAATGTATAAAACATCTTATCTCTGATGGTCCTAATTCGTTGCAACTGCAACTACATTTAACTCCTATAGTTATTCTTTCTCAGGCGTAAAAGACGAAGAAAGATAAAGAGAGGAAATTTTGCTCTAGCCTTCATAGAGAATTTCAAATGCAGTTATGTACATCTTAAATTATAAAACGAACTAAGATTACTAAATGAGGATTATAAAAATGCTGAACTATCATAAATATTTATACAGACATATTTTTTACAAATTTGATTTTAGTATTAAACATGCGACAAAGTATATTTCACTAGTAAAGCACAAAATTAATTGAAGCCATATTAAACATAAACTAGGATTTACTGTGCGCATTTATATTTGCCTCAAACGTAATTGAATCTAAACGATATTGGAGAAGCAATTTGGAGCAGAGATTGGAATCAACCACTCCTCGGTCCCTGACTTGGATTGATAAATAATATTTAGTTTTACAAATAGAAACATCTATATTATTGACTATACAAATAAAACCGAATAGACATTACCAAAATAGAAAATGCATAATAATGTTATTCTGAGTATAGTTTTACTTTGATACAATTGGATAAAAGCAACCTACTGTTTTATAAAGTAAAAATGGCAACAGGTCAACACATCTTCAATTGATTGCTTTATAAAAGTGAATGAAAAATCCTTTTTATATTAAAATCGATTGAATATAAAATCCTATACTTCTTCAGCAACTCAAGTTTTCCCATAAGTTGAAGCCATATGATAAACATTTAATAGTTGATGATATTGTAAGTATTGTTTATGGAAACAACTTAACCAGTAAGATTATTGCATACTTTTTTAAGTAAATGTAATAATGATGCTATTTACCTGTAAAAGAAATTACTTCTTCCATTTAAAAAAGTGAGCTACACTCCTCCTACGTTGCGTCATCTATCAAACTGAATAAAAAGTATAAGTTCAATATTCACAACCTATAAACCGTACAAGAAAAATAACGTAAAATAAGAGAGCTTTAAATGGACAATATGTTTGGATTCCAAATTTAATTATGTATGTGATGTATTTATTTATAATAATTTTAAATGTTAGTGTGATGGTTGATTTCATCTTAAATAATTTTATACTGTAATGTGATCCCTATATTTTAATATGTCACAATGGTCGACAACAAATAGGACACATAGAAAAAATTTTTTGTTTGTTTAAAACTTATTAAAAAATACTTTTTTATTGCACAAATGAACGTCTTGCAGTTTTAAGGCCACTAGTTATGGGCAGTAGGAACATTAGCAATGGTGAAACAAGGCAACATGAGTTTAAGCTAAATTAACAAATAAAACTTTATTTTCTGAACAGTGAATTGTAATGTATTTAACAAATTCACAATGATTACAACATTTAAAATTAACCAGGCTGACCTCAACCAACGTAGATTACAAAAAAATAACACTGTTATTGACACAAAGTCCTTTACGGTATAAACAAATTTTCTAAGAGTTCTTGCGGATGATAGTAATAAAAAAAATTTAAATCTATACTTATTTAATACGCTAAGGGTTTTTTTGTCCGGAGAACTCCTCCTACAATTTTCAACCGATTTTCAAGTTTTTGGTGTCGTTGGATAGGGCTTGGCCTGTAGTTGTTTCCGCCAAAAACTGATAAGAATCGGACTGAAAATAAAGGCGCTATCCACAATTGAAATCTCAAAATTTCCCATTTAAATAACATTGGGATTAAAAAAAGCATTTTAAACATCTGTTAATAATCAGCTGTAAATACGTGTAGTTTTGGTGATTAATGAGATTCACAATATTGGATTGGTCGGATGTCATTGATTTAGAGCTAAATGTAACATTTGCATTGTATGAAAATAAATTGCTCGATTTCGAGCAACACGTATACTAGTCCTGTAAAAAGCAATTGTAGGACAAATATAATATCAAGTGCTCTTAATATACAGGGTGTCCCGGAACTCTCTGGAACCCTTTTGTATATTTGTTCCTTGCATCGAGACAAGAAAAAAACATCATACAAATAAGTGTCTAAAATCCATCGTTTAGCCGCTAGCCTCCATTTTGTTTTTTTCACGTAATAATTTTTATTTCCGTAACGGATGGTTGTATTAAGTTCATATTTGGTATGAATCTTTATCATACTAATGTACATTTTCAGGAAAAAAATAATTTCTTCTACTGTGTATTTTCAAAATGGCGGCCATTTTTAATTTTAAAACTAAAATATCTCAAATTCGGTAAATTTCAAAAAAATTTAACTTGACACAAAAAAGTTGCTAAATTAAATTATTTAACCAACGGTACCAAGTTTGTAAGGACTTGATAACAAATAACGGAGTTATTGCGATTTTTCTGTGAAAATGGCCATAATTTGCATTAATTATAATGCAAAATCAATGTTTTTTGGAGAAAAATCGCAATAACTCCGTTATTTGTAATCAGATCCTTACAAACTTGGTACCGTTGGTTAGATAATTAAATTTGGCAACTTTTTTGTGGAAAGTAAAATTTTTTTTAAATATACTAAATTTGAGATATTTGAGTTTGAAAATTTAAAATGGCTGCCATTTTGAAAATACACAGTAGAAAAAATTAATTTTTTTCCCGAAAATGTACATTAGTAAGATTAAGATTCATACCAAATATGAACTGAATACAACCATCCGTTAGGGAAATAAAAATTATTACGTGAAAAAAACAAAATGTCGGCTAGTGGCTAAACGATGGATTTTAGACCCCTATTTGTATGATGTTTTTTTCTTGTCTCGATGCAAGGAACAAATATACAAAAGGGTTCCAGAGAGTTCCGGGACACCCTGTATAATACGAAGATAAAAAACTTAAATAGACTTATGATAACAACTACCATAAACCTAACTACATTATTTGAAATTCTTATAGTTTAACGAAACAAGTAAATTGAGCAGTAAAAAAATAAAATGAAAGTAACAGAACACACAAATCATTTCTATTTAACATAATAATATAATAATTTTAAAAACTACTTGTTCGACAAAAGCAAACAATGACTAAATACTATAGCATCAAAGAAATTACAAGATGTAAAAAAATATAATAATTATAAAACAGTAGTGTAAAATTGCGGCCGCTGGCCCAGTTCAAGGTCACCTGAGGGATGACGTCATCGAGGTCAATGACCTCACCGATGACGTCATCGATGACGTCATCGATGACGCAATCGATGACGTCATCACTAATGACGTCATTTCGATGACGTCACACCCATGACGTCACAGAAATGACGTGCTGATGACGTCACCACCCCTTACGTCATCAAAACGACGTCACCGACGCCACTAAGGTCAAGGTCACGCAGAAACTTAAAATTTTTTAGCACTTTTGCCGTTTCTCGCACTACGCTCCGAGTTTCAGTCAGAGTCCCCGTGACCTTGACCACTTGGAGCGAATTTTCGACGAGAAACGGCAAAAGTGCCAAGTTAAACTCGAGTTTCTGACATGACTCTGCCTAAATGGGCAATCGGTTATCCCTCAGGTGACCTTGAACCAGTACAACGCCCGCAATTTCATGTTACTGTGACCTTGAACACTTAACAACGGAGCGCCGACACCGATGCGCACCCCACGACAGCCACCGAGTGACTGACTATCAGGCTCTGTGTACTCTAGGTATATGGGGAAGTGGAGGGGGAAATCTCAAGGTCATCCAAATGGAGTTTTAAAAAAGTTGAAGAGTAGAAAGACTACTCTTGTGCTTCCTGGGCGACCTCATCAATCTCTAATGGATCTGTAAACCAATCCGATCTGTAGCGGCAGGAGTCAAGAAAACAGGTGCACCACCCATCAGGTTGTCCGTAGCATTTCCGACAATTTGTAAGATTGGAGAAGTGAAATTTAATACACCGCTGCGGACAACAAGTATAAAAGTATTTGGATTTGTAGATTTTGAAAGTTTGTAGTACCGGCGGTGGCAGCTGTTGGTTCTTGCATCTACACCTGCAACATCCGAAGCATTCACATTGCCGGCAGGCCAGCCCATCCACTTGCCACTTTGGTAAGAGGAAACACTTATCCTCACAGCAATAGGTTGTCCCCGTCTCTTCCTCCCAACGCTTCTTTGCACAATATGTGACGCCTTGTATCTCCAAACACCTATGCTCGCAACATGAGATGCGCTTACTTTCCATAGTTGATGTTGCTTTGACGAGGGAGCACGATGAAGTGATGCTGTGGTCAGTGGGAATGGGGTTTATATAAACTAAGGTGAGTGGAGGGGGAAAGGTCAAGGTCATCCAAATGGAGTTTTAAAAAAGAAAAGAGTAGAAAGACTACTCTTGTGTATCTATAGCGATTTCATTGATAGTGAGTGCTTCTGTATGCCAAGTTGATCTGTACTGACAGGCTCCTAAATAATGTTTGCAAAAACCTGCAAAATGATTGTTGCACAATTTGCAGCCAGTTAGCTGTTTTAATGTGAATTCAATGCAACGTTCAGGGCAACAAGTGTACTTATGCCCTCTCATCTGGTACACATGGAATGTCTTCAACTCCGGTTTCGGCTTCTTCCAAGACTTGCACTTACACATGCATTGACCAAAAGCTTCACATTTTCTACACGCCAGGCCATCCGCAACATCAATGTCATTCGGCCATGAAAAACATTTCCGTTCGCAACAGTAGTTGAGTTGACTCTCCATGTTGCTGTGGTGAAGGTGCGCGATGAAATGATGCTGCAGTCATTGAGAGTGCACCTTAAATAAACTCAGTGGAGGGGAAAGGTCAAGGCCATCCAAACGGAGTTTTAAAAAAGATAACTAGTCGTCCTCCTCCTCCTCCTCATCCGTTGTACTTAGAGAGCTGTCAGACGAAGAGCCCCGTGCAGGTGCTCCCCAGATGAAAAACAAATCAATTTTAAAACGAAGACCAGGATCTTGCATCATCAATTCCTTTAATTTGTCACATACTAAGTCGACCTTGTGTAAGGTGTCAACAACAAGCTTCCAATTCGTTGGTTCAATATAACTTGTAGTAGAGTCTGCCTCGCTGATAACCACATCCTCCGGCCGTATTGGAGTGTAAAGATGTGTAAAGTTCTTTGGCTGTAGCTGAGGTTCAGGCTGGCTGGAAGTGGAAGGTTGAGTGTGGACCCCTGTCGCATCGAAATCCATAGTCATTCTACATTCAATGTTGGGGTTTTCGTTTAATACATACACCAATTTCTCATGCAACATATCCACTTCTGCCGAGTCTTGCAGATGAACATTCCAGGAAAATGGCCATTCTTCATCCGTAGTGGAGTCAACTCGAGAAAGAGTGCTGTCCGCCATGATAGCTAAGCAAGGAATGATGTGAGCTACAGACTGTGGTAACAGTATTGAAAAGTAGAGGGGGTAAACCAAAAGTACGTGGAGGGGGTATTTTCAAGGTCATTTAATTTGGGTTTTAAAAAAAAGGAAATAGTGGAGGGGGAATTCTCAAGGTCATCCAATTTAGGTTTTAAAAAAAAAGGAATGAAGCTTACTCCTCTTCAGCCTCGTTGTCCCCTGCATCTTCATCAGCCTCATCTTCATCGACGTCAGACTCGCCGTAAGGATAGATCGGGGACATGGGCGAATATTGTGGAGATTGTTGACCGTTGTTGTCGTCCCCTTGCATTCTAACTTGGGACCAATCATAATTTAAATTCATTTGTATTATGATCCCAGGGTTGTCCCGCAGTATTTCCTTCATACGTTCGCAAATTGACTCCAAATAGTGTACACTATCGATCGACAGTGTCCAACCCGTACTTGTACCGACATCAGTAGTGGAGTCAGCTTGGCTGATGGTGTTGTTGTCTGCCATGGTTGCTTGTCGGACAAGGAATGACGGTTGATGTGATGCTCATGCAGGAACATGGTGAAGTGGTGGGGGGTGTGGTGGAGTAGTGGGAGAATTTTCAAGGTCATCCAAACGGAGTTTTAAAAAAAAAGGAAAACTTACAAAGTAACATTGAAACTTTCCAATTGATGGTGGCGAGCGTTTTCTTCTGCAACCTTGCCGACACATGTGACTATGCCGTACAGTATGAAAAGTACAACCATAATAAGGCCGAACAATAAAAGATAGCCGTTGACTATCATGATATTTTCTGAGTGGATCTGTTTTCTTCTTATCGCCCTCTCCTGCATCCTCTTCTCCAACTCGTGGACGAAGTCACAACATGCGTGAGGACATCTTTCATCTGTTGGTAGGTTTGCCATTGTTGATGTTGTCGGTGTGGCTGTTGAAGATGGAATGAGGTTTCCAATTGCGATGTGCCATGTACACCAATAGTCAAGTGGTGGGGGTAACAAAGCAGTGGAGGGGGAAGTTTCAAGGTCATCCAAATTGTGTTTTAAAAAAACCTATCTTGTTACTGAGCTTATATGTCAGTAACAAGATAGGTGTTTTTGCTCTTTTACTTCTTTAATATAATGAAAAAATATACATATTCTACAATGGTTAGGACAAGAAATACAACTGCTAGTCAGCTGAAGTAGTCCAAGTTGTCTGGCTCGGTCTTCATGGACGCTGGTGAGGAAGCCGTCGAGGAGTGTCCAGGCTCTTCCTTTGACTGCCGGGTGTTCCGTATATTGCAAGCGTAAACTTGCACATTTATACGGTAGCCTCGTGCCACCATCAGCTGCAACTCCTTGTATAAGTCGTTTAGCTCCTGCTGAGTCTTGATGCTCACCTCCTCGTAACTTGCGCAACTGACGTTGAGAGACATCCTGATGTTGCTAGGTTGGCTGCTGGAGTAGAAATGAAGCCGAGGCACAGCGTTTGGAGGTACATGGAAAAGTGGTGGGGGTGATGGTGGTGGGGGTATGGAAGATGCAATTAAACACTTCTAAACTTTTTCCATTGATACAAAGGGATGGAACAAATAGCACAGGTGTCCTTGTAGTTTTCAAATCTAAACATTGGTGCTAGAAATCCAAACTGTTTTCTACCACCTTCCTGTACGAACCGTCGAAGGTCTCTGACGGCAGCATTGCCACAAGGCCTACAAAACTTTTCCCCGTCTTGGAACCTATACCAGGAGTATCCCGAATACCCTCTATTATCTTTCTTGTACTCCTCGATATCCTGCTTTACTGTTATAGGAATATTATCTCGTAAAGCCATCTGGAATAAAGATGCGTCAGTTATAACTCGTTGTAAGCAAAGCTCGTACAAGGTGCTCATCGTTTGCTAGTTGGCAACAGAATGACCGTTTTTCGCATCCAAGCAGGTTTGAATCCTAGTGCGGTAGTGGGGGTAATTACGGTAGTGGGGGTAGTTGTGAAATGCAAAGGTCAAAGGTCAAGGTCACCCGCGAAGTTTAAAAAAAAATGCAACATATCAATACGTGAAGTCTGTTACATATTGATATGTTGCATTTTTTGTTTTTTTTTTTATTTTTTTTGTCTTTTATGATTCGTTTATTTATAAAACATTACAACAACAACATATGTACAACATTAAAACTTAAATCTAACACTGCTGCTTGTCAGCGATGTGGATGGTCAACTCTGTAGAATTGCTACCCGTGCAGCCGTGGGACACCAGGTATAGACACCCGGGTTGAATAGAGCGAAGATCCTCGTTTTGTAGAAGATGGACGAATCTCTTGGGCAGGTACACCTGGAACTTTGGTTCATCCCCCGGAGTAAACGGTGCCTCGCTGAGACTGCAGCAGATGGCCTCCCCAACTGTAGTCTCCATCTTCTTCATAGCATGGATTATGTAGTGCTTCTCGTCTTTTAGTTCCGAGCACTTCTTTACAGGTAATATTGTTGACTTGGAGTGAGCATTGAACTGCTCGACCAAAGTCTGAAGGAACTGGTGAGATGCCATGGTCAGGTTACAGATCGTCTTCTTGCTCGGAGATGTTGTCGTCTCGGAATCTCGAGTAATACTCATGCCAGGTCCCTGTCTGCTCCCCACTTATATACTCTCCGGTACCCCCACCACTCCCCAATTCCCCACTTTGAAGGTAAGAGGCGAGTTTATAGGCATTTTTCAAAGCGCAATGTCTATCTTTATCATGTTCTGGGCTTTTTGTACAAATACATATGGTTTCCAGCATGTATTGATAATTCTTATCCAATTCCACATCATTAACCGGAACATGAGTAAATCCTTCGATCCATCTTTTCTTTTCCAGCCCCTTTGTGTAAATATTGGTAAACTTGTCTGAAAAGTGATGCATAATGTGATACAAGTCCGTGTAACTTGTAAAACCATCATACCAATCGATATGATGGAAGTGTTTTGAAATCCATCTGTTGGTAGTAGCGGCTTTACTAGTTAAAGACGAATAAGAACATGGTGGTTTAAATAAAAACGAATAAGGAACACTTGTATTCATGTCCAAAAACACAAGTTCTTTTATAATGAATCTATCATCATTACCACGAAACGCTTGAAACTCAATAATACCAGGCTTGGACTTTACTTGTTGTTCTTCTCCCTTGTCCATTTTGAAGGTCACACGTCTGCTCATTACGAAGTCAGGAGGTCAACTGATTTCCACACCACGGTAGGTACTACTTTTATACCAGGCCGTACAGTTGTTGGCGCGTTGGTGTATATTTAACGTGGGCACCGTCCCCAATAGGCCTAACCCCACAAAATGTTGGTTATTGTTTTAAAAACTAACCATTGTCATTTAAGTTTCCATCTTTATATTTTCCTTATTTTCATTTTCATCACTAACACTTGATTCTTCTCCTCCATCTTCCTCTTCTTCCTGTTTTACTGATTTCTTATGTAGTTGAGCGTACTTTTCCAATTGTCTCCACATCTGTACTTCATGAGGAACTCTATTAAATATAGAAGTATCCACAGGTCCGTATAATATAGGTGCGTCCGGTTGTTTGTCCAAAGTGTCTTCCAGATAATCTTTAATAATCGAACTTGAAAACACCAGTTGTCTCAAGTATCTTGTTATAGGTTCAGTAGCACAAGTTAAAATGAAAAACTCCTCTCGATTAAGTTGAATTTTGTTATCATGTCTTGTTGTGTCTCTAAACCGTAGCTGATGATCACCACGTTGTTTAATGATATCAATTTCCACATTTGAATCCAAAAGTCCTACCCTTGTCTTTCTTCCAAACATGTTACTACTTAAATAGCATTCTAGCAGATGCAAATGTTTCATAAACGATTCCCAAGCACTGTCCGTAAACAAAATCATTTTGGGTCCATGAGTTAAAATTACAGTAGGGGAATAATCTGTAGATTTCATAACACCGATTAAAACACTTTTATCCAAACTGGAAGAGATTGGATAAAATATTCGCAAAAATACCTCACTCAATATGTTTGGAGAAATATTATCTTCAATATCCCTTTTTCTCTTTTGTATAGTCTTTCTTCTTTTACCTTTTTCTTCAACATTATTACTGGCGTGAAGTTGTCCGCAAACGTTTTGTTCACCTCCTTCCTGGTGACCTTGAGGATCTAAAAACTCAGATATCTCCTTCTCAATATCTACCACATTTTCAGGTGTACCACTAGGAGAAGCCATATTGAATACGATGCTACCCATACAACAGTAGGCAACAAACTGATGAGGAGCGGTCTGTACGCTCTGCTTTTATACTCGCGGAATGAAACAAAAGCGGTTCTTACAATACATTTTTAACAATTCCAGTTAAAGGTGTGTATGTTACGATTTTATCATGTAGAATTAAACAGTATGCAGTTGTATTAGCCGGTATAGCATCGTTGAATTCCATTTCTATTTTTATATCCACACTTGAAGACTTTACTGATTCATTTTGTTTAGAACAATCGATTACAACTATTGGGTAGGCATCGAAATATTTGTCAGGTGGTAATAAAGGTGTATTTGTTTTACCGTAATATGAACTTTGGAATCTCGCGTACATATCGTACAATATACTGTATTTCTTCTTAGTGAATGACACATTTAAATTGTCGTATGGAAAGAATTGTGAATTTAAATAAACTTTAATATTTTTCAAGTCACAATGATCAAATTGTCCTGCATGTTTAGTAATGGCGTCTCTTCTACCTGTTTGTAAACCAAATATAATATACCTGGCTCGTTCTACATAATTCGATGTTTTAACAGTCCAAGTGTGTCGATCCGTAGTAGGTAAACTGGGATGCTCATGAAATTCCCAACTTCTAAATGGAATAACAATATCACGATCGGCTTTTAATTTTCTTAAAAGTAGCATTCTATGCTCGTCAGCCAATTTAACATGTGGAACTCTCCATACAATTTTGTCTAATTTTAATTTCCATTCTAAAGTCGCATCTGTAGTAGCATCTGCAGCTTTAATAATGTCTTTATCGTTAGAAGATCTCAACAAAACTAATTCTTGTTTAACGTTTAATATTATTTTCCTATAATCTTCAGCAAAACCAAGCAGCAAACGTAATGGAATATGAAAATCAAAATATCCATTTGGATTTGGAGTGATCGTGTCAATCGTAGGTAATACCCATCCGGCAGGTTTAAGTAAATTGGTTTCATTGGGTGTTATAGATGTTAATCCTTTTAAAGTTGTCGTAATACCTACTTTTTTAGTGGAATCAACTGTTACACCTGATATTTCATATCTAATTTCATCAAATAGGAAAGCCATAGGATTATTTATAAATGGAACTGTTGTACCAACAGTAGTACCGTCCTTTTTAGTAACTTGTCCTTCAATATACAAGTAACTTTCACATGGTAGTGTGTAAATGTCTTGATTTTGTATGGGAATACGAATTTCATCGTTATTGTTTAATTTCGATGAAGTGTAAGGGTTGTGGGTGTGATATTCTTTTTCCCATAGGGTTTCGTCGAATGTTGGACCCTGCGCTATATCCAGTATATCCATACTCGGTTAATTTTAATCCAATTCTCTCTAAGAAACGAATGTTCTCGCGTGTTAACTCCTCCACAGCTGAAGAGCTACTAATGCGGTTTCCCGTAGGTTGTTCGCTTTTAAATGTTAAACCCATGGTTTTGTATTAAAGTGTCGATTTTAAATGTAATCTAATCGTAATAGGCTCTTCTCTGAAGTCTACCAAGTTACCGTCTTGATCCAATACGCTCAACACGATGTCTGAAATGAAAGTGGTGTTCAACGGTAGATATACCAGGTTTTGTGGCTTTTCAACAATTTTAAATCCAGGTGGTACACTTGGGTAAAAAGTATGTATGATGTGGGTGTTAGCCCCATCCCTGTAAGCACCTTGTATAATGTTACAAGTTATGTCTATACTATTGACTTTTAATATTGTTACTGTTTTCTTACCGGAATGTGTTACATCTGGTTCTAAAACAGGCTCATCGTTGGAAAATCTTAATAAATCACCAATTGAGTTTGGTTGAGTGAAATCTATATAATATTTGGAAGTAATTTCAGCTTTCATCGTATTATTATTACCTTTTAATGTTATATTGTCTTTTCCCATTTTAGTTTGCAAAAATTCATTTATATGATCAATTTCATAAGAACCTGTGGGTAACCTGCACTCTTGTAAGTCTGTAAATTTTCCACTGGCATCCTTTCCCTTATAATAATGCAATACGTTATTTTTACCTTCCGTAACATTGGGGATAGAGTTGTAAGTTGTAAAATCCAATAGTGCCGCCTCCCAAAACCTTCCTTTTTGCAAGCGTAACGCTGGAAAAAGGATACTTCGTAAAGTGGACGATTTTCCTGTTAATGATACCGTATAGGAAGACATCTCAATAGTGACTGATACTTTTAGCTAGAAATTCCAAACATAAATGGCCGCATATTGAAGTATTATCAGGTTGTTCTCTTTTATAGTTATAATATATGTTTTTAGCAGATTTAAAGTAATTTTGAAGTTCTTTTGGTGGTGGCAAATTACCGAAACTATCAAAATAATATACATTGTTATTTAGTTTCTTATAACAAACCCAATGGGTGCCAGGCCCTTCAGTATTATCCAAATTTACAATTCCAGTCTCATTTTGCCACATTTTCTTTGGTAAACTGTCTTTCATAAACACACCGCGGAAAAATGGTATTTTTAAACAGGAAATATATTTAAATAATTCAATATTGGTTAATGCTTTATGTGGTATGACCAATTGATTTCTTTCATTTAATATGCACGATAAGGTCTTAGGTAAAGACCTGCCCCGTTTTTTACCATTGACCACACGGTGGGCTTCTTCCTGCCTTTTCTTGTAGATCGTCGTCTTCTTTTTATATTTCCTCCATGTTTTCTTGTGGTTGACCTCCTTTTTACTCTCCTTCTCCTCCTTCTTCCACCTCCTACTGCTGTTTTAGCCTTCATACCTGCTGTTACTGCTAAAGCTGCTGCTTTTTCTGCTATGCTAGCGTCACTTGATTTTACTCGTTGCCAAGCTATGTCCGCAAGCTTTTTGTCAGCTATTGATCTATTTTTTGAATCGGCAAACGTGGAATATGCGATATCGTGTTCTTTACAAGCCTGATCTAACTTATTTATGCCAGGATCGCCTCTTTCCAGTCGTTTTTTCAATTTAGTTCCTGGTCCGCAATACTGATAACCTCCCGGTATATGAAATTCGTATGGTAATGCGTCTATTGCTCTATTACTATGGATCCTACTGGAATTCGTTTTAAAGCTTTACTTAACAGAGAAACCGCTGTGGACGTGATCCCACCTCCTCTCCTTACAGTGTCTCTATATGGACTGATGTACTGGAACGTCATTATTGTCCTTTTATAATCGCAATGTACAACTTATGTGTTACCTCTATGACAAGTTGGACATAAATGAAGTCGTTTATTGTGTTCTTTTATTAAATATCAAAATCACCCCAATCCGATGATCTAAACTTTTTTGTACGAGGGTTGATAAAATAGTTTTGAACAATTTCCCGTTTAATCCAAGTACCTCTCTCAGATTCCAACAAAGGAGTACGACCTGAATGAATACCAATAAGATTGTATACATCAAATAATGCATTTCCTAAAACTTTTACAAGAAAATTAACAGTGACAGCATTATCCACATGTTCAGGGTCTTTAAGGTCTGTTATACGTTTATTATTACAAGTATACACTTTGCTATCCATTTGTGATAATGTGATAGCCTGTCCTACAGTTGCAGCATCATTTGCTTCTCTTCCTTGCGCCATGTTTGTTAATTTTTTATTACTACATATAAAAAACGCATGGTAATTATTTGGATCTAGATGTACTGTTTGTCCTAAGGCAGCCGCGTCTCTATCTGCATGACCCCATGACACATTTGATAACCTTCCATGCCTGCAGTCCCAATAAGTGTTTTTGTATGTCAATAAATGAAATTTTTCATTACCTTGAATAAAGTCATCCCCTTGCTTTGATAATACTTCATCTCGTTTTGCAAATCCAGTTGTTTCTTGTTTTAAAGTCTCTTTCATTTGACCCACTGTTGCACCATCAGATGGTGCTGAACCATCTTTTACATTCGCCAAACAATTGCCAAGACAATTGATAACTCCCACATCACGTATGACACAATGATCTTTTATATATTTGAGATTTACAGCATCATTTTCATTTTTTGGATAACCTATATCGTTAATAACAAATTTATAAAAAGAAAATCCATCTTTTGTCTTTTCAGGTATCAAAGAATGTAAATAGCGTCTATTTACGCTGTCTTTTGCATCTTTAGGGTCATCTACGTTGGATATACGTTTATTGTTGGCACTATACGTTTTCCCATTGAATTTTAACGTATTTTTTAATTCAGATGACAAATAACCTTTGTTTATCGCATCACCGTTTTGATTTGGTTTACCAACGTTGATAATTCTATGATCTTCTGCGTCATATGTGTTATTTTGTAGTTTTAATGTTGGCGATATCTTTTCCTTTAATATTTTTAGATTTATTGCATCGTTTTCATCCGTAGGATCTTTTATGTTTTTTAACCTTTTATTACTCATATCATAATCTCCATCAGGTGTTTGTGGTAAACCAGCACTTCTTTTTAAACTATTGGCATAATATAACCCATCCGAGGAGTAACGTCCGAACTTGTCGACACTCATGGTGCAACTGAATAGTATTCTAGGGAGTAACGCATTTTTATGAGATTACCCCACGGTTTCGGAGTTCATCCACTAAAGCCACCCATTCGTTTTCCAATCCAGTATGACCCGCTTCTTTAGCTTCATGTATTAGTTTCATTCTATCCACCAATTTATTGATATTATTGTAATAAATCACATTTGTGTTATATAGTTTCTTCATTAAACCTGTACCCGTAACGGACTTACTTCTTTTTCTTCGTTCCTGAGCACTTACATCCAAAGTGGATGCCATAAATCTTCGTTTTACAGGTTTTCTTTGTGTTAACGGCATTGTTTGTCTTCTAGTTGGTATTAACTTGGATACAAATTGTTTATATTTTAAAGACTTAGATCTAAAAGGAGGCTGGTCAGGTAAATACTTTCTCCTATATGCATTTGTCTGTTCCAAAATATTTTTATATGCTTCCATGTCTTTTTCTTTCACTACCGATACTGAAGGCTTATTTTCAAATAATAATTCAAATAATCCTTTTGTGCCCTTATACCTTTGATCACCAATGACAATATTATCATGTTCGTCAACGTTTAACGGGCTATTACCTATCATTAAACCGTCTTCTGTTAATCTCGCTCCATAACTATGGTAATTCTTATTAGGAATTGTTCCAAGTAACATTTTTACCATGTATTTCCTTCCTAAAGGTCCTTTGTTATGAATGTTTTCACCCAACAAGCTTATGTTTGACGGACCTTCCCTTGTCTCTTCTTCTTTTTCCTCTTCACTAGCAGTTGATACAACTTCATGTCCTCTTTTGGCTTTTACTTCATATAATTCTTTTATTCCACTATAGTCCGGTGATTCTAGCTCTCTTTCGGGTTCTCCACCGGTAAAACCACTATACGTAGAGGATTCCGGGTCTTCATCACTAAACTCTTCTGATTTTACATTTTCTCTTTCAAACTTCGTAATAGGTGCAATCGCATCTCCTTCCAATACGGGTTTAGCAAATTTTTTGTTTAATTGTTTCAAGGGTTCAGTAATAGGTTTAAAAGTAGATTCAAGGAATTTCTCCCTCTCGCTAATACCTAGTTTCAATGCTCTGTTTTTAGCCCGAATAGAATCACTAAGTGATTTTATTTCTTTTACTAATTTTTCTTGGTTAACCATGTTTGTAGCAAGACGTGTTGTACAACAATGAATGTGTTATACCACGTTTAATGTATTAATATAAATTTATCAAATCCTATCCTGTATCGACCATTGTTTAGCGGTTGTTCCTTCATAATTGTTAGGAACCCATACTTTTCAGCCCAAGCCTTTCCACACAACTCTTTAAATCGTTCAAATGTCATATCCGCATTTACATGATCAAAATATATATGTTTTAGGTTGGTTTCGTCCTGTTTAAATACAATTAACATGTTTGCATTGTCTCTAATGAGTTGTTTAGGTATTTTGCTGTAAGTTTGGCCAATATAAATGCTATCTATGTTGTTATGTCGACCCATAGCGAAGTAATTCCTTATTGTGTTTTGGTTTTCACAAGATACATCGTCGAATATAAACACGGAGAATGGTTTAGCTTCTTGTGGCTGCATGACACTCTCGCTTGCATTAAACTTTAAATATTTAACTTCAGGCACATTAGTCAGTATTTTTTCCAATAATTGATACTTTGGTTGTTGTAGTGATTTTGAAAATACATATAGATTGTTAAATCGTAATCCTTTAGGGTTTGTAATCAAATTGAATACTACATTAGTTTTTCCACAGTTGGAAGGTCCGGTAACCAGACAACGAACGGTGTTTGGTAACAAATTGCCATGCTTCCCACTATTGAATTCTGAATTATCCACTGTGAGTTCATCTATATTATTAATAGTAAAACTCTCTTTTTGTGGTACTATCTCCATCCTTTGTAATGGTTCAACCTAAAATGATTCTCTATCGTTATATCAAATCCTTTTTAGGTATCCAAGAATCTTCCGTCTTATTAAATCCTAACCATCGTACTTTGACCTTATCTTTTTTCCGTTGCAACACCTTTTCAACTAAATATACATCGCCTACTGTTGATTTTAACATTTCATGTCCATAAAACCCTCCTTCAAGCAATTGTCCTTTATTATCTTTTAAAATATATGTCTCAGGTACTGTAGGTTGTACTTTGAATACAGTAAAAACCTCATTGGTCCAATTTGGCAGGTATCTTTTACTGAATACACCTTTATATTTACTTATTCGCACTTTATCACCCACATTAAATTTTTTAGGCTTTAGTTTTTCAACTTTTGGTTTAGTATTCGTTTTTATACGTTTTAATACAAGGTTTTCATTTTTACTAGTTACTTGGTTTGGTTTCATCCCGATAGTCCTATGAAATTTGTTATTGTAATCGTTTATAAGTTTTGGTAACATATCAATCCATATGTGCGATCCTCTGTTGGAAAACATTTTATACATTGCACTTTTTAAAGTTCTGTTGAATCTTTCGATTATTGAGGCTTTTACTTCTGAATTGGTTGAATAATGGTTTATATTGTGTTTTTTCATTAAATTTGCAAATTCCTTATTAAAATATTCTTTTCCATCATCTGTTTGTAAATGTTTAATAGTATGTTTGTCTCTTTGTATAGCTGTTTCCATTGCTTTTGTAACACTTTTGCCACTTTTATCTTTTAGTGGTAAAGCATCTGCCATTTTTGAAAAACAGTTAATAACAGTCAATATGTATTTATATCCTTTATTTTGTTTGCTATAAGGAATCATTTCGATTAAATCCGCTTGATATAAATCATTAATTCCTTTTATCACCGTATTTCTTCGTGGAAACTTTCTTCTTGCAGGTTTATGAAGTTCGTTGACAATTTGTTGCTTCAAGTCCTTCATATTGCAGGTTTCAATGTTTGTTGTATCACATGTATAATCACAATGAATGTTGTTTTAAATATTCACATCATTTATATGGGTCAAGGTCATCCAAACTTGTGTAAAAAAATGGGGAACACGGCGTTGGACTTGCCGTGTTCCCCATTTTTTTACGGAAGGAGAAAGGAATAAGGTCGTAGTTGTAGAAGGACGAAGAATAGGTTACTAGTTGATAGGGTTTAGAGAGTAGTGGCCAAAAGGAAGAGTGTGGATTTTGTCGGGCATAATGTATCTTTTATCATCCCGAGCTGACAACGCTTTTTTAATTTCGGTGACACTGTAGACTTGATGCTTGAAGCTTCGGATATTGTTGAATGTTGCTGATATCGTAGTATCTTCAAACAAACAAGTCTTGTAGTGGTCAAATGTCACGTGTTTTTTCAAATAAGATGTCTTCACTCCTTTTGCTTTCTTCACTGTCGGTGTGTTGTTCTCGTGGTACATCTTAAATGAATACAATTTCGCCATCAGCGCCACTATTTCTTCTAAAGGCATTCCATTTGCTTCATCTTTGAATTTTCCAATTACTTTTTTATATTTTTCATTAAAATTTGGATGGTTTTTCGGATAGTCAGAAAAATCGAAATCTTCTTTGTATGGAAAAGTCCTTAGGTCTTCATACATGTCCAAAGTCTTTATCCAGTAGATAAACGCGTCCGTATCCATGTATGCGACTCCAATGTTTTCCCTTCCGTAATGTTTAACCATTTTGTTATAATGGAAATCATACATCAGGGTTTTACTTATATCCAAAATCGACATACCTATGTATAACGGACGGTCCATGACTATTGTTGTTTTCTTCATACTGACAGCGACTAGATTTTCGTTTATAATCATGGATGTTCCGAAATTTGGTTTTTGCACTAATTTTTCCAATTTCCTAGGATCACTCACTAATTTTACATTTTTGTGTTTTCTTTTGTTCTCCAAGGTCTTCCCAAAGATGGCATTGTTCATTAATTTATAGAAGTCCTTTTCAAATGCTGTTGTCGCTGCAGCTCTTCTTGCAGTGTTGGAATCAATATATGGTTTCAACCAACAAGACTGGGTGAATTCAATTGCTCTATGAATTCTCACTATACGTAGACCCAATTCAAGAGCCTGTTGAACTACCCAGTAGTGAGCCACATAGCGATCCTTATTCTCCAAGGTCATCATCAATTTTGGCCATCTTCCTGTCGGTGAAACTTCAGTCTTGGCTAGGAGAGGCAAGTCGTAGTGATGGTCATGAAGGTGCTCTGGATATTCGAAATCACAGTCCAAAATATAGCCTTTTGGACCATTCTTTGGAATCTGTGAGATGTCTCCAATGGTGGCCGGGTCGATCCATTTGAAGTCAGCGTAGGGAAGCGGATTTGACATTGCCCAACCATAAAGGTTGTTTGCGTCAAAGTAGCCAAGGTAGACCGATGGTTGTTGCTCGTCGAAGCCGGGGATGTACTTGTTGTTGGCTTTGACATGACGTGTTACAGCTTGTGTCAAACCGCCCCGTACACCAGATTCCATCATGAGCACCATATCGATATCCGTTAGAAGTTCCAGTCGACAGTTGGTTGACTTTAGCATAGCTTGCCATGCTAATCCTGGAGATGTGTACGAGTGTAGAGGGTCCAGTCCATAGGCGGAGAAGCAGGTGTTTCGGAATTCTTCCATCACATCGCACAGCAGAGTTACGTCCAATTTTATATAAAAGTCAGAATATTCCCCTAAGGTTTGAATGTTTAGTTGGTTCCAAACATTACAAGCATGATTGTAGTCTTCAACGGAGATTTCACTTTCGTTTAATTTGCTGTTGAAGGCTTCGATCGGTGGTAGACTGGTTTCTTCAAATTTTTCTGTAGATGTTATGTAGTCGTAGGGGAATACTCCTTTACGTAATACTAAGTCCAATTTATCTTCAGGTACAATCTTGCTGGTTTCTTTTAGGTCTTCTCTTCGTAGATTCTCAGACAATCTGCTCAAACTAGATGGCATAAATCTATAAGAGTCTACAAAGCGAAGTTTAATTTTACCTACGGTTTTTGAGAAACTGATGTACTTTTCCAATGTTGTAGCAAGAACATCAATTTTACCATCATCTCTTCCTAACTCTGGAATAATGAAGTGGGAGTCGTAGCCGCTAAGATTGTGTAACACGACAGGGATAAAGTGGGGCAGTTTGTAATTTATATTGCATGAATTACAAGCAGCTCCTCTGTATAAACCTGTCAGGTGATCGTGATCTCTTACTTTTGGATTTTCTTCACTGAAGCTCTTCTCGCATAGATAACATCTTGATGCCATATTGTATTCTTCTTGTTGATTCTCATTCAAAGGTTCCATAGGTACGACATTACCATACAAGCGTTGTACCTTTTCAGCAATGTCATACAACTGGTCTACGAAATACTTAGCGGCTTCTTCACCACGGTAAAGTATTGGAGTGGATGTTAAACCATAGTTTTGCAATTGGTTTTCAGACAAGGTTGATTTCACTATTAGACAAAAACTGTTGGGTTGATGCAACTGATATTTTGTTCTTCTATTCACTTCACCGTCCGGCAGCTCCTGTGGTACTAACGTAGATTCAAAATCTGCGTAGATGACTACTGGAATCCGATATTGGTGAACTGTTTTGTTAAATTGGATACACGCTCGAGATGGTGGTGGCAGACTAATCTTCACTTCATAATTTTCATTACAAAGTCTTTTGTGTTCTATCAACCACTCTAATCCTCCTTGTCTTATTTCTTTATATGTGAAACAAAAACATCTTTTACACACTGTTAACCTACGCCTCTGTTTTGATGATTGATTTCGAATCAAGGATGCAAAGTCCTTTATCCACACATAATGTGAAATTTCACCCTTAGTGATCAGTAACAAATCAGTGTGGTTTCTTTGCTCAACTTTTACTACCCGCAAAGGATAAACGTTGTTCGAATCATCCAGACCGAAAACATTCACTGAAACGCCAGGATTTTTCTTTTCAAATTTGTCTATGTCTTTCAATGTAACTGGGTAGGTGAGGCCTTGAAAGTTGTAGCGGTGTTCATTTTCGTAATACTCTCTACCAACTCTTTCAGGATGATCTTTAACATACTTGGTTAACATTGCATACTTAAAACATTCATTACCTTCATTTTGCACATTCCTACACGATTTAGTGTTTTGGATTTTCTTTGGTAAAGGGATAAAACTACTACCCCTTAAACCATATCCATGCTTGTGAACCCTTACATCCATACCTTCAATTGATGACAAAGTCCATCCAGATCCTCTTCCTTCATGTTCTTGAAGTTTTGTTATAAGTTCTTCCAAGCATTCTTCAATAATATCATCGATGTTGGAGGTGAAGGTAAGGGTTCGGTTTTTGGTAATGAACGCTCTCAATGCTGTTTCACCATCAGTATTGTTAAACATAGCCTCTAACACCATTCCAAATTTAATAAAATTTAATCTTTGTAGTTCTTCCCTCAAGGTTCCACCAACAAGTTCCTTAGCCTGGGTTATAAATGTTTCCAGTTCCAATTGAACATTATTAATTTTAAAATGTGTTACAACTCGTCCTGGCAAGGCCGTGGTGCGCAGTTGTTTCACATCTTCTAGTTCTTCTTCAGTGTCCTCTTCTTCAGTGTCTTCTTCTTCAAAAGGTCTTCTAGCAGTAGATGGTCCAGCACCAGCAAATTGGATCACACTAGGTCTTCTTCTTTGCATTTGCTGTAGATAGCTGTCCCAGTAGTCCGTCTGCTTCTGGTGCTCTTCCAAAAACCGGTCAATTGAGTCTAAGTCTATTTCATCCATGGTAATATCTTCTTTTCTATCTTCGTCTTCATGTAATTCTCTGTGTATGGTGAAAAGATCTTCGTCTTGAAAGATTTCCCCACAAATGTCGCAAAGAGCCATTTCAAACAGTTTGGCTTTGAATGCACACTCTGTGAATGTCCACGCAATAATGAGCAGCGCACTCCACCGGGACCCTTTATATCCGAGGCAGATAGGTGGGGAAAGTGACGTCATATGGAAACAGGTTATCACTCATGTGCTAAATTTAGCCTTTACACAACCGTTTGTAATACATTTATCAGTAGGCTTGATAAATTGATGATATTTGGTCTAGATTCAATAATTTGTACAAGTTTTTTCAAAGACGTCTGTTTGAGCAAGTTTATGTAGGTCAAGGTCATTTGGAATTATTATTTTGAGCGGGGGATAGAGCACTAAGCAGCATCATTTACTACAAAGTGCTCTATCCCCCGCTCACATTCTTTTTTAACTTTTTGTTTAAACTTTTTTACAAGGGTGAAACATCACCATCAGAGTCGGAATCATCCTCATCACGGAATAGGCAGCGATGACAATACATAATTCTTCTGGCAACTAACATCCTATCCATTGGACGATGGGGAGTGTCTTGTTCTTGTTCTTCTTCTTCGATTTCCAATTGGAATTCCATTTCCGACTCAGATGACGACTCTAATGTTTCGTAGGCGTGCAAGTCCACCTCATTGTCCGTTGAACCAGCTTCGTCAGAGTCCATTTCAATATCCATTATCTCTTCCTCCTCCTCTTCTTGATCAACCGCAGGTAGTTGGTCCTCTACTTCTATAATTTCTAGAGGTATTACCTCCAGAATAGAGACAATTCTGTTGCGATGGAACACGGTGTTGTCAAGTGGAGCCATGGTATGGAAGTGTTGTATCCATCCAATTTGCTTACCCTTTTTATACCCCCACCAACTATACAATTTATGTGGGTCAAGGTCACGTAAAGATACCCTTTGAGCGGGGGATAGACCACTAAGCAGCATGCTAGTCCATTGCCGCAAAGTGATCTATCCCCCGCTCTGTTCTACAAAACCTCAATCAAGTCCAAGTCCAAGTCCTGTTTAACACATTTTATTCTAATTCCATATCCAATTTAAAAATTTCAATTTCACATGGTTTACATTCCTGATGTATCAAACACTCCAGCTCCCTAAACATATCGTCCAGTTCGTCCAAATTATGATGTCCTACTTTTAACACATGAAGGTGGTTCATGCTTTGCATTGTAGCATGACCATCAACAAACAAGTTTCTTTTCCACGCTAACATAAATTGGCAGTTTTCTTGAAAGATTTTTCTCACCAAACAATCATACACAGCCGTCAACATGTCTCTACAATCTTCATAGTGTACCATCACAGAATACCTGTCCAAGTTAGCACCAAGCAGCGATCCACTCATTGTTTCTAGCGTTCCACTGGAAGGTTCAAAGCAGAATGAAGTCGAGATGTATAGACCCCCTCTTTTATACCAGTTAACCGGTTGTCCTTGCTGTAAAGTGGGTCAAGGTCATCCAATGCTACCCTTTGAGCGGGGGATAGACCACTAAGCAGCATGCTAGTCCATTGCCGCAAAGTAGTCTATCCCCCGCTCTGTATTCTACACACACACACACACATGTCCATGTCCAAGTCTTTCATTACATACCCAATATATATTCAGTTCCTTCATCATCACTATCACTCATCACTGCTTCCACAAACTCCACAAGATTAAAGTTAAATTGTTTCAATTGTTCTTTTAAGTTTTCAATTTGTTGGTCCTTTACTTCTAAAACACTGTGAAGATGTGATATGTAGTCCGCTGCCTCGTTGATGCTTGCTACTCTCGGATCGCCTAACTTCAAGCTGGGAACTACACCCTGCAGCCTGAAGTACGCCATACGCCTTTCTTGCTCCTGCCGTTGACCAGGACTGAGCAAGCCTTGTCCGTCTTGGCTTACCTCCAGCAAGGTCCGTAGCATCGGAGCTTTGCAGGCGTTTGCCCGAGCAACAGTTATGCTGTGGAATGGTCGAGCAGGTCCACGAGTAGCAGGCAGAACGTTGGCAGCACGCCTTCTTGAAGAAGAAGAGGAAGCCTGAGAAGTTTTGGAGTTGAAAGCCATGTTACAGTGCTGTATTCAGCTAAGCGGTACAAAGCAGAATAACCAAACTGCACGTTAATACCCGTATATATATACACTTATCAGTGGTGGGGGTACTAGCTAGCCTTGGTAAAGTGGGTCAAGGCCATCCAAAAACATTACCAGAACGGGGGATAGATCACTAAGTGGCATGTTAGTCCATTGCCACAGAGTGATCTATCCCCCGCTCTGTATTCCGCATTCACACACACACATTCATACAAACACGCAAGTCCCAGTCCGAGTCTTTACCCACACCTATCCACTCTCATCCTCACTATCATCACTATCATCTAACAATCTGTCACACTTCATAATTAGTTTTTCCCATTCTTTCCGGATCAAAAGTATTTCACTGTGTGCACTCTCCAACAACCTCTTCTTTTCCTCTAACAACCTGTTCTTTTCCTCTATCAATACGTTACAACCTTTAATATATCTTATAGCAGCTCTAACAGTGTCTTCCTGTGAAGATGCACCAACCACTACACCCGGCACTACCTGCTGGAGTTCTTCATACAAGCTAGACTCTCTTCTGGAGGCTCCACTGCTGCACAACTCCGTCTTGCTCGGAGTGAATCCGAAGAACCGAACGCGACTCTTTGACAGGCGGCCCCGCCGGATCGGTCCAGAGCTTGAGCCAGAGTTGGATGCGGTCGGGCCAGAGGTAGAGGCTGGAATGTTCATGGCTGACATGGTAGTATTCAGCTAAACAGTGTAAAGCAGAATGAGAAGACGGTTGATCACCACTCCTATATATACCCATTTTTAGTGGTGGGGGTAACCCCGGGGTGAGGGAGGGGGTGGGGGGTGGGGGGGGGGATAGCTTAAGGACTTCCACTAACTTTCCCTTAGTCCTCGCGGTCATCGGTTTTACATACCTTTAGCACACCCATCATTTTGGTTTCTTCAATAACTTTACACACCTCAAAAACCCAAGCAAACAGCTCATCTATGTTGTTATAATTAATTTTTGTCCAGTGTTCATACTTGTGGGTTTGTTTGTTTATAATACATAGATAAAATGTAGACCCATCTCGTCTTATACAACACTCAACTTCCATTCTATGCCGATTTAGCACTTCCCAAACATTGTGTGGATCTATCAAGAAGTCACCACCTTTGTAATTGTACCGTGACATGTTTACACGGAGTACAGAAACGGACTGAAGCAAATGAACGGCTCATACAAGCTTAGTAAGAGCATTAGAGTGGGGGGTATCACGTGATACACGACATTAGTTGTAAGGTTAGCACTTTACTTTAAACAGTAATTTATATGGGTCAAGGTCATTCAAACTTTGAAAAATTTTTACCTCCAAACACTTGTAGCAAGCTACAAGTGTTTGGAGGTAAGTTTTTATTTGTTAAAGATTTTCGTAACTTAGTCTTCACCCTCAAGGACACGGTTTGAGATTGTCCCAGTGACTTTACATCACCGCCAGGTTAAAGTATTATACAAGTCAAGTATTTTTTTTTTTTTATTATTTGACTTGTGTAATACTCCTCTCCCTTACTTTAAGAGGGTTAGGACTAAATTTGGAAAAAATAATTTGGAAGAAGAATTTTTGTTTTTTAAATATCGTCCAACACAACCTAACAATTTAGAATTTCTTTTGGTAGGCCTACATCCTAATCCATTTCCCACACAGATTGGCATCCTTCCCTTCGTATTAGATAGCCTTTTTTATGGATGAAAAATTGTCTTTGTACCATCCGAACGGGTACTTTCATTGTATGAAGGCTGCCATCACCTTTTACAATGATTTCTACTTTGGCATCAAAAGCTCCATAAATTTGAGCAATAAAATAATATTTTTCATCCATTTTAAGTCTTCTAATATCAAGCGGTTGCGGACTGTGGGGATGTCTGGGTTGGGATGTTTTAGACCTAATGTTGTTAAGACTGTAGGGTCTTACTCTCGGAAGATTGATGTTTTTGTTCAAGTGCGTTTGGCAACGGTCTTTATCTAAAACAGCAAACTTCTGACAGCAAAGAATCCCAAAGTCTTTTGACATCCACACGTAATCGCATTTATTACCCTTGCCAGCAGGGAGTTTAACACGCTTACGTTTTTGTGTTGGACGCTTTACTGGAGTGTTTTGGAGCTTGTCAGGTTTAGGCTGGCTAGAAGGAATGGGGGTGGGAGGTGAAGGTTTAAGTAGGTCAAAAGGTAGGCTGCAGACAATTTTGGGTGGGGTAGGTGAACGGGTTAGGTCGATTGAGGGAAGTTCGGGGGAGAAGATTGATTTACAGGGTGGTTTGGTTGGTGTAGGTGGCATGGGGGATATGGGTGAGGGACATTGGGATTTGGTGTAGGATAGGATCTTCTTAGTTCGACTGTAGGGGGTTATCCTCGACCTTGGCGCCTCTTCGAACACCGCAGACTCCGATCCCGAGTCCGATAGCAGAGAGAGTGCTGGAGAGGCTATCAGGACTCGTCCGCTGGGGTTCTTTGAAGATGCCGCAGGTGCGCCAGCCTCTTCCGAAGCCGAAGGTGCGCCAACCTCTTCCAATGTTGGTGGCAATGGTGAAAGGCTGGGCATCGAGGCAGGCTGCGGTGGCGGCGGCGGTGGCGGCATCGTCAGGCAGCTCAGAATCTGCGCTGTCATGAGGTATTCTAGGATCGGAGCGGACGACGATGAGGGCTGAGGCGTGTTGGCCGAGGTTGAAGAAGCTGGTGGGTAATTCTTGAGCTTAAGACCCATCTTGATAAAGCGAATAAATGAAGAGTAAATATGAAAAGAGTAAATATGAAAAGAAGATTGAAATAAGTAAATAAAATCTCAGGAGCGAGAGAGGACCGTCCGGTACGGGAACCTGGACAGGAATGAGAAGTGCATGCCACCCGGCCGCCTTATATCCCCGCCGGGGCTGCCACGCCCAGGATATCAGGGGGGGGGGGGGGTTCGCACTTTTTGTCGGGGGGGGGGGGTTCGCACTTTTTGTCGGGGGGGGGGGGCAATTTAAAACAATAAGCCTCACTTAAGGCGTTTATGTTAACATCGCTGAAGCCTCCAAAAAAGACACACTTATAGACAAGTCAAACCTTGTGTGTTACTTGACTTGTACATTTTTTTAAAAGAGCTTAATATATTTACCTTGTTAATAAGACCTGACTGTTAAAGAATTTTGAAAACTTTTATATATTTGGGTCAAGGTCACGGTAAAACTTTAAAAAATTGAGCCCCACACCCCCGATGGGGGTGTGGGGCACTTGGGTTGTCATCGCTGTAGCCTCCAAAGAGACCCAACTATGACAACAAGGCAACATCCAATGTCGTGTTCCCTTCGCCACGCAAGACTTGTAAACATTTACTGCATTGTCTTTTCAATAGCTAACAAAACATTTACTTAATTTTGAGAGAGGTTGAGGACAGCCCTAGTGGCTTACGCCCTCGGTCCGAGTGCAGGGGCCACCGCAAATTGGCCACAGCTGTGGTCTGCATGTCAGCATACAAACGGACCGAGTCCCAAACCCAGCCGCAATATTGCATGCCTGAGAGGACCCATGCTAAAATTGGTTTAAAATTGTTTTACACGGGGGTCTACTCCCGTACCCTACCTTTACTATTTAACTTTATCAATGCAGTAAATTTTTATAAATCTTTGTGGGTCAAGGCCACACGGACATTAAAAAAATTTCGGCCCCCGTACATCCATGGCGAACCACGAATGTTCGGGGGCCTTGGGGACTAAAAACACAAATAGCTAACAAAGATTCATTTACATAATTTGGAGTTTCCAGAAGGGAAACAAGAGGTTGAGGACAGCCCTAGTGGCTTACGCCCTCGGTCCGAGTGCAGAGGCCACCGCAAATTGGCCACAGCTGTGGTCTGCATGTCAGCATACAAACGGACCGAGTCCCAAACCCAGCCGCAATATTGCATGCCTGAGAGGACTCATGCTAACGTTGGTATAAAATGCTTTTACACGGGGGCCTACTCCCGTTCCCTGACTTTACAATTTACTTTGAGCATTGAAAAAGCTCAAGGGGGGATTGCTAAAACAAGCGTATACACTTTACAAACATATAACACACTTACAACACACAATTGAGCTCAACGTAGTCAATGCTGGAACAAGCACATACACATTAAACACATATAACAAACAAGACACAAAGGATAAAAGACACAGGAGACATAGGGTACAAGTAAAACACTCTCATATAAGTCAATTCCCAATACCCAAACGCAAGCGCAATATCTTACAACTAATACAAGTCTTAAAGTTAGAGTAGACTTCGCTAAACACTGAAGGCGCCATTCAATGTTTAGTGATGCCTATGGCGGTCCGTCCCGGTCGTTCACGTTCAACGCGCGGGAGCGGACTGCGAGCCGGCTCTGGCTGGACTTCCTTATATCCCCGCCGGGGCTGCCACGCCCAGGATATCAGGGGTGGGGGAGGGGGTGGGGGTGGGGGGGGCACTTTTTGTCGGGGGGGGGGGGCACTTTTTGTCGGGGGGGGGGCACTTTTTGTCGGGGGGGGGGGGTTCGCACTTTTTGTCGGGGGGGGGGGGTCAGGTAAGTTAAGTGGGTCAAGGTCACCCACAACACTTGTACTCTAAGTGTTGGCTATACCCCCACCACAACTGGGTCCCTAGGCTGCACAACACCGCTTCGCCAGTATGTCTCCGGCTTCCATGCGGTGCGTCTCGCTGTTCTCTAGCTCTCTATATGTAAGTAATTTTACAAGTTCTGAATGTAGGTCACTACACTTTAACTCTGGGACGATATCGACTTGTAGTGTTTCAGTGTTTTGACTCAAGGTCATCACACTTTAACTCTAGCACATCGGTTATCGTACCAGAGGTGCTCAATAACCTAACTTGTAATGTTTAGGGTGGCGTTTGCACGCCACGTGGTATCGCCATGAGTGTCCAGTCCAGGTTTTAAGTTAAATTAATTTTACTGTAATCTTTTCCATTTCCGCTTCGTTTTGCCAAAGTATAAGGTGTCGCTTAATAAAGTGGTATTTCTCTACAGTTATAGGAGATTGCAAGGATACAATTAGTTTATTTAGGAGACTCTTCATCTTGGAGTTTAACACAATTTCCACTTTAACTTTGCTTCCTCGGCTCTCACAGCCTAAGCTGTACAGAAATGTTTCTTCTAGTGCCAACTCGGGCCAAGAGAACAGTGTGTTGATTGTAGGACAGCTCATGGTGAAGTGATGCGATACTCCAGCGTACCACCTCACCTTCCCCCGCCACTGTGACCTTCCCCCACTCCTGCTGTTTCCCCCACTTCTTTTCCCTTGACTCATGCGCTACAAGCAGTCTCTCAGTATTGTGCGGACTTTTGTGAGGTGAAGCCATGTCGCAGGACACTTTAGGTAAGAAACTTAGCCGTGTTAAGACTTTATTAGTTGCTCACTGTCCACCACCCAAAGTTAAGAGAGTTTCAACTTTAGCTAAGTGGCGCAAACTGTTGCGCGGACACCCTAAGTTTTATACAAAACAGACTAATGTCAGTTTTACTGATGAGGATTTGTTTAAAATATTGGATGAAATGACTTTTCCTTGCAAAATTCAGTTAGTTACTCCCATTCCTGACAGTTTAGAGTCTTAGTCTCTCAAGCCAATATACCTAGCATACACAGAGCCTGACAGTCAGTCACTCGATGGCTGTCGTGGGGTGCGCATCGGTGTCGGCGCTCCGTTGTTAAGTGTTCAAGGTCACAGTAACATAAAATTGCGGGCGTTGTACTGGTTCAAGGTCACCTGAGGGATAACCGATTGCCCATTTAGGCAGAGTCATGTCAGAAACTCGAGTTTAACTTGGCACTTTTGCCGTTTCTTGTCGAAAATTCGCTCCAAGTGGTCAAGGTCACGGGGACTCTGACTGAAACTCGGAGCGTAGTGCGAGAAACGGCAAAAGTGCTAAAAAATTTTAAGTTTCTGCGTGACCTTGACCTTAGTGGCGTCGGTGACGTCGTTTTGATGACGTAAGGGGTGGTGACGTCATCAGCACGTCATTTCTGTGACGTCATGGGTGTGACGTCATCGAAATGACGTCATTAGTGATGACGTCATCGATTGCGTCATCGATGACGTCATCGATGACGTCATCGGTGAGGTCATTGACCTCGATGACGTCATCCCTCAGGTGACCTTGAACTGGGCCAGCGGCCGCAATTTTACACTACTTAAAACAATAAAATATTATAACTTTTAAACCAACATTAAAATAACATATACAAACACAATGCTACATTTTGAGACATTTCGTGACATTTTAGTCCAAATAGAGTATACCCAGGAGGATTAAAAGGATAACAGAGCTCAAAATGGCAGATGATCAAATTGTGCAACTACACTATATATAAAAATGCGTTAACAACTTATAAGACACATAATATGAATGTATATATATGGATTAATAACTTTTAAAGCTACTTCCGCTTTTAATGAAATACTCAGCGAAGATGTAAGAACAAATCTATTGTCATGAGTACCGGCCGGATCCATTATAACGGAGTTTGTATTTTTTTAAAAGAGTCAAAAACTAATTATTTAAATATTCTCACCCCAATTTTATTGATATAGCTGGATAAAATTTTCTTAGTATATTCTGGCAGGATTTGAATTATATTTGGTTTCAACACTTCTATGCCAGGATACCTACATACCTATATAGTGTTTATGGATATAATAAAAAATACCAAATTCTGATGGAAATTCATTGAGTACGCATTCGTTGTTTTCGATGAGACGGGGGTACATATTTATGATTATTCTCTTATTATACTCTAAGATTTAAAAAATGTCAACTTGGTAAACAATTTCTTTTTATTACGATGACAAAAAAGGAAGGAATAAAAACTGAATCTGAGTATCCCTGTGTCATTCCCTATGAGAAATCAATAAATTGTCACATTTAACTTATTAATAAATATATTTTTATAAAACCCGATTTGTTAATCGAGTTACTGTTAATTAACTGTTTGTTAATTAAAATGCCACTGTAGTTAATATAAAAATAATAACTAAGGGAAATTATAATCTAATTTCATAGAGAACCAGAATAGTTTGGTGGGAAAAACAGGGCATAACACGTGAATTTTCCTAAGCCGTGATATGAAAGGCTATGAATAACAAACAAGGCGCCGAATTGCTTTTTCCTCACCTAGGGCCGGATTTATTATCTTTACCAGTAAAACATTGGGCTTTGCATTTCTAAAATACAATTTACATTATTCATAAATATTTATGTTTACTCCTCGTTAACTTAATAAAAATATGTCCTCTTGGTTAACGAGATTATTTTTGTAGATTATCTTGATTTCGCTATTTTTATTCATACCAAAAAAAAAAAAAAAAAAAAAAAAAAAAAAAAAAACAAGAGGCCAAATTTTTGTATATTAATATCTACTAGGGATTGCCTCCTGGTTGAAATTCAACCAACCTTTTTTCAGTTCATCTAGACTCTCTGAACCAAATTAGTTACAACAACAAGACATCTGTTCTTCCTGATTTTCAAGCATTTGTTATTACAACAGCTGTTTAATGATCAGTCAATTATCTTCTCCCATAAGATTAACATTGAAATTTTGAAAGCCTTTAGGGCGTAGCCCCGTGGTCCGATGTGAATTAAAACACGATTCTGCTCATCTACAGTACAATACTTTCAAACAGTATACTCAGATTTCTCCTACGATGCACACAAGCTGAGAAAAAAGGAGGAAATGAAACATGCTTGCCTAATAATAATATATAGATAAATAAAGAAGTTTTTGTAACGATTGTATATAAAATCCTTCAAGTTTTTTAAGAACGAAATGTTATGCATTGAGCTACTACACTAGCAAACTATGGTTCTAAATATTCCACTAGTGACTTAAAGACTGAATACAATCATTACATGAGTACTTTGCCTACGACCACAGATAAAGCCTTTGCTACGACTGACAGAATATCTGTGAATCACAGTGATAAACATGTCGGAGGATACAAATAAAAGAATTTCAGCATCAAAGAGAGTCAAACTAATTATTGGCCGCTTCTAGTTAAAGTAATTCAACTGTAAGCTAGAGAGACTTATAACAGACTCAGAGCTCTCAGGAGGTGGGAAGGTCACGTCCCACAGTCATGGTGTCCCCAGCGTTTGACGTGGTAAACAAACAAGCCACGAGGGGCTGAGGTGGCTCTTTAGGCAAGAAGAAAATTCATACAGTAAAAACATATAGTGTAGACACATTGAATATTTCATTCCCCATATAATTAAAAATTGTAAACGCATTAAAAATGTATCAAAATTAAATAATTTTAGAAAGTACACAGTATTTAATATTAGCAGACATAACGAGAGTTCATTTATCTTGAGGTGTACAACGTAAACATATTCTCCATACAAACTGAAACCAAAAATTCTCACAGGTGTCACTTTTAGAATATGTTATATTATTTATTAATATCCTTTTAGTTTTTTTTTATCACTGTGTATTTTGTTTATTCGTTCAACATTTTTTAATTCGTTTAAATTATTTTTCTTTGCTATCTCTTTGCATTTGTAATATTTTTACATAGTTTATACTTACGTTGTAATTCGTTTTATAGTATTATATAAAAATTACTCAACAAGATACACTTTTCACTACACTATCCCGCCCGCCATTCTTACAAGAACGGAAGACTTCCGTTTTAAGTTTTCGGGCACGGCCCTTCGATTTTGTTTCTTGGCTTGGCTTAGCCCCCGGTGCCAGGACTCTCCTCTCACTCCTCTTCCACTGCCTGAGTTGTCAGCTGCAAGGGCTGCGTCCAGATTAGACGTCCTTGTATTCTAGAGAAGTAACTTTTCAGCACATTCTAACAATTTGCGAAGTATGACACAAATAATCTTGGGCATAGTCCTCTTGCTTGCGTATCATCTTCAGACTGCAATAAGGTTGGTCAGTTTGGCAATGCAGTGCTTCACTCTATTGTTTACCTTCTTTTGAATTTCGTAATCCTTTGTCATTCCTCGAGCAATACACTCACTCGAGGGAGCATTTTGACCACCCCCTTAATGTTATTTTTAGTATTTTATTTAGCTACTTTGTAATCAGAAAATACTGGAAATTAAATAAATTTTACTATATTTCGCGTTACGCGTAGTCGTACAAAAAAAGGTATAGTAAAATAATTACAAAAATTATAACATTGTAGTAATAAATGAAATAAAATTTTATAAACTAGAAAGAAAAATAGGTAATGTAAGACATTTGATATTGAACAAAAACAACTTATTTTACTGTAATGGTCTAGTGGTAATCTTAAATTCAGTCTCTCGGAAAGTTACGATTTCTAGTTATCTCGTGTTCCTGTTCAATATTTCTTGGACGCTGTATGCTACAGTGTTCATTTAGCTGTCCTATAGTGATACTATAGCTGTCAAGTAGCAACTTGATACAGGTCTTCAATTTTTGTCGTGGCAAGTTCCTTGTTTTGTTAAGAGCTCCTCATATTTTTGGTGTCTCAAAGCAAATCTATGATCTGTATTCTGGTGGTTAGAGTATTTGTGGTGGATCCAATATATTCTTTTCAACATTCATTGAATTTTATTTGATAAATTCTATTTTTGGATTCACATAAAAGTTCCAAATTGATTTTGTATTATTTTTTGTTATTAAGCAATTATAATTTGAACATTTATTTTATTGGACTATGACTACCTTAGTAGTATTTAAATTTCATTTGTAGTTTCAATTTTCCATTGTTAAATTAATGTTTTTAAAAAAGTAGTATATTTTACTTTAGGTACGATTTATATTGTCTTGTGAATATATTATTGTATTTATATATATTCACAAAAAATATCCGTTATTGAAACGAATAGAGCATAGTTCGATAAAAATATAAATCCAAACTTAAAAGTATTCCTATAAAAAGGTACGAAGTTGAACTGTAATATGTTGTAACAGTGAAGTTGAATTGTGTGGCTCCAAATCTCTGGCATGGCATGGGTTGTCACGTACAGAGAACCTGACTTTCATATCGGTCATCGTAACAGCGTTTATATATCTTATACGTGTTTAAATTCTGATAAAATACACGATTTGTTTTTTACTGTAACAATAATAATAGTAATATTATTGAATTTCTAATTTTTATATTCCATTGTTAAATTAATAATTCAAAAGAACATTTAGACGTTGTTTTACATTTAATTTATATTTTTAAATATATATTTTGTAAATGGAATTCCATATTTGTATCACATATGAGTTTTATAAAAACTTTATAGAGCAAAATTGCAAATTATTATTAATATTATTGATTATTTTTTAGCTGTATTTAAATCACACAAGCCTTAAAAATAAGTTACTTTCTGAAATGAACAAAGTTTATTTGGACTTGATTTATTTTAGAATAGGCCAATAATTCATATACAAACACATTTTCAGTTTATGTTTTTTTTTTGTAAAATTTTTGGAAAGCAAAGCCTCTAATTTATGTATTATATGACGCAGGTCACATTTTCCTAAGAGTTTCGATAGGTAATTTGATTTAAATGCAAAATTTTATTGCCTGCCATATTTTACTCGGTTATCCCTAAAGTTGTATTTGCAGAATGTTTGTTCTCTATTAATAAAGACATTTGATTTGATTGACATTTTGACCTTTGCTTACGTTTAAGATTTCCTTCATGTACCTTATAAATCTTTCGGAAAGCAAAAATCCAAAACATGTCCGAAAAATATTTTTAAATTTTTTATATACCTTACATGAACGAAATTCCATAAACCGAATTGGTACTACCGAAGTTATTCAGGTACTCCGATACTGTTTTCCATATTTAAATAACAGGCCTACATTTCATAAATGCACTTACTATAAATAATATTTGCCACTTATAAAGTAGATGAAAATTAATTCAACATATGTACTCATAGTCATTTAATATAAAAAGTAAAATATTTTTATTCTTTTTGCTAATTTGTTTATTTAGGAAGATTACAAAAGATAATGCAGCATCTATCAAAATTACTTCACAACGGTTGTAGTGAACGCAGTGTCGTTGTAGTTTCAAAGGCAAAGTAATCAGACTGCTCCTATTGTGGATTCCGTTACTGCTGTTTTGTTGTCTTCTATTTATATCATTTTGTATACCTTGTTTTGTTTTAATTGTATGCTAAGTATAATTTTACTTTCTCCCTCTATACCAGTATATGGAGAAAGTATTGTTTTCGTCAAAATTTTCGAATTTGAGTTGTTGGTGGATTTATCCATTTTGGTTCCCCCTGAGTCCAAAAAAGTGGTTTTCGGAGTGATGTCTGTGTGTGTGTATGTGTGTCAGGATGTAAACAGAGCTAGAGAATGCCCTAATGGTCCGATTTTAATGAAATTTGGTACATAGGTCCAAATCCACGATAATTCCAGGCGTTTTTTTTTAATTTTTTTTGAATTTTTTATTTTTAAGGGTATTTTACCCCCAAAAACCCTCAAAAATCGTCAAAAATCAAAATTTCTCAAAAACGGCTCTAACGATTTTGATTAAAATTTTGTGGTTTATTAAGCTTAAAATGGCGAATAAAATGACACCACCCGCATCTCCGAGAAAATTCGCGTTCAAAAGTTATAGAGTAAAAAGTGTTTCAAAAATAAATTTTTTGGATTTTCAAAATAGCTGTTGTCTTGAAATAAATTTTACTTATCACCATTAAATCAAGCTCAAAAAAACTAAATAATCTAGTATTTTAAATTATTGCTCTACGTCAAGTGGTTGCGGAGAAAATTCAATTTTTCGTTTAGCGGTAAACGCAGTACGTTGTTAAAAGTCACAGACGCGCGTAGGGTCAAACGAACGCTGCTCAGCCGGTAGCTATCCGACTGAGTCATCAAGACATTAATGTTTGAACCTTTTAACATATGTTTTATATTGTTGGGAGAAAGTATGTGTCAGTTAACTGATACCGTTTATTTGTATTATTTGGGTCTCTCAGTAGTTTTAAGTTTTATTTTTTTATTTACTCTTTGTCATTTAGAAACTATCTATTAGATTTTTAATATTTACTTGTAAATCTTTAACACTTAATATGTATTAAATTTATAAAATTTGATGTGTAATAAGATGTATTGGTCAAAGATTTAACTGAAAATCCTCACATTGTAGTACACTTAAACATTATTTTTATATTTTTTTTAGCAAATGGAAGTGTTTTCATTAAACATTCAGTTTACTAAAACATACATCCCTTTAAGACTTTCTCAAATGTCAAACTCTTCATTAATATCTCTAAAGCAACGTCCCGATTAAGGAAATTAATTAATTAGTTAATAATTAAATACTCGTACGTTTTAAAGGAAAACTCATTATCCAATGTAATAACACATACAATTTTAAAGGACTGTTTTCTAAATAATGTGCCACAAATTAGACCTCAAAAGTTAAAATACTTCTTCAGCTATTGCATTTAAAAGTTTTGGTAATGACATTACAATGTGAGATTAATTTATTGACATATTCCGGCTTAGTTTTCCGTTTGAGGTCAGATTTGCAACATTGTAGTTTACTAAGTAAGACCTTTAATTTTATATTAATTATCAAGCTATATTATAGGCTATTGGGTGCTCGCAAAGTCTTGCCCTGGTTTGATAGTTTTGCTAAAGCTTTATATCTTTAATTTCTTGTCTTCAAAGAAATTCAATAAATTTTTTCTAATTAATTTTCCAACTGGATACCATATGGATTGAGTTTATTAATGTTTCACTTAAATATACAATCCTAAATAGAATGTAATGCAGAATAAATTTAAAAAATTTACTTTGGTGGGCTATAAAACTAAAATTAAACTTATATTATCATATATTTCTATTTTATATTCATAACTCAATACTGTTATAAAAAAATTACAAACAACTATGGTGACATAATTTTATTTTCAAACGCTATTTGAGACCAACCACTAAACATTCTAAAGTATGGTAGTTTAAGTTGTTTTTGCTGTAATTTTGCATGGTTTAGGAAGATAGACAAATTGTTCTAATCAAAAGAAAACCTTTTATCTTTTTCTAAGTCGTTACGATGTCTTAATAAACAAACTAACATGCCTGCAATAAGTGATGGGACATAAATATGTCGTAAAAATATTTCTAGGGTTTGGCATTTTCTGGTGTAGACCTTCTGTTATTTTTTGTATTACAATTATCACAATTTAGCACATAATGTTTAATAACAAGAAATTATTTATTATTCTAAGAATAAAGATTTTAATATGCATAATTTAATTTGTTTTGGCACATGGCTCACACAAAATTACATAATAATAATTAAACTATATTAATATAATCATTAATAAAACAAGTAACATGAGGAATTGACACATGACTCACAAGTGCCCAATGTTTCGTCGTCTTCACGTTGGCAAAACACCAGACCATTGCTGCCAACATAAATTGTTGGAGACAAAATAATGGCTGCGAAACCCCTCGAAAATGTGCAGCTATATATAATATAAAACGAGAAGCAATTTTGAATAAATTATCAAGAATTAGATGTTTTGATCCATATAATTTCAACTATCTATTTTATACAATGTAAAAATTTTTAAATTACAACTTAAAAGTATACTGGTTTGGTTGAAAAGTAGCGGGGGCACCTGTCTAATTTTAGAATAATAATAGAAAACTAACGTTCACGTATCCTTGAGATGTACGGCATTTGATTATTGTGATCCGTTGTTAGAAACCCAACATTAATGGAATGTTGTTTACATATGTAAACGATCCATTCACAAAGCGTACGTGCAAAATAAAGAAATATTATATATTCGATTTATAGATTAAAAATCATGCACCTTTTAGTATTTTTTCTGTTTAATAAATACAACTTATCAAAAATTTTTATACATAAAAAATACTATAAGGTTGAACCATCTTTTAGTTTATTTTATTTTATAGGTAAAAAAATAGCTGCAACATGATTTTATAAACAATCTCTTAATACCATTGCCACCACTTGGAACCTTTGGATTATTATATATTAAAACAATGTTTCATTCTTTAATTTAATTTTTGTTGAAACATTTGTATTGCTAATTCAACATAAATGTGATGTTTTTAAACTTTTTCTATACTCATTAAGAAAAAAAACTTGAAATATAATCAACATGTTAAAACGTACCTATTAAAAGTTTTTGTGTTAAGATACAAAAAAATTACACTTAACAAAAAAATGTGTATGCAACAAAAAACCAACCTTTAGTCAAAGAAAACATGTTATTCAAATACAATGGAAGCCCGGTAGAGAAATGTGCGTTAGCATTTACTCGAAATCCCACTTGTTTTCTTGCTTTTTTATGTTTCTCATTTTAAAAACCGTGTTTAAAAATAATAAGTACATAATTATATATTTATATAGGATATATTCATAGCAGTTAAATACCTTATTTATTGAGTTTGAATATTTTCAACCTTGAAGTATAAAAAACTCAAATAAAATTAAAAATAACTCCATAGTGATATATAAGTTAAGTTAAATATTTACAGTGATAATTTTTTTTATCTTATTTTTATATTCTAAGTAAGTTATGAAATAATAGAGAAACTTACAGTTTTGTTTACCAAGTCACAAAAAAAAAAAAAAAACTTTATGAATGCTTGAATGAAAATGTTATTAAATAGGATGAAATTTAAACTGCAAAGAAAATAAACCTGAAATGTGATTACTTGTCTTCTGATTTATGTGTATGCTCCTCGTAAAAGCGGCTACGCACCTTTTGAACTTCTATTAGGTAAAAAACTTATAGGGTTTGTACCAATTGTTTGTGCTAACTTAATAAGAAAGAATTCTGGGTTCAAAGTTCTTAAATGACCACACAAAAGGGAAAAGGAAATTTTATATTCACATGAGACATGGAAGTTGAGGGGAATGAGTTAAATAATGTTTGTTTACGTTGAGGATGAGGAAAGTTTTAGGAAAAGTGGTTCGACAACACAATTATCTTAATTATTCATTATTGAAATGAAATGGGACACTACTAAAGAAATAAAACTCATCCATCTGAATTTAATTATGCTTCTAGTAGAAGATCAACATTACACCGTCGGTTACTGGAGTTATTTCTGGAGGAGAAATGCCTCCCAAGAACGTTTAACCTCCCTAAAGACTTAACTTTTGAGGGCAGTGTGTGGTATTTCATATTAGGATGCTAGTTTTTATTTAAACTCTAATATTCATTGGATTTTGTTATGGTATGTTTTTAAATAGTTTTCGTTATTAGTTTATGGTGGTATGAATGAATTATTAATAAAGTACTTTCTACTATTTTTTACAAAACGACACAATTTTCATAACATTTGTGACAAAATATGGATTGTTATATATGCTTTTAATTTTGTAACGCGATGATTATAATTGTTTCAAAAGAAATTATTAAAATAATGCGTTACAAAGTCTTTACGATGTTTGGTTCAAAAACGCTTCCAGTTCAAAAATTCATACTTAGAGCAACAAATAAGCAAAAGAATGAGGTAATTTAAGTTTAGCTTGAGAAGGAATGAGTTAAGTAAACCTAACAAAAATTGTAGGAATTATAATTAAAAATTAATTTTGTTACATTAATTCTAATGAACAACACTTTTTGTTTGATGAAAAATAGATAAAGAACAGTTTAGACAGATACAGTTGTACTGTATTAAAAGTTTTTAATTCACGTAAAATTACATTAATAATAAGCATTTTAATTAACATGTATTTAATATAATAAAAATAAGCATAAAATTAATTATTTAAAACTTATAAGTACTTAAAATTAAAGAAGAAGGCACTGGTTTGCATATCAATTAAATATGTTATAGATATAATAAATAAAACCATAAATAAATAAGAAGAAAATGCAAAAATTACAAAAATAATTTTTAAACTATATTAGGATTATACTTAAAAATGTTTTCGGTCCATAAAATTAATTTTATATACTTAAAAGGAACACCTTTATGTTAATAATGAGCACAATCAATGCTAAGTAAGTTATAATGATGGGCTTTATGCATGGCTGTGCCTTGGTACTTGGCTTGTAAGCTTACAAGGATAATCATCTCAATATGACCGAAATATGTGAGATATAGAATTATTGCTAGATATGTATTAATATTAAACAAATGATAAACAATTTAATATAATAATATTGATCACTTAATGTTAAATCTATTGTTGAGTTTTTATAACAATAACAATTATAATTATTTGCCATTGTATATTTCTTTTTCCCAAATAATATATAAAGGGTACAGAAAATCATGCAAGTACTAAATACTTGTTATAGACAATTAGGCCTACAGACAAATCAATAAAGAATTTTTATATAATTTTCGTAATTATAAACTATTTAAACTACTCTCATGTCATGGTGACGGCTATCAGGAGGTAGAAGCAAATTTTAATCTTTTATGAGTAAATAAAAGTGTTCAATGAGTACATAAAATAAAAAGGTGTGTTTAATACAGCACGATGTAATGAAAACAGACCTCAATTGAATGCACGATAAAAAATAGCAGTTACTCAAACTTTGTTTTAAAATCATATGAAGAGAAAAATAAATTTTAAAAATTCCGACAAAAATTATTTTTTAGTGTCTGACATATTGCTTACTATATGCAAATTATTCTAAATGTTTCCTTTTCTTAATTTAATCAAGTGAAAGTAATTTAAACGTGTTTTAAACGGTTTTTACAAAGTGAAATAATTTATTAATTGTTACATGTAATTTCGTAGTCCTCAGACTTACATGGTAACCTAAATTTCTTCGCGATCTGGAGGCAATCAACTCCAATTTTACCACAACAGAAGAAAGAAATTAATCATCTCCACAATGGACGGTTTCTTTCGCTTAACTCTTTGTTAAAAAATCTCTTGTTACAGAGTAATTAAGGAACTGTCAATTTTCAGGACTCAGGAAATTATAAAAAGGATTTTGTATGATTGCTTGTTATTCTTCCATTGTACATGTGTGTATGCTACAAATAGCTCATATTTGAAGTAAAAAATCATTAGTTTATATCGTGCCCATTTGAAGTTTTCCAACATATTTTCAAAACTTATGTCTCACTTTTTAATATCCTAATGAAATAACTTTAGAGCAATTTAGTTAAAAAGAAATAGAACTGATAATTGAATATTTGACGTTCATATTTATTAACTGGATGGGTGGTTAGCTGATTGGTTATACGGTTCAATTCTGAGAAAAGTTACTAGCTTCGTAAAGGTTCGATTCTGAACCCAGTTGGCATTTGTCATTGCGCTATTAATTAATTATGCTCTCTAACAACTGCCAATGTTAGATAGTAACAATACTGGGGTTTGGACCGTTCCCCGTCAAAACTCTACAAAATGCTACATTCGTAGATAGACACAAAATAAAATTATAGTATATTTATTTTATTTTATACTTTTAAAAAATCGTATAGAGCTTGCAAAACATTTATATATTAATAGGCAAGCATGTTTCGCTTCCTCCTTTTTTCTCAGTTCGTGTGTATCGTAGGAGAAATCCGTTCATACCGTTAGAAATATATAGTCCTGTATATGAGCAGAATCCAATTCTAAATCACATCGGACTCCAGGGTTACGTCCCACAGGCTTTCAACGTTCTAATGTTTATCTTATGGAGGAAGGAGAACTGACTGAACCATTAGACAGCTGTTGTAAAACCAACTGATAAAAAAACAGGAAAAACAGATAATTCAGTTAATGGTTTTAAGCTTGTAAGGTCTAGTTCAACTGAAATTTTGATCGATCAAATTTTGATCAATAGGCGATCTTTAGTATCCATCAATGAATTTTTGTCCTTTTGAATTTTTTTATTTATATTGAGCATGACTGTCAGGCGAGGAAAATGCAATTACGTAAACTTAAATCTATTAAAAAATAAAATAAAAAAAATCTCAATGCTTTTTCTTCTAAAATTTTGGATGCTAAAATTTCCTGTTAGTCCTAGTTTAAAAGTCACAAAACAAATCATTATATTTTCTTAAATTAAGTTGCAGACTAACTATGTAGAATTAATTTACCTACTTGTTATAAATATCAATAGTATGAGGAACATTAAAGTTAATTTCGAAAGAGTACCAAAACGGTTAGTAAGAATAAACAGGGCAGGACACGTGGATTTTCATAAGCCGTTATATGAAAGGCTATGAATGACAAACAAGGCCCCGAATTGCTTTTTCCTCACCTAGGGCCTGATTTATTAGCTTTACCAGTAAAACATCGGGCTTTGCATTTCTAAAATACACTGTATAATATTTATAAATCTTTGTGGTTTGTTCAGTTAAAAAAAAACCGGAAAATTTATCCTCTTGATTTACAAATCCTTTCTTGAGCCATCTTCTTCCCATAGGTAATTTCGTATTTTTATTCATTTAAAAATGATCAAGTTGTTTAAATTATTATTATTATTACCAATAAATATAGTGCTTTGTGAAAGTTTGTATTATGAAAGACTTCAAGGCTAGAAAATATCTTACGAGTATCTTATATACCGAATAAACTAATTAATAAACATTATTTACGACAAATCTATATTTTTAAAATCACTGTAATGAACATGTCAAACATTTATACGTTATCTGTGGTCAGTAACCACTCAAAAGGTCACCCATCAAAAACCTAGCCACAACCGATGCTTGACCTAACTGTTGAAAGCTTGTTTCAACATTGTGTTTCAACTTGTTGAAAAGTGTTCGTGGATCTTCAAATTTTTGTTTTATTCATACAAAATTATCCTTTTTTACATGGTCCTCTGCTCTAGGCAGAGCAGACAACAGGCTCTAGCAGAACCGGACAACAAAAACCACGTTGTACTAAAATCAATCGAATTATTTAATGTTTTTACCTATAAGTAGATAAGTACTAATATAAAACAAACAATTGGAATTGAAAATAACTGTATTGTTATCGTAGTAGTCTGACAAACGAGTAATTTGTAAATTTAGAATTGATAATCAGTGGACAGTGTGTTTTCATCTAATGGCCTCTTTGTTAACGGGGATTGTTGGTCTAAAATTAGCACTTTTTCCATCACTCTCATGATCAGAATAAATATGAGTAGTCAACTTAAATAATTAATTTTACATTTTAGCTTCTTAAATAAAAATAAAAAAAACTACAACATAAATTTTGTAAAGTTGAGTTTTTTAACATTTTAATTACATTTTATGAAATTATAAAATACTAGGTGCAAAATAAAGATATTTTTTATTATTACTTATAAATTACACAGAATTAGGATTAAAAACTATTATTCCTTTTTTAAATGAATAAAGTAACAGATTTTGATAAATATCAATTCGCACGACCGTTCCCCTATCGTGACAGTTGAGGATATGTAACAATGGGACGCACGATAATGGTTCCTTTATGACCCGTTTTGCTTGGTTCCTTTAACTCTTATATATACATTATTAAAGGGTTGCATTTTGTACAATAAGTTTTTTGTTTATTAAAAATTTTAAATTGATTTTAATAATCTGAAAGATTGCATGTACCAAAAGTTTGTTGATTTTATAAACAGATATTTTGTTATGTGTCCGTGCATCACACCAGATTTAATAAAATATTAATAAATACAAAAAATTTAATTACGTAAAAGAATGGAACTATATACAGCATTTAGGTTGCCAAGTGAATGTGATTAACACAATTCAATGATTAGTAATTTCTTGACATTTTTTATACATTTGTTTTTGTATTTATTATTTTTTTTTAATTTTAGCATTTAGTAATTGTGTAGACAATGGAAACGTATTATTAAATGTGTAATTAAATTTTTGCTGAGTCGACCACACAGAAGGTAGCCCGAGGGACCGTGTTATACGTACTTAATACGTGGAGGGTTTCAATCTCATCTCACGATCGGTAGTCGGTTATTAAATTCCCACTATCTTGACGAATATAGGAGGAAATAAAATGAAGTTGTATTAATGCAATACCTAATTTACATGTGTAAAACCATAAAATACATTTTAATAACAAAAAATTATATAGTTTCTATATATTTATTTTTTTATGAACTAAGGCCCACTTAGAATCGACAATACCATCATAACAGTAAAAGGCTGGAAAAGATATGAAAGCCTTGTGAACGACGGACCGTGTGAAGCGGCCTAGAAACACAAACAATATCCGAACACAACAAACGACTCAACAAATCACGGTCTAGTAGTCCGTTATTATTTCTCTATCTTTACTGTTTTGTGGTATACTGGAAGAGATATGAAAGCCTTGTGAACGCCGCGCCGTGTGAAGCGGCCTAGAAACACAAACCATATCCGAGCACAACAAACGACTCAACAAATCACGGTCTAGTAGTCCGTTATTATTTCTCTATCTTTACTGTTTTGTGGTATACTGGAAGAGATATGAAAGCCTTGTGAACGCCGCGCCGTGTGAAGCGGCCTAGAAACACAAACAATATCCGAGCACAACAAACGACTCAACAAATCACGGTCTAGTAGTCCGTTATTATTTCTCTATCTTTACTGTTTTGTGGTATACTGGAAGAGATATGAAAGCCTTGTGAACGCCGCGCCGTGTGAAGCGGCCTAGAAACACAAACAATATCCGAGCACAACAAACGACTCAACAAATCACGGTCTAGTAGTCCGTTATTATTTCTCTATCTTTACTGTTTTGTGGTATACTGGAAGAGATATGAAAGCCTTGTGAACGCCGCGCCGTGTGAAGCGGCCTAGAAACACAAACAATATCCGAGCACAACAAACGACTCAACAAATCACGGTCTAGTAGTCCGTTATTATTTCTCTATCTTTACTGTTTTGTGGTATACTGGAAGAGATATGAAAGCCTTGTGAACGCCGCGCCGTGTGAAGCGGCCTAGAAACACAAACAATATCCGAGCACAACAAACGACTCAACAAATCACGGTCTAGTAGTCCGTTATTATTTCTCTATCTTTACTGTTTTGTGGTATACTGGAAGAGATATGAAAGCCTTGTGAACGCCGCGCCGTGTGAAGCGGCCTAGAAACACAAACAATATCCGAGCACAACAAACGACTCAACAAATCACGGTCTAGTAGTCCGTTATTATTTCTCTATCTTTACTGTTTTGTGGTATACTGGAAGAGATATGAAAGCCTTGTGAACGCCGCGCCGTGTGAAGCGGCCTAGAAACACAAACAATATCCGAGCACAACAAACGACTCAACAAATCACGGTCTAGTAGTCCGTTATTATTTCTCTATCTTTACTGTTTTGTGGTATACTGGAAGAGATATGAAAGCCTTGTGAACGCCGCGCCGTGTGAAGCGGCCTAGAAACACAAACAATATCCGAGCACAACAAACGACTCAACAAATCACGGTCTAGTAGTCCGTTATTATTTCTCTATCTTTACTGTTTTGTGGTATACTGGAAGAGATATGAAAGCCTTGTGAACGCCGCGCCGTGTGAAGCGGCCTAGAAACACAAACAATATCCGAGCACAACAAACGACTCAACAAATCACGGTCTAGTAGTCCGTTATTATTTCTCTATCTTTACTGTTTTGTGGTATACTGGAAGAGATATGAAAGCCTTGTGAACGCCGCGCCGTGTGAAGCGGCCTAGAAACACAAACAATATCCGAGCACAACAAACGACTCAACAAATCACGGTCTAGTAGTCCGTTATTATTTCTCTATCTTTACTGTTTTGTGGTATACTGGAAGAGATATGAAAGCCTTGTGAACGCCGCGCCGTGTGAAGCGGCCTAGAAACACAAACAATATCCGAGCACAACAAACGACTCAACAAATCACGGTCTAGTAGTCCGTTATTATTTCTCTATCTTTACTGTTTTGTGGTATACTGGAAGAGATATGAAAGCCTTGTGAACGCCGCGCCGTGTGAAGCGGCCTAGAAACACAAACAATATCCGAACACAACAAACGACTCAACAAATCACGGTCTAGTAGTCCGTTATTATTTCTCTATCTTTAAACAATATCCGAGCACAACAAACGACTCAACAAATCACGGTCTAGTAGTCCGTTATTATTTCTCTATCTTTACTGTTTTGTGGTATACTGGAAGAGATATGAAAGCCTTGTGAACGCCGCGCCGTGTGAAGCGGCCTAGAAACACAAACAATATCCGAGCACAACAAACGACTCAACAAATCACGGTCTAGTAGTCCGTTATTATTTCTCTATCTTTACTGTTTTGTGGTATACTGGAAGAGATATGAAAGCCTTGTGAACGCCGCGCCGTGTGAAGCGGCCTAGAAACACAAACAATATCCGAACACAACAAACGACTCAACAAATCACGGTCTAGTAGTCCGTTATTATTTCTCTATCTTTACTGTTTTGTGGTATACTGGAAGAGATATGAAAGCCTTGTGAACGCCGCGCCGTGTGAAGCGGCCTAGAAACACAAACAATATCCGAGCACAACAAACGACTCAACAAATCACGGTCTAGTAGTCCGTTATTATTTCTCTATCTTTACTGTTTTGTGGTATACTGGAAGAGATATGAAAGCCTTGTGAACGCCGCGCCGTGTGAAGCGGCCTAGAAACACAAACAATATCCGAACACAACAAACGACTCAACAAATCACGGTCTAGTAGTCCGTTATTATTTCTCTATCTTTAAACAATATCCGAGCACAACAAACGACTCAACAAATCACGGTCTAGTAGTCCGTTATTATTTCTCTATCTTTACTGTTTTGTGGTATACTGGAAGAGATATGAAAGCCTTGTGAACGCCGCGCCGTGTGAAGCGGCCTAGAAACACAAACAATATCCGAACACAACAAACGACTCAACAAATCACGGTCTAGTAGTCCGTTATTATTTCTCTATCTTTAAACAATATCCGAGCACAACAAACGACTCAACAAATCACGGTCTAGTAGTCCGTTATTATTTCTCTATCTTTAAACAATATCCGAGCACAACAAACGACTCAACAAATCACGGTCTAGTAGTCCGTTATTATTTCTCTATCTTTACTGTTTTGTGGTATACTGGAAAGAAAGCAATATCCAATAGTCATGATATTCTAAGTCATGAGATATAAAGATTGTTTTAAATTTCTTGCCATTGCTTTCTAAAATAAAGTAATAACCATCTGATAAAAATATCACTTTTTAATTTATACGTATAGATCAACCGCATATTGTTTTAAATATTCTCGAGTACAATATATACGGGGAATGTCGTATGGTGTCCTAAATGGATTACAGAAAAGTATATGGTCCAATAACTTTCAAATATTATCCTACAAAATTGACCCGAACTCACAGAATAACTAATGTTTACCTTTGTATAAATTTTGGGTATTCTAAAAAAATGTGTGTAAAATGTTCGAAACTCTGTATTTACAACTGTAAATATATACAAACATATTTTTGAGGGTGTGGTAAAAATAAACATTTTTATATAAGAAATTTTAATACCCCACCCGTCCAAAATAGATTAGGCCTATATTGCTTTGAAAAAGTTAATTGTTTCAATACAGCCTGTATTTCCGTAATCAGTACACCTACAATATTACTTAGCCATCATGTGTAAATCTCACTATCTGAGCTTAACTACAATATGCTACATGTCAATATTATTAAATAAATTCAAGTAATTGACGTTTTGAAATTTGTTTTGGTTTTAGTTAAGGATATAAAATTCAAATGGCAATTAGTTTTTAAATCATAATATTAAATCTATGTTTAGCTTTATAGATAAATATAAAATAAGAAGAATAATATAAAAATTCATAAACAAATTATGAGCCTTAGTAGTGTGTTTTTGCGGTTGCTGGCTCAGTTCAATGACCTCTGAGGAATGTGATGACGTCATCGCCAAGGTCAATGACCCCGATGACGTCATCGATGACGTAATCGATGACGTCATCGATGATGACGCAATCGATGACGTCATACCCATGACGTCATCAAAATGACGTCATCGATGACGTAATTGATGACGTCATCATCGATGACGTCATTTCCGTGACGTCACACCCATGACGTCACAGAAATGACATGCTGATGACGTCATCATCCATTATATCATCAAAATGACGTCACTGACACTGTTAAGGTCAAGGTCACGCCGAAACTCAAAATTTTTTGGCACTTTTGCCGTTTCTCGCACTACGCTCCGAGTTTCAGTCAGAGTCCACGTGACCTTGACGACTTGGAGCGAATTTGCGATGAGAAACAGCAAAAGTGCCAAGTCAAACTCGAGTTTGCGACATGACCTTGCTTAAACCGTCATCCACTAGTCCTCAGAGGCCATTGAACAAGCACAACATCCGCAATTTCATATTACTGTGACCTTGAACACGTAACAACTACAGAGCGCCGACACCGATGCGCACCCCACGACAGCCACCGAGTGACTGACTGTCAGGCTCCGTGTACTCTAGGTATATGGGGAAGTGGAGGGGGAAATCTCAAGGTCACCCAAATGGAGTTTTAAAAAAGCTAAAGAGTAGAAAGACTACTCTTGTGCTTCCTGGGCGACTTCATCAATTTCTAACGGATCTGTAAACCAATCCGATCTGTAGCGGCAGGAGTCCAGAAAACAGGTGCACCACCCAACAGGTTGTCCGTAGCACTTCCGACAATTGGTAAGATTAGAAAAATGAAATTTAATACACCGCTGCGGACAACAAGTGTAAAAGTACTGGGACTTGTAAATTTTGAAAGTCTGTAGTACCGGTGGAGGCAGCTGCTGGTTCTTGCATCTACACCTGCAACATCCGAAGCATTCACATTGCTGGCAGGCCAACCCGTCCACTTGCCATCTTGGTAGTAGGAAACACTTGTCCTTGCAGCAATAGGTTGACCCTGTCTCTTCCTCCCAAAGCTTCTTTGCACAATGGATGACGCCTGGCTCCTCCAAACACTTATGCTCGCAACATGAGACACGCTTAGTTTCCATACTTGATGTTGCTTCGGCGAGGGAGCAAGATGAAGTGATGCCGTGGTCAGTGGGAATGGAGCTTATATAAACTAAGGTAAGTGGAGGGGGAAAGGTCAAGGTCATCCAAACGGAGTTTTAAAAAAGTTAAAGAGTAGAAAGACTACTCTTGTGAGTCTATAGCGATTTCATTGATAGTGAGTGCTTCGGTATGCCAAGTTGATCTGTACTGACACGCCCCTAAATAATGTTTGCAAAAACCTGCAAAATGATTGTTGCACATTTTGCAGCCAGTTAGCTGTCTTAGATTAAATTCAATGCAACGTTCAGGGCAACAAGTGTACTTATGCCCTCTCATCTGGTACACATGGAATGTCTTCAACTCAGGCTTTGGCTTCTCCCAAGATTTGCACCGACACATGCATTGTCCAAAAGCTTCACACTTTCTACAAGCCAGTCCATCCACCACATCAATGTCATTGGGCCATGAAAAACACTTCTGTTTGCAACAGTAGTTAAGTTGACTCTCCATGTTGCTGCGGCGAAGGCGCACGACGAAATGATGCTGTAGTCAGTGAGAGCGCAGCTTATATAAACTAAGGTGAGTAAAGGGGAAAGGTCAAGGTCATTCAAATGTAGTTTTAAAAAAGATGGCTAGTCGTCCTCGTCGTCTGTAGTAGTTTCAGATGAAGAACCAGAGTCGTCTGAGTCCCTTGCTGGTGCTCCATAGATAAAGTGTATTTCTATTTTAAAGCGAAGGCCAGGATCTTCCACCATCAACTCCTTCAACCTATTACATACCACCTCCACTTTGTACACATTGTCTATAATCAACACCCAAAATGTTGGGTGAATAAAACGTGTGGATGAGTCAGCTTCGGCAATGGTTATTTCTTTCGGCGCTATAGGAGTGTACAGATGTGTAAAGTGTGGATGAGGCTGGCTGGAAGTTAAAGGTTCTGAGTTGATCCTGGTCGCATCAAAATCCAATTCCATCCTACATTCAACGTCACGGTTCTCGTTAAAAACATATTGCAATTTTTGGCGTAACATTTCTAGTTCTGTCACATCTTGCAAATGAACGGTCCACCACAAGGGAAATGCTTCGTCCGTAGTGGAGTCAACTTCAACTTGAGAAGTAGCCTCGTTCGCCATGGTAGCTAAGGAAGGAATGAGGTGAGCCGCAGACTGTAGTAACAGTATTGAAAAGTAGAGGGGGAAATTTCAAGGTCATTGAAATTGAGTTTTAAAAAAAAATGAAGGAGTAGAGGGGAAAGGTCAAGGTCATCCAAATTGGGTTTTAAAAAAAGAAAGAAGGTCACTCCCCACCAGCCTCGTCGTTGACCTCCACATCAGATCCTTCATAGGGGTAAATAGGTGACATTGGGGTATACTCTGGTGACTGTTGAGTGTTGTCTCCATCCTGCTGCAGTGTAACTCTCGACCAATCATAGTCCAAATTCATTTGAATTATGATTCCAGGGTTGTCCCGGAGTATCTCCTTCATCCTTTGGAAAATTGTCTCTAGATAGTGCACACTGTCGATCGACAGTGTCCAACCCGTACTTGTTCCAACATCGGTAGTGGAGTCTGCCTGGGTGATGGTGTTGTTGTCATCCATGGTTGCCTGCTGAACAAGGAAATGTGCTTGATGTGAGGCTCATGCAGGAACATGGTGGGGGGCGTGGTGGAGTAGTGGGGGAAGTTTCAAGGTCATCCAAACGGAGTTTTAAAAAAAAAAGGAAAACCTACAAAGTAACATTAAAACTTTCCAATTGATGGTGGCGAGCGTTTTCTTCTGCAACCTTGCCGACACATGTGACTATGCCATACAGTATGAAAAGTACAACCATAATAAGGCCGAACAATAAAAGATAGCCGTTGACTATCATGATATTTTCTGAGTGGATCTGCTTTCTTCTTATCGCCCTCTCCTGCATCCTCTTCTCTAACTCGTGGACGAAGTCACAACATGCGTGAGGACATCTTTCATCTGTTGGTAGGTTTGCCATTGTTGATGTTGTCGATGTGGCTGTAGAAGATGGAATGAGGTTTCCAATTGCGATGTGCCATGTACACCAATAGTCAAGTGGTGGGGGTAACAAAGCAGTGGAGGGGGAAGTTTCAAGGTCATCCAAATTGTGTTTTAAAAAAACCTATCTTGTTACTGAGCTTATATGTCAGTAACAAGATAGGTGTTTTTGCTCTTTTACTTCTTTAATATAATGAAAAAATATACATATTCTACAATGGTTAGGATAAGAAATACAACTGCTAGTCAGCTGAAGTAGTCCAAGTTGTCTGGCTCGGTCTTCATGGATGCTGGTGAGGAAGCCGTTGAGGAGTGTCCAGGCTCTTCCTTTGACTGCCGGGTGTTCCGTATATTGCAAGCGTAAACTTGCACATTTATACGGTAGCCTCGTGCCACCATCAGCTGCAACTCCTTGTATAAGTCGTTTAGCTCCTGCTGAGTCTTGATGCTCACCTCTTCGTAACTTGCGCAACTGACGTTGAGAGACATCCTGATGTTGCTAGGTTGGCTGCTGGAGTAGAAATGAAGCCGAGGCACAGCGTTTGGAGGTACATGGAAAAGTGGTGGGGGTGATGGTGGTGGGGGTATGGAAGATGCAATTAAACACTTCTAAACTTTTTCCATTGATACAAAGGGATGGAACAAATAGCACAGGTGTCCTTGTAGTTTTCAAATCTAAACATTGGTGCTAGAAATCCAAACTGTTTTCTACCACCTTCCTGTACGAACCGTCGAAGGTCTCTGACGGCAGCATTGCCACAAGGCCTACAAAACTTTTCCCCGTCTTGAAACCTATACCAGGAGTATCCCGAATACCCTCTATTATCTTTCTTGTACTCCTCGATATCCTGCTTTACTGTTATAGGGATATTATCTCGTAAAGCCGTCTGGAATAAAGATGCGTCAGTTATAACTCGTTGTAAGCAAAGCTCGTACAAGGTGCTCATCGTTTGCTAGTTGGCAACAGACTGACCGTTCTTTGCATCCAAGCAGGTTTGAATCCTAGTGCGGTAGTGGGGGTAATTACGGTAGTGGGGGTAATTGTGAAATGCAAAGGTCAAAGGTCAAGGTCACCCGCGAAGTTTAAAAAAAAATGCAACATATCAATACGTGAAGTCTGTCACATATTGATATGTTGCATTTTTTTTTTGTTTTTTTATTTTTTTGTCTTTTATGATTCGTTTATTTATAAAACATTACAACAACATATGTATAACATTAAAACTTAAATCTAACACTGCTGCTTGTCAGCGATGTGGATGGTCAACTCTGTAGAATTGCTACCCGTGCAGCCGTGCGACACCAGGTATAGACACCCGGGTTGAATAGAGCGAAGATCCTCGTTTTGTAGAAGATGGACGAATCTCTTGGGCAGGTACACCTGGAACTTTGGTTCATCCCCCGGAGTAAATGGCGCCTCGCTGAGACTGCAGCAGATGGCCTCCCCAACTGTAGTTTCCATCTTCTTCATAGCATGGATTATGTAGTGCTTCTCGTCTTTTAGTTCTGAGCACTTCTTTACAGGTAATATTGTTGACTTGGAGTGAGCATTGAACTGCTCGACCAAAGTCTGAAGGAACTGGTGAGATGCCATGGTCAGGTTACAGATCGTCTTCTTGCTCGGAGATGTTGTCGTCTCGGAATCTCGAGTAATACTCATGCCAGGTCCCTGTCTGCTCCCCACTTATATACTCTCCGTTACCCCCACCACTCCCCACTTCCCCATTTTGAAGGTAAGAGGCGAGTTTATAGGCATTTTTCAAAGCGCAATGTCTATCTTTATCATGTTCTGGGCTTTTTGTACAAATACATATGGTTTCCAGCATGTATTGATAATTCTTATCCAATTCCACATCATTAACCGGAACATGAGTAAATCCTTCAATCCATCTTTTCTTTTCCAGCCCCTTTGTGTAAATATTGGTAAACTTGTCTGAAAAGTGATGCATAATGTGATACAAGTCCGTGTAACTTGTAAAACCATCATACCAATCGATATGATGGAAGTGTTTTGAAATCCATCTGTTGGTAGTAGCCGCTTTACTAGTTAAAGACGAATAAGAACATGGTGGTTTAAATAAAAACGAATAAGGAACACTTGTATTCATGTCCAAAAACACAAGTTCTTTTATAATGAATCTATCATCATTACCACGAAACGCTTGAAACTCAATAATACCAGGCTTGGACTTTACTTGTTGTTCTTCTTCTCCCTTGTCCATTTTGAAGGTCACACGTCTGCTCATTACGAAGTCAGGAGGTCAACTGATTTCCACACCACGGTAGGTACTACTTTTATACCAGGCCGTACAGTTGTTGGCGCGTTGGTGTATATTTAACGTGGGCACCGTCCCCAATAGGCCTAACCCCACAAAATGTTGATTATTGTTTTAAAAACTAACCATTGTCATTTAAGTTTCCATCTTTATATTTTCCTTGTTTTCATTTTCATCACTAACACTTGATTCTTCTCCTCCATCTTCCTCTTCTTCTTGTTTTACTGATTTCTTATGTAGTTGAGCGTACTTTTCCAATTGTCTCCACATCTGTACTTCATGAGGAACTCTATTAAATATAGAAGTATCCACAGGTCCGTATAATATAGGTGCGTCCGGTTGTTTGTCCAAAGTGTCTTCCAGATAATCTTTAATAATCGAACTTGAAAACACCAGTTGTCTCAAGTATCTTGTTATAGGTTCAGTAGCACAAGTTAAAATGAAAAACTCCTCTCGATTAAGTTGAATTTTGTTATCATGTCTTGTTGTGTCTCTAAACCGTAGCTGATGATCACCACGTTGTTTAATGATATCAATTTCCACATTTGAATCCAAAAGTCCTACTCTTGTCTTTCTTCCAAACATGTTACTACTTAAATAGCATTCTAGTAGATGCAAATGTTTCATAAACGATTCCCAAGCACTGTCCGTAAACAAAATCATTTTGGGTCCATGAGTTAAAATTACAGTAGGGGAATAATCTGTAGATTTCATAACACCGATTAAAACACTTTTATCCAAACTGGAAGAGATTGGGTAAAATATTCGCAAAAATACCTCACTCAATATGTTTGGAGAAATATTATCTTCAATATCCCTTTTTCTCTTTTGTATAGTCTTTCTTCTTTTACCTTTTTCTTCAACATTATTACTGGCGTGAAGTTGTCCGCAAACGTTTTGTTCACCTCCTTCCTGGTGACCTTGAGGATCTAAAAACTCAGATATCTCCTTCTCAATATCTACCACATTTTCAGGTGTACCACTAGGAGAAGCCATATTGAATACGATGCTACCCATACAACAGTAGGCAACAAACTGATGAGGAGCGGTCTGTACGCTCTGCTTTTATACTCGCGGAATGAAACAAAACCGGTTTTTACAATACATTTTTAACAATTCCAGTTAAAGGTGTGTATGTTACGATTTTATCATGTAGAATTAAACAGTATGCAGTTGTATTAGCCGGTATAGCATCGTTGAATTCCATTTCTATTTTTATATCCACACTTGAAGACTTTACTGATTCATTTTGTTTAGAACAATCGATTACAACTATTGGGTAGGCATCGAAATATTTGTCAGGTGGTAATAAAGGTGTATTTGTTTTACCGTAATATGAACTTTGGAATCTCGCGTACATATCGTACAATATACTGTATTTCTTCTTAGTGAATGACACATTTAAATTGTCGTATGGAAAGAATTGTGAATTTAAATAAACTTTAATATTTTTCAAGTCACAATGATCAAATTGTCCTGCATGTTTAGTAATGGCGTCTCTTCTACCTGTTTGTAAACCAAATATAATATACCTGGCTCGTTCTACATAATTCGATGTTTTAACAGTCCAAGTGTGTCGATCCGTAGTAGGTAAACTGGGATGCTCATGAAATTCCCAACTTCTAAATGGAATAACAATATCACGATCGGCTTTTAATTTTCTTAAAAGTAGCATTCTATGCTCGTCAGCCAATTTAACATGTGGAACTCTCCATACAATTTTGTCTAATTTTAATTTCCATTCTAAAGTCGCATCTGTAGTAGCATCTGCAGCTTTAATAATGTCTTTATCGTTAGAAGATCTCAACAAAACTAATTCTTGTTTAACGTTTAATATTATTTTCCTATAATCTTCAGCAAAACCAAGCAGCAAACGTAATGGAATATGAAAATCAAAATATCCATTTGGATTTGGAGTGATCGTGTCAATCGTAGGTAATACCCATCCGGCAGGTTTAAGTAAATTGGTTTCATTGGGTGTTATAGATGTTAATCCTTTTAAAGTTGTCGTAATACCTACTTTTTTAGTGGAATCAACTGTTACACCTGATATTTCATATCTAATTTCATCAAATAGGAAAGCCATAGGATTATTTATAAATGGAACTGTTGTACCAACAGTAGTACCGTCCTTTTTAGTAACTTGTCCTTCAATATACAAGTAACTTTCACATGGTAGTGTGTAAATGTCTTGATTTTGTATGGGAATACGAATTTCATCGTTATTGTTTAATTTCGATGAAGTGTAAGGGTTGTGGGTGTGATATTCTTTTTCCCATAGGGTTTCGTCGAATGTTGGACCCTGCGCTATATCCAGTATATCCATACTCGGTTAATTTTAATCCAATTCTCTCTAAGAAACGAATGTTCTCGCGTGTTAACTCCTCCACAGCTGAAGAGCTACTAATGCGGTTTCCCGTAGGTTGTTCGCTTTTAAATGTTAAACCCATGGTTTTGTATTAAAGTGTCGATTTTAAATGTAATCTAATCGTAATAGGCTCTTCTCTGAAGTCTACCAAGTTACCGTCTTGATCCAATACGCTCAACACGATGTCTGAAATGAAAGTGGTGTTCAACGGTAGATATACCAGGTTTTGTGGCTTTTCAACAATTTTAAATCCAGGTGGTACACTTGGGTAAAAAGTATGTATGATGTGGGTGTTAGCCCCATCCCTGTAAGCACCTTGTATAATGTTACAAGTTATGTCTATACTATTGACTTTTAATATTGTTACTGTTTTCTTACCGGAATGTGTTACATCTGGTTCTAATACAGGCCCATCGTTGGAAAATCCTAATAAATCACCAATTGAGTTTGGTTGAGTGAAATCTATATAATATTTGGAAGTAATTTCAGCTTTCATCGTATTATTATTACCTTTTAATGTTATATTGTCTTTTCCCATTTTAGTTTGCAAAAATTCATTTATATGATCAATTTCATAAGAACCTGTGGGTAACCTGCACTCTTGTAAGTCTGTAAATTTTCCACTGGCATCCTTTCCCTTATAATAATGCAATATGTTATTTTTACCTTCCGTAACATTGGGAATAGAGTTGTACGTTGTAAAATCCAATAGTGCCGCCTCCCAAAACCTTCCTTTTTGCAAGCGTAACGCTGGAAAAAGGATACTTCGTAAAGTGGACGATTTTCCTGTTAATGATACCGTATAGGAAGACATCTCAATAGTGACTGATACTTTTAGCTAGAAATTCCAAACATAAATGGCCGCATATTGAAGTATTATCAGGTTGTTCTCTTTTATAGTTATAATATATGTTTTTAGCAGATTTAAAGTAATTTTGAAGTTCTTTTGGTGGTGGCAAATTACCGAAACTATCAAAATAATATACATTGTTATTTAGTTTCTTATAACAAACCCAATGGGTGCCAGGCCCTTCAGTATTATCCAAATTTACAATTCCAGTCTCATTTTGCCACATTTTCTTTGGTAAACTGTCTTTCATAAACACACCGCGGAAAAATGGTATTTTTAAACAGGAAATATATTTAAATAATTCAATATTGGTTAACGCTTTATGTGGTATGACCAATTGATTTCTTTCATTTAATATGCACGATAAGGTCTTAGGTAAAGACCTGCCCCGTTTTTTACCATTGACCACACGGTGGGCTTCTTCCTGCCTTTTCTTGTAGATCGTCGTCTTCTTTTTATATTTCCTCCATGTTTTCTTGTGGTTGACCTCCTTTTTACTCTCCTTCTCCTCCTTCTTCCACCTCCTACTGCTGTTTTAGCCTTCATACCTGCTGTTACTGCTAAAGCTGCTGCTTTTTCTGCTATGCTAGCGTCACTTGATTTTACTCGTTGCCAAGCTATGTCCGCAAGCTTTTTGTCAGCTATTGATCTATTTTTTGAATCGGCAAACGTGGAATATGCGATATCGTGTTCTTTACAAGCCTGATCTAACTTGTTTATGCCAGGATCGCCTCTTTCCAGTCGTTTTTTCAATTTAGTTCCTGGTCCGCAATACTGATAACCTCCTGGTATATGAAATTCGTATGGTAATGCGTCTATTGCTCTATTTACTATGGATCCTACTGGAATTTGTTTTAAAGCTTTACTTAACAGAGAAACCGCTGTGGACGTGATCCCACCTCCTTTTCTTGCAGTGTCTCGATATGGACTGATGTACTTGAACGTCATTATTGTCCTTTTATAATGGCAATGTGCAACTCATGTGTTAACTCTATGACAGGTTGCACATAAATGAAGTCATTTATTGAGTTATTTACTTAAATATCAATATCACCCCAATCTGATGATCTAAACTGTTTCGTTTTAGGGTTAATAAAGTATTTATTATAAATTTCTCGTTTAATATACTCACCTCTCATGGATTCAGCATAAGTATTATGACCTGATTTTCCTTGAAGAATATCTGGTGTAAAATGATTGTGTAAATCAAATATCGCATTACCTAAAACTTTTACAAGAAAATTAACAGTGACAGCATTATCTACATGTTCAGGGTCTTTAAGGTTTGTTATACGTTTATTATTACAATTATACACTTTACTATCCTTTAATGATGTTGTGATGGTCTGTCCTACAGTTGCAGCATCATTTGCTTCTCTTCCTTGTGCCAAGTCTCTTATTACTCTATTATTACATGTAAACCATCTAAAATATCGATCTGGATCTAGATGTACGGTTTGTGATAAAGCAGCTGCATCTTGTTTTTCATAACCCCATCCCATATTTGATAACTTTTTATCCATGCAATCCCAAGCATCATTTTTGTATGTTAATAAATTAAATTTTTCATTACCTTGAACAAATTCATCCCCTTGCTTCGATACTACTTGATCTTGTTTTACAAAAGAGGTTGTTTCTTGTTTTAAGGTTTCCATCATTTGACCCACTGTTGCACCATCTGATGGCGCCGAACCATCTTTAACATTTGCTAAACAATTATTAAAACAATCTATAACCCCTACATCACGTATGATGCAATGATCTTTAATATATTTTAGATTTACAGCATCGTTTTCAGTTTTTGGATAGCCTATATCATTAATAACAAATTTATAAAAAGAAAATCCATCTTTTGTCTTTTCAGGTATCAAGGAATGTAAATAGCGTCTATTTACGCTGTCTTTTGCATCTTTAGGGTCATCTACGTTGGATATACGTTTATTGTTGGCACTATACGTTTTCCCATTGAATTTTAACGTATTTTTTAATTCAGATGACAAATAACCTTTGTTTATCACATCACCATTTTCATTTGGTTTACCAACGTTGATAATTCTATGATTTTCCGCGTCATATGTGTTATTTTGTAGTTTTAATGTTGGCGATATCTTTTCCTTTAATATTTTTAAGTTTATCGCATCGTTTTCATCCGAAGGATCTTTTATGTTTTTTAACCTTTTATTACTCATATCATAATCTCCATCAGGTGTTTGTGGTAAACCAGCACTTCTTTTTAAATTATTCGCATAATATAACCCATCCGAGGAGTAACGTCCGAACTTGTCAACACTCATGGTGCAACTGAATAGTACTCTAAGGAGTAACGCATTTTTATAAGATTACCCCACGGTTTCGGAGTTCATCCACTAAAGCCACCCATTCGTTTTCCAATCCAGTATGACCCGCTTCTTTAGCTTCATGTATTAGTTTCATTCTATCCACCAATTTATTGATATTATTGTAATAAATCACATTTGTGTTATATAGTTTCTTCATTAAACCTGTACCTGTAACAGATTTGTTTCTTTTTCTTGGTTCTGGAGCACTTATATCCAAAGTGGATGACACAAACCTTCGTTTTACAGGTTTTCTTGGTATTATTGGCATTGGTTGTCTTCTCGTTGTTGGTATTAACTTGGATACAAATTCTCTATATTTTAAAGACTTTGATCTAAAAACAGGTTGGTCAGCTGAATACTTTCTCCTGTATGCATTAGTTTGTTCCAAAATCTTTTTATATGCTTCCATGTCTTTTTCTTTAACTAACAATTCTAAAGGCTTATTTTCAAATAATAATTCAAATAATCCCCTTGTACCCTTATACCTTTGATCACCAACAATAATATTATCATGTTCATCAATGTTTACCGGGCTATTACCAACCATTAAACCGTCTTCTGTTAATCTTACTCCATAACTATGGTAGTTTTTATTAGGATTTGTTCCAGCTAACATTTTTATCATGTATTTCCTTCCTAAAGGTCCTTTGTTATGAATGTTTTCACCCAACAAGCTTATGTTTGACGGACCTTCCCTTGTCTCTTCTTCTTTTTCCTCTTCAATAGCAGTTGATACAACTTCATGTCCTCTTTTGGCTTTTACTTCATATAATTCTTTTATTCCACTATAGTCCGGTGATTCTAGCTCTCTTTCGGGTTCTCCACCGGTAAAACCACTATACGTAGAGGATTCCAGGTCTTCATCACTAAACTCTTCTGATTTTACATTTTCTCTTTCAAACTTCGTAATAGGTGCAATCGCATCTCCTTCCAATACAGGTTTAGCAAATTTTTTGTTTAATTGTTTCAAGGGTTCAGTAATAGGTTTAAAAGTAGATTCAAGGAATTTCTCCCTCTCGCTAATACCTAGTTTCAATGCTCTGTTTTTAGCCCGAATAGAATCACTAAGTGATTTTATTTCTTTTACTAATTTTTCTTGGTTAACCATGTTTGTAGCAAGACGTGTTGTACAACAATGAATGTGTTATACCGCGTTTAATGTATTAATATAAATTTATCAAATCCTATCCTGTATCGACCATTGTTTAGCGGTTGTTCCTTCATAATTGTTAGGAACCCATACTTTTCAGCCCAAGCCTTTCCGCACAACTCTTTAAATCGTTCAAATGTCATATCCGCATTTACATGATCAAAATATATATGTTTTAGGTTGGTTTCGTCCTGTTTAAATACAATTAACATGTTTGCATTGTCTCTAATGAGTTGTTTAGGTATTTTGCTATAAGTTTGGCCAATATAAATGCTATCTATGTTGTTATGTCGACCCATAGCGAAGTAATTCCTTATTGTGTTTTGGTTTTCACAAGATACATCATCGAATATAAACACGGAGAATGGTTTAGCTTCTTGTGGCTGCATGACACTCTCGCTTGCATTAAACTTTAAATATTTAACTTCAGGCACATTAGTCAGTATCTTTTCCAATAATTGATACTTTGGTTGTTGTAGTGATTTTGAAAATACATATAGATTGTTAAATCGTAATCCTTTAGGGTTTGTAATCAAATTGAATACTACATTAGTTTTTCCACAGTTGGAAGGTCCGGTAACCAGACAACGAACGGTGTTTGGTAACAAATTGCCATGTTTCCCACTATTGAATTCTGAATTATCCACTGTGAGTTCATCTATATTATTAATAGTAAAACTCTCTTTTTGTGGTACTATCTCCATCCTTTGTAATGGTTCAACCTAAAATGATTCTCTATCGTTATATCAAATCCTTTTTAGGTATCCAAGAATCTTCCGTCTTATTAAATCCTAACCATCGTACTTTGACCTTATCTTTTTTCCGTTGCAACACCTTTTCAACTAAATATACATCGCCTACTGTTGATTTTAACATTTCATGTCCATAAAACCCTCCTTCAAGCAATTGTCCTTTATTATCTTTTAAAATATATGTCTCAGGTACTGTAGGTTGTACTTTGAATACAGTAAAAACCTCATTGGTCCAATTTGGCAGGTATCTTTTACTGAATACACCTTTATATTTACTTATTCGCACTTTATCACCCACATTAAATTTTTTAGGCTTTAGTTTTTCAACTTTTGGTTTAGTATTCGTTTTTATACGTTTTAATACAAGGTTTTCATTTTTACTAGTTACTTGGTTTGGTTTCATCCCGATAGTCCTATGAAATTTGTTATTGTAATTGTTTATAAGTTTTGGTAACATATCAATCCATATGTGCGATCCTCTGTTGGAAAACATTTTATACATTGCACTTTTTAAAGTTCTGTTGAATCTTTCGATTATTGAAGCTTTTACCTCTGAATTGGTTGAGTAATGGTTTATATTGTGTTTTTTCATTAAATTTGCAAATTCCTTATTAAAATATTCTTTTCCATCACCTGTTTGTAAATGTTTAATAGTATGTTTGTCTCTTTGTATAGCTGTTTCCATTGCTTTTGTAACACTTTTGCCACTTTTATCTTTTAGTGGTAAAGCATCTGCCATTTTTGAAAAACAGTTAATAACAGTCAATATGTATTTATATCCTTTATTTTGTTTGCTATAAGGAATCATTTCGATTAAATCTGCTTGATATAAATCATTAATTCCTTTTATCACCGTATTTCTTCGTGGAAACTTTCTTCTTGCAGGTTTATGAAGTTCGTTGACAATTTGTTGCTTCAAGTCCTTCATATTGCAGGTTTCAATGTTTGTTGTATCACATGTATAATCACAATGAACGTTGTCTTAAATATTCACATCATTTATATGGGTCAAGGTCATCCAAACTTGTGTAAAAAAATGGGGAACACGGCGTTGGACTTGCCGTGTTCCCCATTTTTTTACGGAAGGAGAAAGGAATAAGGTCGAAGTTGTAGAAGGACGAAGAATAGGTTACTAGTTGATAGGGTTTAGGGAGTAATGGCCGAATGGAAGAGTGTGGATTTTGTCGGGCAAAATATGTCTTTTATCATCCCGAGCTGACAGTGCTTTTTTAATTTCGGTGACACTGTAGACTTGATGCTTGAAGCTTCGGATATTGTTGAATGTTGCTGATATCGTAGTATCTTCAAACAAACAAGTCTTGTAGTGGTCAAATGTTACGTGTTTTTTCAAATAAGATGTCTTCACTCCTTTTGCTTTTTTCACTGTCGGTGTGTTGTTCTCGTGGTACATCTTAAATGAATACAATTTTGCCATCAGCGCCACTATTTCTTCTAAAGGCATTCCATTTGCTTCATCTTTGAATTTTCCAATTACTTTTTTATTTTTTTCATTAAAATTTGGATGGTTCTTCGGATAGTCAGAAAAGTCGAAATCTTCTTTGTATGGAAAAGTCCTTAGGTCTTCATACATGTCCAAAGTCTTTATCCAGTAGATAAACGCGTCCGTATCCATGTATGCGACTCCAATGTTTTCCCTTCCGTAGTGTTTAACCATTTTGTTATAATGGAAATCATACATCAGGGTTTTACTTATGTCCAAAATCGACATACCTATGTATAACGGACGGTCCATGACTATTGTTGTTTTCTTCATACTGACAGCGACTAGATTTTCGTTTATAATCATGGATGTTCCGAAATTTGGTTTTTGCACTAATTTTTCCAATTTCCTAGGATCACTCACTAATTTTACATTTTTGTGTTTTCTTTTGTTCTCCAAGGTCTTCCCAAAGATGGCATTGTTCATTAATTTATAGAAGTCCTTTTCAAATGCTGTTGTCGCTGCAGCTCTTCTTGCAGTGTTGGAATCAATATATGGTTTCAACCAACAAGACTGGGTGAATTCAATTGCTCTATGAATTCTCACTATACGTAGACCCAATTCAAGAGCCTGTTGAACTACCCAGTAGTGAGCCACATAGCGATCCTTATTCTCCAAGGTCATCATCAATTTTGGCCATCTTCCTGTCGGTGAAACTTCAGTCTTGGCTAGCAGAGGCAAGTCGTAGTGATGGTCATGAAGGTGCTCCGGATATTCAAAATCACAGTCCAGAATATAGCCTTTTGGACCATTTTTCGGAATCTGTGAGATGTCTCCAATGGTGGCCGGGTCGATCCATTTGAAGTCAGCGTAGGGAAGCGGATTTGACATTGCCCAACCATAAAGGTTGTTTGCGTCAAAGTAGCCAAGGTAGACCGATGGTTGTTGCTCGTCGAAGCCGGGGATGTACTTGTTGTTGGCTTTAACATGACGTGTTACAGCTTGTGTCAAACCGCCCCGTACACCAGATTCCATCATGAGCACCATATCAATATCCGTTAGAAGTTCCAGTCGACAGTTGGTTGACTTTAGCATAGCTTGCCATGCTAATCCTGGAGATGTGTACGAGTGTAAAGGGTCCAGTCCATAGGCGGAGAAGCAGGTGTTTCGAAATTCTTCCATCACATCACACAACAGAGTTACGTCCAGTTTTATATAAAAGTCAGAATATTCCCCTAAGGTTTGAATGTTGAGCTGGTTCCAAACATTACAAGCATGATTGTAGTCTTCAACGGTGATTGCACTTTCATTTAACTTGCTATTGAAGGCTTCAATCGGTGGTAGACTGGTTTCTTCAAATTTTTCTGCAGAAGTTATGTAATCATAGGGGAACACTCCTTTACGCATTACTAAGTCCAATTTATCTTCAGATACAATTTTGCTGGTTTCTTTTAAGTCTTCTCTTCTTAGGTTCTCAGACAATCTGCTCAAACTAGATGCCATAAATCTATAAGAGTCTACGAAGCGAAGTTTAATTTTACCTACTGTTTTTGAGAAACTGATGTACTTTTCCAATGTTGTAGCAAGAACATCAATTTTACCATTATCTCTTCCTAACTCTGGAATAATGAAGTGGGAGTCGTAGCCGCTAAGATTGTGTAACACTACAGGGATAAAGTTTGGCAGTTTGTAATTTATATTGCATGAATTACAAGCAGGTCCTCTGTATAACCCTGTGAGGTGATCATGATCTCTTACTTTTCGATTTTCTTCACTGAAGCTCTTCTTACATAGATAACATCTTGTTGCTGAAATGTATTCTTCTTGTTGATTTTGGTTCAAAGGTTCCATGGGTAAAACATTACCGTATAAGCGTTCCGCCTTTTCAGCAATGTCATACAACTGGTCTACAAAATACTTAGCAGCTTCTTCCCCACGGTAGAGTATCGGAGTGGATGTTAAGCCATAGTCTTGCAATTGTTCTTCAGGTAAAGTAGATTTCACCAATAAGCAAAAACTGTTAGGTTGATGCAATTGATATTTGGTTCTTCTATTTACTTCACCATCCGGAAGTTCCTGCGGCACTAACGTGGATTCAAAGTCAGCATAGATAACTAGTGGAATCCGGTATTGGTGAACTGTTTTATTGAACTGGACAAATGCTCTAGATGGTGGTGGCAGACTAATCTTCACTTCATAGTTGTCATTACAAAGCCGCTGGTGTTCCGACAACCACTCCGATCCTCCACGTCTCAACTCTTTATATGTAAAACAGAAACATCTTTTACACACTGTTAACCTACGTTTCTGTTTTGATAATTGATTTTTAACCAAGGCTGCAAAGTCCTTTATCCACACATAATGTGAAATTTCACCCTTAGTTATCAATAACAGATCCGTGTGGTTTCTTTCCTCAAATTTTGATACTCTCAGAGGATAAACACTATTGGAATCATCTAAACCAAACACGTTTACAGAAACACCTGGGTTTTGTTTCTCAAAATTACCAATACTTTTAACACTAACAGGGTATGACAAACCTCGAAAGTTGTAGCGGTGTTGGACATTTTGATACGCTCTGCTAACTCTACATGGATTTTCTTGCACATATTTTGTTAGCATAGCATATTTAAAGCATTCATTGTCCTCATTTTGCACATTGATACAAGATTTGGTAGCTTGTATCTTCTTTGGCAAAGGTATATAACTACTACCCCTTATACCATATCCGTGCTTGTGAACCCTTACATCCATACCTTCAATCGATGACAGACTCCAGCCGGATCCTCTTCCTTCATGTTCTTGCAGTTTAACTAGCAGTTCATCCAAACATTCTTCAATAATTTCATTGATATCAGATTTAGTTGTAAGGGTTCGGTTTTTGGTAATGAATGCTCTTAATGCCGTTTCACCATCAGTATTGGTAAACTTTGATTCTAACACCAGTCCAAATTTAATGAAGTTCAATCTCTGTAATTCTTCTTTTAGCGTTTTTCCAACAAGTACTCTGGCCTGGGTTATAAAATTATCCAATTCCAATTGTACATTATCAATTTTAAAATGTGTTACAACTCGTCCTGGTAAGGCCGTGGTGCGCAGTTGTCTCACATCTTCCAGTTCTTCTTCCATGTCCTCTTCTTCCGTGTCCTCTTCTTGCATATCCTCTTCTTCAATAGGTCTTCTAGTAGTGGATGGTCCAGCACCAGCAAATTGGATCACACTAGGTCTTCTTCTTTGCATTTGCTGTAGATAGCCGTCGTAGTAGTCCATCTGCTTCTGATGCTCTTCCAAAAACCGGTCAATTGAGTCTAAGTCTATTTCATCGATGATAATATCTTTTTTTCCATCTTCTTCATGTAATTCTCTGTGTAGGGTGAAAAGATCTCCGTCTTCAAAAATTTCCCCACAAATGTCGCAAAGAGCCATTTCAAACAGTTTGGCTTTGAATGCACACTCTGTGAATGTCCACGCAATAATGGGCAGCGCGCTCAACTGGGTCCCTTTATACCCGAGGTTGAAGGGTGGGGGAAAGTGACGTCATATACATCCGGTTTATCAATCATGTAGTAGATTTGGCTTTTAAACACCCATTTCCAATACATTCTTCAACAGGCTTGAGAAACTGATGATGTTTGATCTAAATCCACCATTTTGTACGAGTTTTTCAAAGACGTCTGTTCCAACAACTTTATATAGGTCAAGGTCATTTGGAATTATTATTTTGAGCGGGGGATAGAGCACTAAGCAGCATCAATTACTACAAAGTGCTCTATCCCCCGCTCACATTGTTTTTTTTTTTTTTTACTTTTTGTTTAAAACTTCTTACAAAGGTGAAACATCACCATCAGAGTTGGAATCATCCTCATCACGGAATAGGCAGCGATGACAATACATAATTCTTCTGGCAACTAACATTCTATCCATTGGACGATGAGGAGTGTCTTGTTCTTCTTCTTCTTCAATTTCCAATTGGAATTCCATTTCCGACTCAGATGATGACTCTAATGTTTCGTAGGCGTGCAAGTCCACTTCATTGTCCGTTGAACCAGCTTCATCAGAGTCCGTTTCAATATCCATTATTTCTTCCTCCTCCTCTTCTTGATCAACCGCAGGTAGTTGGTCCTCTACTTCTATAATTTCTAGAGGTATTACCTCCAGAATAGAGACAATTCTGTTGCAATGGAACACGGTGTTGTCAAGTGGAGCCATGGTATGGAAGTGTTGTATCCATCCAATTTGCTTACCCTTTTATACCCCCACCAAGTATGCATTTATGTGGGTCAAGGTCATGTAAAGATACCCTTTGAGCGGGGGATAGACCACTAAGCAGCATGCTAGTCTATTGCCGCAAAGTGATCTATCCCCCGCTCTGTTCTACAAAACCTCAATCAAGTCCAAGTTCGAGTCCTAGTTCAACACATTTTATTTCAATTTAAAAATTTCAATTTCACAAAGCGTACAATTCTGATGTATCAAATATTCCAGTTCCTAAAACATTAGGTTCAGTTCATCCAAATTATGCACTCCTAACCTCATAACCTTGGTAGGGAGAATTACATTAATATGATAGTTATTTCTACCGTTACACTTGCTCCATTCTCAAAGAGATATAAATAATATAGTCTTGGATACTGTGCTTTTTCACGTCCTGCATGTTCCCTAATAAAGTTGAAAGCCAATCTTTTTGAATATTCATTATGAAACACTTCTTTTACAGAAACAAGAATTTTTTCTTCCAGAAATTTCACTTGAATTGATGATAGTTTGCTTACATCATCCTTGTCTATCAGGGGTAGCTTGTACGTGAAAGTATTTGGTATCGGTGGTTGTTTTTTTAGCATTTTATCAAGTAAACAACAGAATATTTTATACAATTTCAGCGCTGGACGTAGGGCAGCCTCTTCCGATGTTGGTGGCACTGTCGACGGTAATGGTGGCAGGCTGGGCATCTTCAGGCTGCTCAGGAATTCTGCGGTTATCAAATATTGGAGTATTGGAGCAGGGGGCGTGTCGGTCGAGGTGGTTTTGGAAGCTGGTGGATAGTTCTTGAGCTTCGGAGGCATTTTGAAAATGGAAAAGTGAAAAAATGTAAACGGTGATAGTGGGAATGTAGTGTTGAAGGCGGGAATAACCAGTCCGTACGATAGCTGGATGTGGAATGAGAAGTGCGTGCAACCTGGCCGCCTTATATCCCCCACCAAGCCAAGGGTGACCCCCTCACAGAACAGACTGAAGCAAATAAACGGTTCATACAAGCTTAGTAAAGCGTCAGAGTGGGGGTATCACGTAATACACACACCTTAATCGCATGGTTAGCACTTTACTTAAAGTGTAGTTTATATATGTCAAGGTCATTCAAACTTTGAAAAATATTTTCACCTCCAAACACTTGTGGCAAGCCGCAAGTGTTTGGAGGTTTTTTGTTAAGAATTAAGACTGATATATATGTCAAGGTCATTCAAACTTTGAAAAATTTTTACCTCCAAACACTTGTAGCAAGCTACAAGTGTTAGGAGGTAAGTTTTTATTTGTTAATGATTTATTTGTAACTTAGTCTTCACCCTCAAGGACACGGTTTGAGATTGTCCCAGTGACTTTACATCACCGCCAGGTTAAAGTATTATACAAGTCAAGTATTTTTTTTTTTTTTATTAGTTGACTTGTATAATACCCCTCTCCCTTACTTTAAGAGGGTTAAGACTAAATTTGGAAAAATAATTTGGAAAAAGACTTTTAAATATTGTCCAACACAACCTAACAATTTTGGCTTTTTCTTTTTAGTGAGCCCATGTCCTAATCCATTTCCCAAACAGATCGGCATCCTTTTCTTCGAATTAAATAAGCCCCGGGGACAAAAAATTCTCTTTGTACCATCGCAGGTGGTACTTTCATTCTATGAAGGCGGCCATCACCTTTTAGAATGATTTGCACATTTATGTTAAATGCTCCATAAGCTTGAACAATGAAATAATATTTTTTGTCCCTCTTGAGCCTATTAATTTTCAGCTTCTGCGGACTGTTGGGGTGTTTGAACTTGGACTTTTCAGGCATAATATTAAGGCTATAGGGCTTTGGTGTCGGAATTTTGATTTTCTTATTCAAGTGTCGTTGGCAACGATCTTTTTCTGGAAGAGCAAAACTCGGACAACAAAGAACCACAGCCTCTCTGCTAAACCAAACATAATCGCATTTATCACGCTTGCCAGCAGGGCATTTAACACGATTACGTTTCTTTTGTGTTGGACTCTTAGTGTTTTGGAGCGGCGCTTGATCTAACTTAGGCTGGCTGGAAAGGATGGAGGGTGATGGTTTAGCACGGTCAAGGGGTAATTTGCAAAGAATTTTGGGTCGGGTAGGAGAATGGGTTAGATCAATAGTGGTTTTAGGTGAGGTAGAATTGTCTGGGGAGAAGATCGATTTACGGGATGGTTTGACTGTAGATGGAATGTTGGCTTTGGGTGAGGTTGACTTGTCTGGGGAAAAGATCGATTTGCAGGATGGTTTGACCGGTGTGGATGGCATGGGGGATACGGGTAGTGGACATTGGGTCTTTGTATAGGAAAGGATTTTCTGTGTACGGGAGTAGGGAATGATTTTGGACCTCGACTTCTTCTCCTCAAAGACCGCTGACTCCGAATCAGAATCTGACAACAATGAGATCGGCGGTGATGCTATGAGCACTCGGCTGCTTGCAGGGTGAGCGCCAGCCCCTCTTGAAGTCGACGGAGCGTCACCAGCACCACTGACACTTGGACTTGTTGGTTCCGTTGGTGGCAGCGGAGATAGGCTGGGCATCGAAGGAGCCGACGGCATCTCCAAACAGCTGAGGATTGTGCTCATCAAACACGTTTGGAGAATCGGAGCAGCGGAGGTTGAAGTTGGAGTAGATGTGTTGGTCGGAGTAGACGTGTTGGTTGAATTCGATTTGATGTATGGGAGAACTGGTGGATAGTTCTTGAAGCGCATGTTGAGGTAGAAAGAGCGTTAAATGCAAATAACGGAGAAGTACTTCCAACGAAGGCTGGAGCGGGAATGAGAAGTGCGTGCAACCGGGCCCCCTTATATCCCCACCGGGGCTGCCACGCCCAGGATATCAGGGGTGGGGGAGGGGGTGGGGGTGGGGGTGGGGGTGGGGGGGGGGGGGCTCGCACTTTTTGCGGGGGGGGGGGGGGGGGCTCGCACTTTTTGCGGGGGGGGGGGGGCTCGCACTTTTTGGGGGGGGGGGGGGGCTCACACTTTTTCAAAAGAAGCCCCACTTGGGGCATTTATGTTGCCATCGCTGAAGCCTCCCAAGAGACCCAACTATAAACAATTCCAAACTTGTGCGTTACTAATACCTAACTGTTAACTTTTAAAAGACCTCTATATATAAACTGTGTTAGTAAGATCTGACTGTTAAAGATTTTGAAAACTTTTATATTTAGGTCAAGGTCACGAAAAAACTTTAAAAAAATTAAGCCCCACACCCCCCTATGGGGGTGTGGGGCACTTGGGTTGTCATCGCTGTAGCCTCCGAAGAGACCCAACTATGACAACAAGGCAACATCCAATGTCGTGTACCCTTCGCCACGCGAGACTTGTAAACATTTACTGCATTTCCAACTAATAACTTTTCCAATAGCTAACGAAATGTCATTTACATAATTTTGAAAGAAACTGAGGACGCCCTAGCGGCTTACGTCCTCGGTCCGAGTGCAGAGGCCATCGGCTCATTACCCCCGTATAAGCGTACAAACGGACCACCTCCTATTTCTCAGCCGCATTGAAGCATGCATGAGAGGAGCCTAACAATTATAAAAAAAAGTGGCTTTACACGGGGGCCTACTCCCGTAACCCTATCTTTAATATTTTTAATTTAGCAATGCAGTAACTTTTTACAAGTCCTATGTGGGTCAAGGCCACACGGACATTAAAAAATTTCGGCCCCCGTACATCCATGGCGAACCACGAATGTTCGGGGGCCTTGGGGACAAAAAAACACAAATAGCTAATAAAGTTTCATTTACATAATTTTGAGTTTCCAGAAGGGAAACTAACTGAGGACACCCTAGTGGCTTACGTCCTCGGTCCGAGTGCAGAGGCCATCGGCTTATTACCCCCATATAGGCGTACAAACGGACGCTCCTATTTCTCAGCCGCATTAAAGCATGCATGAGAGGAGCCTAACAATTATACAAAAGTAACTTTACACGGGGGCCTACTCCCGTTCCCTGTCTTTACAATTTACTTTGAGCATTGCAAAAGCTCAAGGGGGGATTGCTAAAACAAGCGTATACACTTTAGAAAAATATAACACACTTACAACACACAATTGAGCTCAACGTAGTCAATGCTGGAACAAGCACATACATGTTAAACACATATAACAAACAAGACACAAAGGATAAAAGACACACAGTAGACATAAGGTACAAGTAAAACACTCTCATATAAAACAATTCGCAATACCCAATACCCAAACGCAAGCGCAATATCTTACAACTAATACAAGTCTTAAAGTTAGAGTAGACTTCGCTAAACACTGAAGGCGCCATTCAATGTTTAGTGATGCCTATGGCGGTCCGTCCCGATCGTTCACGTTCAACGCGCGGGAGCGGACTGCGAGCCGGCTCTGGCTGGGCCCCTTATATCCCCACCGGGGCTGCCACGCCCAGGATATCAGGGGTGGGGGAGGGGGTGGGGGTGGGGGTGGGGGTGGGGGTGGGGGGGGGGCACTTTTTGTCGGGGGGGGGGGGGGGGCTCGCACTTTTTGTCGGGGGGGGGGGGGGTTCGCACTTTTTGTCGGGGGGGGGGGGGGGGTTCGCACTTTTTGTCGGGGGGGGGGGGGTCAGGTAAGTTAAGTGGGTCAAGGTCACCCACAACACTTGTACTCTGAGTGTTGGCTATACCCCCCACCACAACTGGGTCCCTAGGCTGCACAACACCGCTTCGCCAGTATGTCTCCGGCTTCCATGCGGTGCGTCTCGCTGTTCTCTAGCTCTCTATATGTAAGTAATTTTACAAGTTCTGAATGTAGGTCACTACACTTTAACTCTGGGACAATATCGACTTGTAGTATTTCAGTGTTTTGACTCAAGGTCATCACACTTTAACTCTAGCACATCGGTTATCGTACCAGAGGTGCTCAATAACCTAACTTGTAATGTTTAGGGTGGCATTTGCACGCCACGTGGTATCGCCATGAGTGTCCAGTCCAGGTTTTAAGTTAAATTAATTTTACTGTAATCTTTTCCATTTCCGCTTCGTTTTGCCAAAGTATAAGGTGTCACTTAATAAAGTGGTATTTCTCTAAATTTATAGGAGATTGCAAGGATACGATTAGTTTATTTAGGAGACTCTTCATCTTGGAGTTTAACACAATTTCCACTTTGACTTTGCTTCCTCGGCTCTCACAGCCTAAGCTGTACAGAAATGTTTCTTCTAGTGCCAACTCGGGCCAAGAGAACAGTGTGTTGACTGTAGGACAGCTCATGGTGAAGTGATGCGATACTCCAGCGTACCACCTCACCTTCCCCCGCCACTGTGATCTTCCCCCACTCCTGCTGTTTCCCCCACCTCTTTTCCCTTGACTCATGCGCTACAAGCATTCTCTCAGTATTGTGCGGACTTTTGTGAGGTGAAGCCATGTCGCAGGACACTTTAGGTAAGAAACTTAGCCGTGTTAAGACTTTCTTAGTTGCTCAATGTCCACCACTCAAAGTTAAGAGGGTTTCAACTTTAGCTAAGTGGCGCAAACTGTTGCGCGGACACCCTAAGTTTTATACAAAACAGACTAATGTCAGTTTTACTGATGAGGATTTGTTTAAAATATTGGATGAAATGACTTTTCCTTGCAAAATTCAGTTAGTTACTCCCATTCCTGACAGTTTAGAGTCTTAGTCTCTCAAGCCGATATACCTAGCATACACAGAGCCTGACATTCAGTCACTCGGTGGCTGTCGTGGGGTGCGCATCGGTGTCGGCGCTCTGTAGTTGTTACGTGTTCAAGGTCACAGTAATATGAAATTGCGGATGTTGTGCTTGTTCAATGGCCTCTGAGGACTAGTGGATGACGGTTTAAGCAAGGTCATGTCGCAAACTTGAGTTTGACTTGGCACTTTTGCCGTTTCTCATCGCAAATTCGCTCCAAGTCGTCAATGGTCACGTGGACTCTGACTGAAACTCGGAGCGTAGTGCGAGAAACGGCAAAAGTGCCAAAAAATTTTGAGTTTCGGCGTGACCTTGACCTTAACAGTGTCAGTGACGTCATTTTGATGATGTAATGGATGATGACGTCATCAGCATGTCATTTCTGTGACGTCATGGGTGTGACGTCACGGAAATGACGTCATCGATGGTGACGTCATCAATTACGTCATCGATGACGTCATTTTGATGACGTCATGGGTATGACGTCATCGATTGCGTCATCGTCGATGACGTCATCGATTACGTCATCGATGACGTCATCGGGGTCGTTGACCTTGGCGATGACGTCATCACATTCCTCAGAGGTCATTGAACTGAGCCAGCAACCGCAAAAACACACTACTAGCCTTAAACATTACCATCACGCTTATGGTAATGTTATATTACATGGTTATATTATATGATACATACTTGTAAGTTCCATTCTTATTTGGGAGTAAAAAAAGTAAAATTAGTACCAGCAATAAATCCTTCTTGTATTTTCTTGTTAATACTAAAAAAGCAATGCACACGTGCAAATGATAATAAATATATAAATAACATTAGAGATTTTCTGATAAAAATTATTAATAGATTGCACGAATATGAAATTGCTAAAACATAATGCTTGCATCTGGCTGAAAGAAACGAAGATGAATGGAATCAGTCTGTCAGTGATAGAGAAGCTAGATTTATTACAAATCTGTCAAAGCTGAGAGCTGGAAACTTAAGGTAATTAAGCCTCGGATTGACGAATACAGGCTGTCGTGGAGATTTCACTGTGAGATAATTTTCTTGCTGTAAACTAAAAATTAAGTTCGATAAAAAAGAGAGAAAAAAGGAAAAACTTTACCATTGATCGCCCTTGTTTTCATTTCAGTGAATTTCCCTATAGGGAATACGCTATTGCGGTAGTAGCTATGGTAATACTTAAACCCGGGGCCATGTTACTTTTTTTTATTTGAGGTCCACAGAAGCCAAAAACACTATTCGTTGATTTTAATATATGAAGAAAATATATATTGTCCACAGTACTTTTATTGTATAGTTCAAAGTATTGTTTTATGTTTGCAAAAATAAAATCAAATTTTACTTGGGTTATAATTTTGTTTTAGTTAAGAAAAAGAGGGTCAGACCGGACTGTGTTCAGTTAACAAGAAACGTGATGAGACTTGTCAAAGGTGGGTTTGAAATATTCCTGGCAGACGAGCCCTCGTGTGAACTCCAATGTGGAAGGTGACTAACCCAACCGACAGCGCTGGTCGGTGGTATCATCGTTATTTAAAAATAAACGTTGGTCACAGTATATGACTTTGAAATTTACTTAGGCGATTTCAAAATATGGTACTAACTTAAAAACAATAATGATAATCTCAACTCTCGAAATCGGATAGGCATAATATTGATTTTATGATATTTTTATAGTTTATAGAATTAATTTTACTGATAACGAAAATAATATATCTTAACTTTGAATGGGTTTTCCCAATATTATCGACCTAGTATTCATCGGGAATTCCTCATTTTGAAGGAAAAATATTATCATGTAAAAATATTATCGAAAGTAAAACTTTTATTAGTTTTTCTATCTGTTTCTATGCATTTTATCCAACAAATATTCATTATATCCGTTTCAGATAAGGGTTTGAAATAAAACTTCGCATGATCATTTACGCTATTCAAGTAAAAGTTATCTACAATGAAAAATATCACTTCCGGTTTCCAAATGGCAGCCTTTTAAAATACATAAAATTGAATATCAAAAATGACAAATAAAAAAATTAAGATATTAATAAAGTGTTATATTTTTTTCTTATTTAAACAAGAATAAAAACATTGGATTACAAATTAAGAGCAAATAAGATTAATTAATGAAAGCAACTTACGTAGCTCCTGAAAATTCGTTGAAACTCTTTAGCCGTACATTTTTTGGGTGAAATTACCACCCATCTTCAGCAACCCAAGAAAACCTTCCTTGAATGGTGGTCATAACCTTGAAAAATAAATACACGGACAGAAGATTATGACAACCATCCAAGTACGGGTTTTATTTTAATGAACTGAACTCTACTGCCGCTGAAGATGGGTAGTAATTATATCCGAAGCATGTTTAGCTAAGTAGTTTCAAAAATTTCTCAAATACAGGCTGCTACATAAGTATATATGATTAGTAAAAATAGGGTATCCAGGCTGTAAAAATTACAAATAATTTTATTTTTAACAGAACACTCATAATCATTTATGTACTGTCCACGTACTTATAATGATAATATTGATTTTTATCAATATATTGAATTTTTTTTTAATTTAGGAGTTTGAGATGTATAGGCTAAGTTATAAATGTTTTATGGGGCGCAAATTTGAAACTGGAAGTGAAACATTTGAAAAGTTCAGTTTAAACTCAGAATGAACGTAAAACAGTATATGAAGCTTAAAACCCTTGTTACTTATTGGAAACAAAGATAATGAAAATTTATTGAAAAAACATTGATGTAGATATACGAAAAATCAAACAAGATAAGTGAATAAAAAAAACTAAATAGGCCTCCTATTAATTAAAAAAATTGGTTTGAATAAACCTATGGAAAAATCTAGTAATGATTGAGTTGATAATTTTTAGGCGCCCTGTATAGACATTTTCAAGTATTGAGATAAATTATGATTCTTTTCGAAAGAATACATTTAGTTGGATTTTTTATCATATCACTGTTTTATAATAATCAATTATAAATAATTTCTACTAATTCAGTTTGAGCCAACTGACTGAATAAACAACCCAAAGTTGATTTCATACTCGAAAATTATGTTAAGGGTGTTCAAAATTATATAATTTTAGTTTTTTTGTTCATTTTTCAATATTATCTTTATTTGATAACGTAGCATTGAGTGCAATGGATTTCCCAACATTTCGTCAAAGCATGTTAGACAAAATAATGGGAAATTGGTTTTAAAATTTATGAACCAATTGACATGTGACAAAAAATAAATCATTTACTAATTCACATGGTAGCAATTTTTTATGTACATTATCGTAACAGTAAAATATAATAAAGTTGATTATTAAAAATATATCCAAAATTTGGTTTCATTTATATATAAAATACAGTATATTAATTAATTCGGGATATTAGATTGCTTAAATGTTATGAACGATTCATGTGGTTTGTTAACAAATGAATAGTTTATGTTATTTATTTATTCATTATATTATTTATTATTATTGTATTATTATTATTATTATTACTATAAACTGTGTAAAATTGGCATTGGTGGGAAGTTGTTAGATTTTTTTAAGAGCTATTTTAGTGATAGGAAGATGCATGTAATATTAGGTGATGTTATTAGTGAGGGGTTTGCACAAAACTGTGGCTTGGTCCAGGGAAGTGTTCTCTCTCCTACTCTGTTCAATATATATGTAAATGATTTGGCTAGTTTACAATTTAAAAGTAAATTGTTACAATATGCAGATGACAACATCTTATATATAGTCCATAAGAATTTGGAAATAGGCTTAAGTCAAATGCAGAATGTTTTAAATTTGGTTAGTAAATATTTTTTCAATAACTCAATTAAGTTGAACTCAGATAAAACTAAAGTAATTATTTTTAAAAATCCTAGAATTAATATTGAAAGAGGATTTATCTTAAGCCTATTCTGTCACACACAAAAATGTCTCTCTCAAGTCATACCATCAGGTAACTCTTGTAGATGTCAATCAATGGAAATTAGTAATACTATTAAGCATTTAGGAATTAATTTGGACTCAGACATGAAGTTTAACACACACATAACATCAATCTCAAATACTCTTAGAATTGTTCTTTACAAATGTTATAGGCTAACAAATTTTTCCCCAATTAATGTAAAAAGAATATTGTATTTTTCTCTAGTCCAAAGCATTGTTTATTATGGAATAACAGTTTATTATTTAGCCCCTGAATATGTTAAAAATCGCCTTGTAAATATCTTAAACAGAATTTTTAACGTTTTATTTAACAACACACCCAGAGAACTGTTAGGAATTATGAGTTTTGATTCACTAGCTAAGTTTACAGACTTGTCTAGGAATTACTTCAAAGAAGAGTTTAGAAGGTTAAATGAAGTTGGTTATAACCTTAGGCAACGAAATTATACAGTTGTTAGACATAATAATTTTTATGGAAAGAATGTAAAGGAATTTAGGATACCCCATTTGTTAAACACAATCCCAGAAGATTTGAAGGCATTAGAAAACAACAATCAGATTAAAATTAAGTTAAAATCATATTTTATAAACAACACACATTGACAATAGCTTTTACAACATTATTATTGTAAAGAAATTAGTAAAAATAAGACAAAAACACTGTGACCTACCTTGTTGGTTAATGTGTTAGTGTAAGACATGATATTAGTAAACATTTTTGTACCAAAATATGACACTGGACACACACACACAAAACAAAAGGAATAAGGAAATATCTTTAATTAGATAAAAGAATTATTGTTGTAGAAATGTAAATTGAGATTTATTATATGTCAAAACAATGAACAAACACATTCATGTTCATGAAGGTTATGCTGTAGTACGAATGGGAGAGGGAATAAAAAAGAGAAAGTTGCTTTAAGCTCCACGTTCATAGAGTACGTAAACTGGTTTAAATGAAATGAATGTACATATATAAGACTGTATGATAATGTAAGGTGGAAGAAAAATAATTACTATTGTGTCCATGGCTCATAATCTGTTAATGATTCTATGATTATATACAAATATAAAAATAATGTGCATGCCCAAAAAAAAAAAAAAAACATAAATTTATGATTAAGACAATATTGCATTTGTAGAAAACATGTTACGTTTAATGTAAAATTGTATTGTAAAATTGACATGTAAACTTAATTTAGATTGTCTCTCGAATAGCTACCTATTAAGCTAGAGGGATAAATAAGCACTGCTGTGTAAAACAAATGCGCATGCGAGAAAATAAAGAATTTGAATTTGAATTATTATTATTATTATTTATTATAATATGATTATATTATTTATTTGTTAGTATTAAATGATTTTAGGTATCTTTAAAAGTAAAAATTTTGGTCAAATACTATTAAAAGTGTATGAATTATTGTATGTGTAACATTTTCAATACTTTTAATGTTAAAGTAGTTAAAAGAAATTCATTGTTCTAAATAACCAATATTTAAAAATAAGCAATATAATGTTGTATATAATAATAGTCTATAATTTTCAATAATTTGTGAACATAAGTTGAAACACAATGTTTACTTTGTCTGACCACGGATCTGTCAGCTGTTGACAATGGAATGCAGCGACCACACCACATTCCAGCGGTCATTCCATTCCTTTGAGCATTGGTATTGTGACATTCTGTAGAAGGGTGATGTTTCTTTTACTCAGATAATTTATGCATGGAGATATAGTCAAATAAAATAAACAATGCACGACAAATTCAGTTGTTCTTTAACCGGTTCAAGAAAGTAAAAATGATTTCCGGTTTGACATTTTCTATCTTGAACAATTAAAAAAAATTCATTTATTAAGAAAAAAAATAACATAAATAAAAATTATCTGTGAAAATGTCTTTAATGTATAAAATTGAAACTTTAAAAAAAAAAAAAAAAACTACTGTGGTATTTAAATAAAGAAACCTTAAAAAGGAATTTTGAGTTTTTTTTGTGCAACATTGAGAAGAATATAAAATTATTATTGAAAAAGGATAAAATAATGAATCATAAAAAGATGGATTATATAATTTTATAACTTTGATTGTGTGTTTATTTGCAAGTATGGACAAACATTATGGATACAAAACCATATTGTGTTAAATAATCACCCTACCTTTATATCTTGGAGAGAATTTGATGAATGATGCTGTTTAAATAAACCTCGAAAAATTAAATGAATATCCATCCGGTGGAGGATAGCAATTCAATAGATTGATAAAAGTAATTCTTAAGCTGAGTGCATAGAATTTATACATTTTTATATTAACATTCTCCATAGAGCGTATTTAAACATGAATATGAGTGAAGAGTGATGGCAATGAGTCATATGAATCATAATTTAATACTGATAAATTAATTACCTTGAAAAATTTTAAGTAAACTAATACGATGGTTAAACAATTTTATAACCCATAAAATTAAGTTATTAAAACTAAATATATTTTTGAATTCAATTCTTGATTTTTAGGGTGTAATATTTAGCCCAAAACTGTCTATGTTATAAATGAATACAGTGCTGCCATAACTTTTATGATGTTCTTAAAGTCAGATTTAATACAAACCAAAAATATAGGTTGGATTTTAAAAGAAATATCCAATTTTAGTAATTGATCATTTATACATGATACGGTGTTCTAGAAAATAACCGGAACCACTAAATAACCTTCCAACATTATTATTTTAGTTAATTATGCTTCATAAATACAAGTGTGTTATTTAAAATTACATTTTTGGATATGTAAAAGATTTCTAAATACACAGGGGACGCCCCGCAAGGATTAAAAATAAAATCTTAAATATAATCATAGGTCAATATGAGCATCAAATTATACGTCTTGAATAGCAGAAAAATGTCCGCAAAAGACAATCTTCAAAGAATGAATGAGTCAAATGTAGCAGTCAATGAAACATTGTATTATAATCATATTACCGAAATTCAGAGAATGCAGTAACTCCCGATATATTCCGAATTTTAAAGTTTAGTTTGGGACACATTGCTAAAAACCCTCAAGCCCTTTGAAACCCTTTAAAATTATGGATATGGATATGAAAATATGAGAAAAAAATTAAATGGTGCACATAAAATACACAAAATTTCATTACTTAGACTGAATTGTTAAAAAATTCAATAGGAAATACCAGGGTTATGACCATTGTAGCTATTTATGTTTATTTTGTAAAGTAATCTTAAAAAATAAATTATGTTATCACCGAAAAGTACAAATATATTTCGTTACATTGAAATCTGTTTAAAACACTGTAAGTAGAATGTTCCTAACACATAATCTAAGAGACAAAAATTTTTCAGTAAATTGTGTGGATCGAATGAATCCAAGATTATATAGTATTACATGGAAATATGTTTAGAAAATTATAAGTTAAAATACCGTAACATTAACTTAGGGACGAACGATTGTAAATGCGGAATCTAGGCAGTGCTGGGCACGTATTTAATAAGATACGGACGGCAAAGTCTACCACGATTACATGAATACCTCCACGTCCTGGGTCAAGCTACCTTAAGTCTTCTTCATGTCTGAGAAAAAAAATTAAATGCGTTAAAGGAATTTTGCAGCTCGGACTAAATGTATATATAATATTTAAATACTAGTAATTTCAATACATATTTAAACCTTTTTAAAACTGTCGAATGTTTGAATTCGTTATTGCTTTTATTTAAAAGAGTTCATTTGAAAGTAATAGGATTGTTGACTTTTATATGTGTTATCAAATCGATATTCTTTAAACAATTTACATATATCAGAAAATTTGCTCAGATGCCCTATATGCAACTATAATCTTGAAATGATACAATTGTTCAAAGACGACAGTTTGTATGTTTAAATTTGCAGTGTAGAAAGTAACTGTAATCAGTGTCAAGTATGCCAAGATTTTTATTTATTTGTTCAATTTTAAACTTTATTGAGCATTCTGACGTATTTGAGTAGTTTAAGAGGAGAACAGCCTACCTTTTAGTACTTTGAAAAGCAATGAAGGAATGGTCCAATTACCGATTGTAAAGCATAATTTTCTGTACATGTGGGGTTTTGTTACTAATAATCTCATTTTGTTCATAGTTTTGTAGAAACAACTCTGCTAGTAAAGCTGACAACGGACCACGCATTGGAACACCTTTCGGATCAAGATAATATTTACCTTGCCAAATAAAACACTTTTGCTTTGTGATCTAATCTACCATTTTAACCATATCCCCACTTTCACAATCTGAATGCCTATTAGATATTACATTAGACATTAGAACCTGCAGAGCTTTATCCCTAGGAATGTTAAAATACATATAACATGTTCGTCAACCACTGAAATGTGCGCTTTTTATTAATAATTTGCCGCTGATGATGAGGGGTAGTGCCCCGAAACATGTCCGGCAAACTAATGAGGATTATTTAAATACTTTAAAGCAATTACGTAAGTAATAACTACGTAATTGCTTTACGAAATTTTTATGAAATAATTAGTTCAATAAAAGGTATCAAGGCTGTTTGAATAATAACATTTGTAAGGTTTGACATTTTTCAATTGATATATTACAAGGAAAATTTCTTAAATTTTGGCATATTTTAATACATAAAGATATATATGCGAAAAGAAATGTTTACAGGACTAAAATATACAACCATACAAAGATAATTATGTAAACAATTCAAGATATTTTTTCACATTCATTCGTTCATATTCAAACTATATTTTTGATAGTAATAATTCCCCGAAAAAGTCTTTAGTGATGTTAAAATTATTTGCATTATAGTTTGTCTGTAGATAAGGCCGGATGTACTATGCGGAATATTTGATCACAGGATTCAATATCCGGTGACTCTTCACCTGTCGCGGGTCGCTGGCCGGTCGTCACTATCTCTGCATATTATCAATCGTAATATTGTAAACAAATGTTTAGGTAACATTGTTGATAAAAAAAAAAATTCCTTACTCCATTAGTTAATTGTGTTTTTTTACACAAAAAAAAAAAAAAAAAAAAAACAAACTATAATTAGCTAAAGAAAAATTTTGGGATTTTAAAACATCTGTTATGTAGTTAAAACCAATGATTTTTACATAACAAACATTTTTATAAATAAACTTCCAACCTTTTAACAATTTTTTTTTAAAACTAGATAAAAACCAACTTTACTGCATCATTTTAATACTTGAGGTGTATAATCAGTTCAATATCTGGCTCTTTGAAAAATGTTGTAAAAAGTAAAATTATAATATTATTTTACATTTCTATAGAACGGAGACTTTTAATCCCTGATAAAATTCTATAAGTATTTTATTTATGTGTAAAGGTTATATAAATGGTATCAATATTAAGGGGAAAATAGTCTCATGTCCTGACTATAATACCAGCCAGTTTAGATTGATATCTAGACCAGGATTAAATTGCACAACGGCATAATAATAAAAATAAAGTACATGACAATTTAAAAATATAACCTATGCTCTATTGTAACACTTACCTGAATATATTTAGGTAATACATTCCAACAGATTAATACAGTATATCTATATTATACTATATTTACTAACAGAAAGAAATGTATCATTAATTGGCCAGGATTTAATGTTAGGTGGAAATAAAGTGAAATATTGTAAGTACAGTTGAAATTAAATATCTTATGTTATAATTTCAAACATAACAAGTTTTCTCGATGTTTTGTAAATTTTTGAAGAAAACATTACAACAATTATAAAAATCAATATTCAAATGCGAAAAAACACAATTTCAAACGAATTTTAAATTACATTTTTAGTGAGGCTAATAAAAACGTGTCCCCGATATACTATTATACAGGGTGTCCAGCTTCCACCTTTACAAACTTTTCCACGTTATTGCCCACGTAAAAATAAGCAAAATAGTTCCCGTAAACATATGTCCTAAAATGCTTCGTTAACCCGCTAGCCGCCATTTTGTTTTTTTACACTAAATAATTTTTATTACCGTAACGGATCATTGTATTAAGTTTATATTTGGCATGAACCTTCACTATGACAATACCCATTTTCTGAAAAAATAATAATTTTTTCCCGATGTGTTTTTTTTTTTTTTTTTTTTTTTTTTTTTTTTTTTTTTTAATGGCGGCCATTTTAAAGTTTTAAACTCAAATATCTCAAAAACCTTAAATTTTATAAACATGTTACAAAAGACAAAAAAGTTGACAAATTAAATTATCTAAATATTGATACCAAGTTCGTAAGGGTCCGACAACAAATAACGGAGTTATTGAGATTTTTCTCTTAAAATAACCTAAATTGGTATTAATTATAATGCAAAATCAGTGTTTTCTGCAGAAAAACCACATTAACTCCGTTATTTGTTGTTGGATCCTTACAAACTTGGTATCACTGTTTACATAATTTAATTTGTCAACTTTTCTGTCTTGTAAAATTTGTTATAAATTTTACAGTTTTCTTTTAGATATTTGAGTTTAAAGTTTTTAAATGGCCGCCATTTTGAAAATATAAATTGGAAAAAAATAATATTTTTGCTGAAAATGAGGATTTGTGTGATTAAGGTACATGCCAAATATAAACTCAATACAACAAACTATTACGGAAATAAAACATCTTTAGTGTAAAAACAAAATGGTTACTAGCGGCTTAACGAAGCATTTTAGGACATATGTTTATGTGATTTTTCTGTTTGTTTTGGCATGCTTAATAAACTAGAAAAGTTTGTAAAGGTGGAAGCTGGACACCCTGTATACAAAACGGCTTAATTGTTTATTACACAGAACATTTTAAAATATAATTGGGCATATTGTTTATTTATCAACAGTTCTTCCTTGCATTTAACATTTAAAATCCTCAAGTCGGAGGCCTATAAGGCTGCGATAAAATATCTCCGCCGGGCCATCAACAGAAGCAAGGTAAAGAGCTAGAGGAGACTTCGTGACGACGTTGACTCCGACCCGTGGGGCCTAAGTTACAAACTTGTAACACAGAAACTCGCCGCCCGCTCTCCACCTTCCATCATGGAGAGCACCACCATGGGGAGGATCGTCTCTGCGTTAATTATTGGACATCCACAGCGATGTCTGGTTGGCTTCGGACGGGTAGAGAACGTTCCACTGTTCACAATCTAGAAGCTGGAAACCTCCATTCTCTCCATGAAAAGCAATAAGGTTCTTGGCCCGGCGTCCACAAAGGATAATTATCATCCGGCTGTTTTTATTTCCCTTATCCTATATTTATTTCCTTCGTGTCTCTGACGATACGCAGCACACCTTCTTCCGCTGCCTCTGTTGGAAAGGGCCCCACCTGGAGCCCACACAGATGTTTGGTGCATTTTCAGTGGACTCGGTCTGCCAAAAGATCCGGAAGGATGAGGGCTGCTGGGATTCTTTGTCACAGTACGTCCGGGACGTCCTACTTAGAAAACAGATTGATCTTGACCGCTATGCGGCTCAGATTCCCTAACCGTGCGGCTGGCCAAGGAGTGAGCCCTCTTACTCTATCAACCCTCTAGCTCATCAACCATCCCTTGGGCTTAGGCTAATTTTGAAATAGTCTGATGTAATGTGACAAAAATTCCAGGCTAGATTCTTACAGAGTAGGAGGGTTTTTAGTGGGTATACCCGTTTTTAGGGTAGTCTTACACTACAACATTAAAAATAAATAATCTATATAGTGTTTATTTTGCTTAAAAACTTATTAATCTTAAAACAAAGTATTTTTATTGAAGATAGTTATTTTTCATTTAATAAGTTTTCAGTAAAATATTGTTAAATGTAAATTTCAAAATGGTTTGGAATGTTCTCACAAATTATAATTTTACGCAGTATTTTGTTGGCAAGGGACAAAGGGCCATTAGTATAACTTATACTTTATGTTTCATGAATGAATAAGGATGTGGATAGCTGTGATTTAATATATCACGTGTATCCACGATATATTTTGCAGCAGAGACACATACTTCTGATAATGTTTATAACTTTAAAGTTCTTTTAAAAGTAAAACTTTTAGTAAGCTAATTTATTTTTGCAAAGTATTCCTCCTAGTTTATATTATTAATTTTAAGCATTTTTTACATCGATGAGTGCATTATGACTAATATTCTTTCATGTTGAATAATTCAAGTTTCCTTTGCTCAATCTTAGAGTGTATGTAGCTATTAATGTTAAGCTACCACGAATAAAAAAGTGTTTATGCATAATGATTGTAATTATTTTGTTCATAAACCTTATCATACACATAAAATGTATGATATAATATATATATATATATATAATATATATATATATATATATATATATATATATATATATATATATATATATATATATAATTTAATCATAAAGACGTTCATGAAGTTGTACTTTGACATATTACACATTTTTTTAAATATTTATTTTATGTTTCAACTAGATAGCAAATTTATTTGAATTAATAATAAGAATTATTATTTTTAACTACGATAAGGTATGGGTAAGTCAAACATATATAAGAAAACAGAAATAAAATATATTCAACGAATTTGAAATTTTCGAATGCATAAGCTATCATGTATAAGGTATGGAAGGATGATAGTTGTCTTTAAGAAGCGTATCACCAATTTTGCATACACATAAAATTGATTATACTTTCCTTATGGTTTTCATTTATATATAAAGGTTCATAAAATATGTAGACATAATGAAATATATGTTTGTCTGGAAAATAATTCTTATATATATAATGAAAATAAGTGACGGAGCTAAGTTAATATAATGTCAGTTGAATTCTATTGTCTAGCGTGTCAATTATTTTATTTTCTCTAAAATATAGGAATAATTTAAAAAATGTTAGTTATTTTAAGGGTGTTGTGTTTAGTTATTTTCTAAATCTAGCTGGGCAATCTTAGCAGAAGATAGGAATTATTGTAGACTATGATATCAAAGGCCATGAATAACATGTAAGGGCCAAATTGCTTTTTCAACACCTCGAGTAGATTTATTGTGTTAAGCCCTTCTACTTATTGTTTGGGGTGTCGTATGGTAATGATCTGAATATTTTTAGGTATCAAATATAATAATCTTTCAAATATCTATCAAAAGCTTTAGTGTAAGGAATGATAAACATTCCTTATTTACAAGATTTTTGTTTTCTTGTAATTTTTTATTTTACAATAGAATTTATTGTTGAGTATTTATTACATGTAAAATACGGTATAGTAAAAATCCATTGTTTTATATTTGATTGATCAGGTTTTAAAACATTTTATTTACCTTATTGCTAAACAATTACTGAAATCAACTGCATCAACAGAAAAGAAAATTCTTAAAGTTTTCTTAGATACCCGTACAACTGCTTAGGGTGTGGTCCCTTAGCCTTGAACAAATTTCCAATCAATTCTGTAAATTGTCCCATACACCGGTTAGCATCAAGAGGTTGGTTGATTTTAACAAACTTCAAGAGGACTTAAACTGGCGATACCACTTTAAGATGCTTTGATGTGTCGGACGATTCTTCCTAAAATGCCTCCAAAACTCACGCTGAACGGTTATTTAAGATAAACTTGAGTCATTATAGAAAACACAAAATTTTTTTAGCAGTTGTAATGTTGTGAGTGAAACATTTTGTAAAACCTAAGAAAATGGCAATAATGAGCATTAGAATGCTGATTATAAAACTTGAAAACATGCTCTTTAAGCAAATGTTTAAATTATTATTATAAGTAATGAGTGAGATACATGCCATTAACACCCGATGAATCATTCATGAACACCGTGTATAACTACACGTATTGTAGAGAGTGAAAAAATTCAAAAAAATCAAGAATATATATGTTAGGTTGGTTTACATTTTTACTTTTAAATTATATGCTTACTTGCATAACTAATAGCAAATACCCAAATGGACCTAACCAATTGAGGAATTTATCATCCTTAGTTAACATTTATAAAACTTCAAGTGTAAAATCCACGTTTTATGTACAATTAGTTTCATAGTAAATACAAAAGGATTTTTTCAGAGAGAATCCAAATGACAAGCAACCTTGTGACATAAACAGGATAACTTAACCAACTCAAAGATAATTGCAAATTTTTTATATTGGTAAAATAAATTATTAATTGTCATGTTGTTGAATTTCAAATGAAATTCATAAATAAAATACAAATTTTAAAAATGAAATTTAAAACTGATTGAAAGTCTACATTGAAACTCTACAAGATTGATTAAAAATACATAGAAATTGATTTAATTAATTTTCCATCAATAACTTTTTTAATATGATCAAAATAGTTGTGATAATCGATAGTAAACCCATTATAGTGAAAATACTTTTAGTGATAAAATTATAAATAAGAGGAAGGGATAGGCTTGGTGAGTGAGGTACGTCTGACTCAAATCCCTTACCTGTCACCCTTGTCACGCAGGAAACTGTAAACTCAACGCCTTTGGCTTACATTTAATGCTATCCATTGTAGTTATTTATCACTGTAATGTTACTGGTGTCTTTATAATTGACGTTATTGTTGTGTTTTTCATATTTGTGGGTTGTTTTGCAATTTATTCATAATTTGACTCTCTTTATTGATTTCAGACGGTTAACCATAAAGATTTGCAAGACCTTAGCTTACTAACTGTCGTCAATCTTACTATTCTTCTATTGAAAGATGACCAAGACCATCGAGAGGCTGAGGACATAAGGATTTTTTAGTTAAGATTAAGATATGTTAGTTTATTAATTACATACAGCATAAATTATGTTGTTTTTTTACTTCTATAGTTTGAACATTGTGTTGATTTTTGCAGCGTGCTTTACATTCAAAATTCAATCTGAATATTAAATAAGTTTGATATTCAATAGAAAATTTAGGAAAAATTTACGTTCAATACCAAAACTATAGTTTTCAGGTACCGTTATCAAATAAGTATAAGAAGATTTTGAAAATGAAGTTTTTAAAATATCTAATAAATTAACAGAATGGTTTTCGTATAACAATCTTACCATTATACAACAAAAACAAAATTTATAGATTATTTCTTATGATAAAGATTTAACAAGATTATTAAAATAAAATAATAGAAAAAACTAGTGTAGTAATTTGTTTGACATAACTTTAATGGAAATTGAAATATCGAAAGTTATGTGGAGATTCTGTGAAAGATAGCTATGTAAAATTGTATTCATAACAAGAATATTGTCCCAATTTTGCACAAAAGATATTCTCATTGCATTTTACCACTCTCAATTTGTTTCTTAAATAAGGTATATAGACAGTCAAAATAGGGAATGGCTAACTCTCATGTCAAAAACGTCTTTATATTGAAAAAGAAACAATCAGACCTATTTTTAGACCAAGAAGAGGCAGTCATGCAAAGAAATCTTCAGACAATACCAATTATTGACTTTTTATTCTTTCTATATATACGACACATTCATTTTAATGATGATAAATTTCAAAATTCATACAACAGAAATCAATCAAACAAACAAGAACCTAACAAAAACTAATAAAATTCCAGCCCTCTATCACAGAACATAATTTGATACAAATCATATTAAATATAAGTAGGCCTATACCAATTTACACTAACCTTCCTAAAAAAATGAAAAATAAAAATTCAGGCCTAAAAACGGAATAAATTAAGAAAACATCTTATTGAAAAAGAGCATTTATCTGATGTAAGGTTTTTACAAAGCAAAATAGGAAATTATGAACTTTAAATTAATTTTTGATGTTATACATAATTTTATTAAAGTTTATGAATAAGTTTATTCAATTTATTGATTGTTAAATAAAAAAAAGTTTATTGGTTGATTGATATTTGGCATCATCCAATCAAAACTGTGATTTCTTTCTATTCATAATACATTAAGTTATATTCACAATAAATTGACTTTTAAATACAAATCCCCCCTATGAAAAAAACTAACCTATTTACATCTAAACTGTCCTATATTGGTCTATTGAATTAACCTAAAATTTGTTGTGAAGTATTTTACCATGAGTACTCTAACAAAATTAATATTCATTAAGAAAACAAAACATTAGTTTTTGGTCAGGTTCTGTTTGTGATTATTTCATTATAAATACAGTAACAACTACCTTAGGAGCAGTTCCTGAAACACTGCAGACCTTTCTTTGTAGATTCTGTTACTTTGGTGTTTATTTTGAAATTACATTTATGATTATATTAAATAACAAATTTATACTTAAACATTTTTTCATACTTAACTAAAATACGATTATAAAATATAATTAATATACAAAATCATAAAAGTCAAATTTGTCATTGAACTGAGTTTTATGCTAGCTGTTTGAATGCATACTATAATGGAAATAACATTACATGTTAACTAGTTACATTTAAAGTAGAACGGACTTTTAGTTAAAATATTTTATTTGGCTGTTCCCGATCACAAAATCTGATCCGTGATTTAAAGACAAAACTCAAAAATGTTAATCAATGATTTATAATTAATCATATTTTCAGTTTATTTAAAGTACAGCCGTTTTTATAAAAAGAAAACTGTCATAGTGTCAATAATAACAATATGGTTTTGTCTTTTTAGTTTAGTTCAAAATTATATATGAAATAATAATAATAAAACTGAATATTCCTTTTATTCATTATTCAGCAGTGTGTGACTATGACAGGTACAAGACTCTTGGCAACTGAACCGAGCACTGTCAATGGCAGACAAACCGAGGTCGGCATTGATGGAGTAAACTTTACCAATTGTCTTTATGTAGTCAAGAAATATAATATTCAGCCAATAATACCGTTCATCTAACACATTGATATACATGTTTAAAATTACACTTTTGAATTATGCATTTTAATCTATAACGTATTTAAAATTCCATAAAATTTTACATAGTATAATTTTAATAGGAATACGAAAAGTTTTAGCTCATATCCTTGCTTGACAATTTCAAAAATATCATACCATATAGGGGTCTCAAATAAAATTTTTTAAGTGGAACGACAAATTGTAAAATGGTTGCCACATGCTAAACAATTCACTTTTTTCACAGTAATACTCTTTGACACTCTACCCACCTCCAAAAGCTGTCATTTTATGGAGTCCATGATCACATTGCAGCTCTTCATAGAACTTATCTAGATGGAAGACAACAAGCTGTTCTGAAAAATGGCAACATCTCATGTTTTAAGTTGGTTGAACACGGATTACCACAAGGCTCTGTGTTAGGGCCTATATTTTTATTTTTATATTAATTACCTCCTATACATATTTCGGGATCAGTTAACAAAACCTAATTTGAAACTAATTTAAATAAAAACAGTTACATTATTTTAAATGACTCCAGTAAAAAGTATATAGTAACTTTAACTTTTTTTATAAAAGCACATTCAAAATGATGGTAAATAGCCTATATAGTATTTATGTCAAAATAAATATCATCCATTTTCATCATTTAACTCCCCAAAAATGCTTAATACTAATTGCCACTAGTACTCAATAATTGGTTCTATTGTATGGAATATACCTAATTAATTTCATATAAAATCTTAAATACAATTAGTAGTTATAGCGTGACGGCGAGTGAGCGTGCTGAACGAGCTAAAAATGACGACAAGTTACCTAAGCAAAGCCGAGGAAAAAGCTAGTCCTGTATAAATTGTTGACAAGAATCAAGAACTTTATTGACTATATACAACATTTACACATAATCAGTCTCGTCAAATGGATACAATATATTACATTTGTAATAGATTAAGATAAAAAAATTGCCCTGTGCTATAAATAGCATGGGTGTATCATGTATTTTAGGTATTTCGATGGAGTTGTATCTAGGAGTGACACAAAGATATCCGTTCTGGGACGCGTTTTACCTAATTTTCATTTATCGTCTTTCTTTAAGCGTTACAAAAGGAAAATTGTGTATTTTGGCCGAATGGCCCCTCCTTAGCTCTGTATACCTCCTTCATTTAGTTACTTACACAAAAGGCTTACATAGAAGCAAACAAATTGGTCCAGTGGTTTAATCACAATATTTTTTAAAAATAAATACAAAAAATCTAGTTAATTGCTGAATGTTTAATAGACATTCTCAATACATATAAATTTGATTTTGGCTCTGAACCAAATCATAGTAGAGCCATCCACTTTAACAAGGTGTCTTGGCATTTTCTTGATAGCAAATTACCTTCTACTTACGTATGTAAACTGTCATAAAAAGGAGTTTTTGTTCTGCGTACTCTTGCTGAGTTTTTCTCGTGATATATTCTAATATCCACTTACTACAGACGTATTTATTCATTACTGTCTTATTTTGTACCCATTTGATGAAACGTGAGCTAGGAAACACCCTTTTAAATTAAAAAGGATACTAGGGCAACATTTTCATAAAGAAAAACAATCATCCTAATAAAATATATTTTTCATTTGTCTGCCATCTCGTCGTTCACTTTATCTTTGAAAACAATTGTTCGTTATGACATTATTTTTCTCGATTCCATTTATAGAAACAAGAGTTAGGAAACGCATTTCTCTTCAAATTTTAAAAAAGGCTATTAGGACAACATTATCACAAAGAATGACAATCATGCAAAGCTATCTTTCATCCGTATGCAATCTTGACGTTTACTTTATCCTTGAAACCACATTTTTCGTTAAAACAATTTTTCTCAAATAAATGATAACTCTAATCCCGGTATGTATTTCTTACGCTCCACAAACAATTGCATAATTCATAAGCCCTGCATTTCTTTCCTTTAACTTTACTTGTTGTACAACGGCACCGATTTGTACAAATGCCTTCCTCTTAAGCTTAAGTTTGAATCAAACTTATCAAAATGTAGGAAACTACTAAGGACTTTGTTGATAAGGAAAACGTATTAAAGCGTCAAAGACTTTTTGACTAGTGGATAAATTTTTTTTTTTAAAGAGGTTGGCGGACCTTTTTCTGCCTTACTTTGCCCCGTCCACATAGACTATTGATCTGTGCGTGGATCGTATTAGACAAAGTAAGAGGGTGAGCCGCTACAGTACAAGGTGAAAGGTACTGATAAAAGTTCACTGGCAGAACGCGGATTCGAACCCACGACATCGCTGCCATGGTCCCGAAGTCCGGCGCGCTAACCACTACGCCACCGACTCACCCCAATGGAAATAAATGGAAATTATTATTAGTTTTTATTGTTATTATTATTTATTCTCTGAGCATTTAAAATATAATTGTATTTATTATGAAACACAAAATTGCATAATACAGTTGTTGTTAGATTCTTTAATAAAACGATTAATTTCTACTTAACTGTTCTGTTAAGTTTTTTTTTTTTAATTTAATTTTTTTCTATTTAATTATTTATAAAAGTAAGCAATATAAATAAGTTTATATTTATTTAATCGTTGAAATTTTAATTAAATGGACCAAAGAGCTTTAAATACACATTAAGTAACCGGATGGTTGTATAAAAACTCTCTACACTGTAATTTTCCTGATTATTTATTGTGTACAGTTAAAATTAAAATAAAAAACAATTGAAACTGTTCGTCTATTTTATACAATTCAAAGGATCATACCTAAAATCATAATATTTATTTTCTTAGTAATTCAATCTAAACCCTTTTACGATACTGGATTACCAAAGGTATACTCTTTTGACATCGAAATTTGGACATCGAAATTTAAAATTCATTTAAATCTAAAAATAAAAAAATAAAATTTTACTTCCAAGCGATTCAATTTGATTGGGCAGGTTGGACAGCCTGGACCGTGGCCACGTAAGGGCTGCCAACATAAATCCTTGATTGAGAAACAGCTCTAGAGGTAACCACTGGTTAATTTATTATTTTATTTGAAAATGGAAAATTTCCAGAATTTGATGCTATTTAGTATGTGCTTACGCTGGGAATTTTCCTATAAGTTATCTACCAACAATATCCCCATAACCTACATCCGCAATCAAATGGTGTTTACGGGGGAAGTTAAAGAAACTGAATTCTGTTGGAAATTTACTGAGTATGCTGAGACGGGGGCATTTTAATATTATAACAGTTTTTAAAGTAAATTTATTAGTTAAGTATTTTTTTTAATATGTTTTTTTTGCATTTGAAATGAATACCTGGACTTGTTTATAACAAGATTCATTTTGAGATATGCCAAATTCGTTCTTGCGAGCAGTAGTTATAAGTGTTTATTATATAGTTTATCACACAATTGGATTTAATCATAAGCGCTAAGAGTAGTTTTTAGTTTCAAAGACTCAGTTGGAGGCAACTCACTCATCTTTGTTTTAATTAAACTCCGTGGCTCCGTGCTGAGAACTGGGGAAACCAGTCATAGTTTAACTTTGCATCTAACCTTTTAACACGTAAAAGAATAAATTATGGAGAAAAACTAAGTGAATAAAAAATATAAAGGTACTAATAGCAGTGGTTTTTAGTTCTATAACAACAACTATAACATGTGTCCGAGTCCTTCCGTACACCCCTATAAAATATACACAATTAAATATTCACAAAACAAATTTTGCTATTACAGGTAAACCAGTTGTTCTCTATCCATTAATAATAACTTAAATGTACAGGGTGTACCAGAAGTAACCGTTTCCAGACCGTAAGTCTGTAATTTTAAATAGGAACACCCGCTTTTTATGGTATTTTTGGATTCTACCCATAATTATAAGACAACTTTACTCTTTGATGCGAAGTTTTATTTATTTTTTCATAAGAATAAAATGGGGTTATTCACAACCAGTAAATTTCCCGTTAAATTAAAAAATCCAAAAATAAAAATACCTAGCTTCCTTTTTCAAACACCTGATCATAATTGATTATTCATTTTGTCATAAATTATTTAGTTTTTCCACACAATTTTCAATAATGAGGAAATTATTTTAAATGTGTAAAAAATACTTACTTTATAATCGGTATTTTATGATGAAATACGATTTAAAATGAGGTTATGTGATATTTTGTTTGCTTTGACAGTTATGTTGAAGGTAAAATTTTTAGTGTCAATGGATATGAAAATTTGCTTAATGTTATTCTTATGGGAAAAAAACTAAAAAAAAAAAAAAAAAAAAAAAAAAACTAATACTTGAAAAGGTTTGTGGGGAGCTCAAGGCAACCCTGTATTTAATGAAACTAATGTTGAATTTCAAACCACTATATTAATTTTAGAATTAGGAGACATATTACTTACTGCATGCGTAGTATAAAATAAGGCAAGTATTTTGGAAAGAATTCTGCCGAGTGGTTATCAAACCTAAATGGAGGTACTTGTCTTGTTTGCTTGATACTGTTTCAGTAATTAACTTTTTTAATTCTCGCTTTTCAGCAGTTTTATTGAGTCTCATTTTTGTAATTTTATGTCGGTATTATTTTATTTCTATATTCATTTGTATCCTTATTGTAATGAGCAGCTTCAAATCATTCATAATAAGTTTCAGGATTGTTTTGAAATTAACAAATGCAATCAGATAACATACATTTGAGTGTGTTTTGTTTAATTTCTTTGCAACACGGAGAAAAATTAGAAATTTTTTTCTATACATATAATTTATGAAATTAGTAGAGAATATAATTTGAAAAGAAGTATTCTTTTAAAAATTTTAAATACCGATTGTAAAATTGGTACTTGCATATTTTTTATTTATTTAAACTTGATTAAACTTCTGAGAATGGTGTAAATACTGTATCAGGGGCTGAAAGTGTTACTTTACATAACCCAACACCTATTGTGATCACAGTTGGGAATATTTAACAAAGGGAAACGAGAAAAAGGTTCCCTTTCTTGCTATTTCTGTTGGTTACCACAAACTGCATATGCCATGTACCGGTCGGCACAGTTGTACCTTACATCTGATTCTTCTTTATTGCATGATTAGAATACTATTTGAATTGAATAAATGCATATATTGAAATATAAGTACCTACAATCTTTTATATTTATTTAAGTTAATAAGTTATTGGTAATAAATATTTTTGTAATGTTTTACAAAAAAGTAAAATATAATATTCAATAACATTTGTATGGATCATAATGCTGGATGGATCATACTATGGATCATAATCCTTTACGACAATTTTGCATTTATTTATTTATGAAAAAATTAAGCTAAAATATTAAGCAACTTTAATATTATTGATTGTATAAACTATTGGGGATTAAGCCAATATAAGTAAAAGCTAGTCATAGTAAAAAGTCCAAGCATGTTTGTGAAATCATCACACGGCGAACTGCAGAGTGTAGCATAGCCTGGTATTCCCATAGGCCCATAATAATTTGAAATATTACCCATTGTATGTGCAATGGCAAACATTTTGTTTTTGGTATTACTTCCCCATTAATACATACTTAATTTTTTTATGATCTATATCTAAAAATAATAAAAATGTACAACACATAATACTGTAAAATATTTAAATCATTTTTTCTTTCGCAATTTAAATACCCTTAATTACAAAATATACAGATGAAATCCAACAACAATAAATAAGCCAGGCTGACTACCATTTCAAAACATAAGTTGAATTAACGTTATATACTAACAATTATTTTTGTTTGTTTTGGGAGAAAAGCTTCCAAGACATCGTCTGTTGGTAGACTATATTTGAAGCAGCTCTATATGTAAAAGCCAACAATCTGATACAGCCTCATGTTCATCATTATTTCACTAGAAACCACAATGTTAATCATGCAACCCAACATAGTTTAAGACTGTTTGAGACCAAACCTAGTTATACCGGTACCAAGTTTTTTTTTCGAAGCTTCCAAGACATATTCAAGAAATTGAGGATTTTAATACATTTAAGAGAGAACTGAAGGAACATCTGCTCAACATGTGCTACTATGAGCTACCTGATTTTTCCTAAAAACCATTTCCGTACCCTACTTAGCACTACCCAAACCCAAACCCAAACACCTTGTTGGACAAGGCCAAATTCGGCTGCCTACATCATGACGGGCCCCATGCCTCATCGGGTCTCTACGGGACAGACTGCGGAGGTAACAGGTAACAGGTATCACATTGATTAATATTTAATAGTGGTTTGACATTAAAGTACATAATTATTCTAGCTGTAAACTCTTTTTTATCAATTCATAGCATCTTAAAACTATATTTACACATATGAATAAATAAATAATATAAAATCTCTATCACAGAGCCTTTAAATTTCTTTATCTCTTTTTAAATACAATCTAAATATATCTAAATACTTATATCTAGCCCCTCGTCTAATAAATGCCTATTCTTACTACATTTTAATATTTACTTAGATAATTTCTTAATCATAATACATTCAAATTAAGAATAAAAGCAAAATAGAAATTTCAATCTTTATAAAATAAATAATTTCTAAGAACACTAACTTTTTCATCACATTCATATCTTTTCTAAAATGATAAAACCTAAATACACTTTCTTAATTTTTTTTTTTAAGTTACAATAATGGCAACCCCTGCTTAACATCATCAACTGTAAACAGTCAGAATTTTAGCTTCATACAGAACTTATGTTAATTACTTTCATGACTTAAACTAATAAGAAGTTTTTACATATTCTAATGCCCAGCAAACAACAGGTTTTGTATAGAATGTACAGTTTTTCATAAAAATGTCGCAAAACGTTGATTAGATTTTATGTATTAAATGTACATCTTAAACAAAATAATCATATTTTTTTCATTAAAAAATGCTTTATTTTTAAATTAAATAAACAAATTTTAATATTTTTCCTCATTTTCTGTATTATTAAACGGAGACAAAAATATTTATATCTTCGTCGACATCCAAAAGTACGGAACTGGAAGACATGAATTTTCTTAAGTTGTGATATGGGGGGTTATGGATAACTTACAATGATTGAATTGCTTTATCTACACCTTGGGCAGAATTTATTGAGTTGAACTGTATTACATATTGTTTCGCGTTTTGTGTAGTAAACTACAACACAACTTTTCAATTTTGAACAATAATTTTAAATGTCCGTATCATTATAATTATTAGTTTAATCTTTATTTTGTGATAGTTTTAAGGCTTTTCAACATTTTGATTAATTAATTTTAGAAAAAAAAAACATACACGAAATGCAAAAAAATACACGTTCAAGCGTAAAATAAATTTAAAACAATAAATTTTTAGTATGTGTGCACCCAAATCTTAAAAATTGCTCTAACATATTTCTCCAAACTTTGCAAATAAATTATTTATAGGATAAAAAATATATAAACAGGCCTCTATGCTACGTAAAAGTATATTTCGTTATAATCTTTAATGTAATTTTAAGAAATCTCCGCACTGGTGTTATAGAGTTAAAAATAAATAATTTAAACAGCTGAATCAACTGTCAAGATACAAGCCACATGTTCTAGTATAAAAAGTGTTTTAGCATTTTAGCCCGTTACTGATGATTTGATAATGCACTTGGTATTTTAGAGCAATGTATATTGATGATATTACTACAAAGAATTGATTAAGTTTATATAACAAATACCCTGCCACTAGGTACTATGCAAAATGACAACTATCAATCATCAATTATAATTTGCAATTATCAATTACAATCAATTATCAATTAGCGATTATCATGGTGGCAAGCGATGTGATGACAAATTATTAAGTTTTTTAAAATATGTTCCTTGTAGTCTAGTATTTTCGCTTTCTTAAACAAGCAATCATATTCCCTACCGATATAAATAAACATGTTTATAATAATTTAAATGTAATCATAATTTTTAAGTCATGAAATCCATTGTATTTGAAATCAACTATATTAACAACTTATATAATAACTTATCGTTTTAAATGTATTTTATGCTTAAACTTGTATGTTTTTTATTTTAAATTTCGTGTATGTGTGTTTTTTTTCTATAAATAATTAAAATGATGAAAAGCCTTACAATTATCACAAAATAAAGCTGAAAGTAATAATTATAATGATACAGACATTTAAAATCATGGTTCAAAATTGAAAGGTTGTATGTAAAGATAAACAAAATATATTCATCGTGTAAAAGTGTTGAAATATACTATGAATAAGGTAAAGATTTATATTTTTAGTAATTTTAAGGTCCAGAGTAAATTTTGTGAGTGATGCACATCATAAATTTACCAGGTGTCGATATAAACAAATAAAGGCAAACCAATAATAAATTGAAACTTGTACTAAAAAAATGAAATTGTGTATTTTCAGTGTGGCAAATATTTAATGAATCCGTAAAAATTAGATTATTGCAATATTTTGAAAAAAGTGAAGGATCATTGACGCCTACTAGTCTGCTAAGCTAAAGAAATATTTTTTTATTTAAATTAAAAGTCATATACCCCACAGACCAATATAAATAACCCCACCGTACTAGTTGGCCGTACGCAAGTTTAATAAAAAAGAGTATATTTTAGTCATATTATTTACTTTTTGTAAAAAAATACCTCTTCTTTAATTTCTATGAGCAATGCTGACAAAATATAATGCTATAAGAATTTTAAAATTGAACATCTTAAAATCGTGTGGTAAGTGTTTAGAGAAATTATTGTTAACATTTTGTTACTTGAAACCCTTTCGATGTTAAAAAGAAAATGAAGTGCATATTTTTAACTTGCTCGGTGTTTTGATATAGCAAGTGTTTTATTTATATGTGGCTAAAGTGAGTTTAAGACGTGATGTGTCTTTATGAATATTTGATTGTTCTATATTGCTATAACATATCATATTAATAATTCATATCTCACAAACACATTTAGTTAAAAGCACGAAAATTGTTTTTGTAGTTTGAATCTCATTTTGAACCAACTAAGTCATCTTTGTTTTAATTAAACTCTGCGACTGAGAGTTGTTGGGACTGCGCCGCTGTCTTCATTTTGTTTGGTATGAACCGGTTTAATGCCTTTAAAAATGTAACATGAAGAAACCCCATAATACTTGTAAAAGTAAAAATAAAAAACCTATGTAATTACACTACCACTGGTTTATTTCAAATTCTACTGTAAAAAAAAAAACTTTTCTTTTTAACTTACAAACATTGTTTACAAAATGTTTGCATAGTTTTTAGTTTTACGATCAAGACAAATATTTTGAAAACCTGAATTACGATTTTTTTAATTGCATATTAAGCTTTTCAAATTACTAAATATAACAAAATAAGGAAATTAAATCAATCACAAAATGTAAGTTTTAGGTATTAAATTAATAGTTCTTTAAGAAAGATCAACTACACTTAAATTTGTTATGAGCTTAAACTAAGTATTTATAATTTATTTGTGGTATAAAAACAAATATAAACCTTACATAGAGACTTAAAATAAAAATGTATCTAATAGAGAGTCGTCGTACTGTGATGAGTTCAGTTAATAAAAAACGTGATGTGAACGTTTAGTAAGAAAGGTGACTCACCTGCCAGACCGTACGCAGTAACTTTGTAATTGTTTGAGAGTTCTGGACTAAGTGTTTAGAGTCAATAATAGAACAGACATAATAAGTTTGTTCGAAGGAATGAGTCATTTTATGAATTAGTTTGTATATTTTTTTAAAGCCATGTCATAAAAACACTAAAAGATATTACATTTTTAAATATTGATTTCCCTTAATAATATTTAAAATAGTTTTAACGAAAAAAGAATAATTTGATTTTAAAGCCATGGTGTATGTACTTAATACTGTTATATTATGTTAAAAGTTATGTGCCTTTATTGTGCTGGTCACTGGAGCCTGATGTCTTAACCTACGTTCCTGGCCCCAACGACGCGACGCGACGGTGTCCCATTGGAGTCTTCATTGTATTCTCGATCGATACCTTTTTCGGCACATTGTTTCGCTATTAAATGACTGTTACGAATTTCCGAAAGTAATCCACTTCACATTATATTGCTTGGGGTTGACCTTCACGTTGCCAAACAGAGCGGTCAGCTAGGCAATGTTATCCTACACCACGATGTTAAAATTCTTTTGGGGCATGACAATCCTTTAACATTTCTCCGAGCAATCTAAATGCGCAAGTGAACATTTTCCGGCATCCTTAAAGATTTGGAGGAAACTTTATATTGTTTTAGCGAATCTCCCTATAGGGCATACACAATTACGGTAGTAGCCATGATAAGACCTACGCCCGGGATCACTTTAGTTTTTCATTTTGAGGTCCCCAGAAGCCAAAAACACCATTCGTTCATTTTCATACATCATGAAATAAATATATCAATCAATAAATCCATGTAAATATTATATTTTTATTTCCCGGATATAAACGTAATAACATAGCATATGTAAAACCAATATAAACTTGTATACACCTGTAACAGTGTAAATGCGTACTAAGGTGATACTAATTATTCATTGAAGTATAATTGAACATAAAGAATTTTAGCTTCCATTGGTGACAGTTGTTCTAAGAAAAAAAATTGGTTTTATACTAAAGAGTAAAGAAACATATGATTAAAGAAATTTGGTCTTTTTATTATTACTACTTTCTTTTTTAACGCCACATCGTACCGAACTTTGCTATCGTGCAGTTGGCTTGAGTGTGCTCGTTCTGTGATTTATTGAGGTGTTTTATATCTTTGTTCTTTTATTTAGGATTTATTTATTTATTTATTTATTTATACTGCCTTTTTTGTTTTAGTATAACTGCGATATATTGCTTCAGGTTCGCCTGTGTGCTTTTAATATCTTTGTTATCTTTTAAGTACTTTTTCCACCTAAAGAAAGGGTTAGATTCCAGACGCCGACGTCGAAACGTCGTGAACTTGTTCTATGAATCAGCTATGGAATAATACAAATTTATTGCACATTGTTATTTTAAAACAACAGTAAAAGAAAAAACCCTATAGTTTAAGTAAAATGGTCAAACAATCCGTGTGTATTGGAGGGTGAATGATCGTCATGGATCTTTATGACACGGTTATTTATAAAAAGTGAGACTTGCTATGTTCTGGTTTATATCAACCTAGAAGTATATTTCATCTACAATTTGTATAAAAATGGTTTTAATTTAAAATACTTATGTTACTGACAGGTTAATAACATATCAGAAACATATCATATGTAAATGTTTTTAACATAAATGTTAAAAACATTTATGATAACATAAATGTTACATAACATAAATGATAACATAACAGAAACATAAATGTTTTTAAGCAATGGCACCACAAAAACTTACAAAATGTTACAGGAAATGTTACAATCTTCAAAATGAAACTAATGTTTGAGTGGCTTTCATACGAAAATAACAAACTATACAATATTATTTATTTATGAGCCATAATTTAAAAGGATTAAATAGTTTCTCAACCCAAATTTTAAAACAACACAAATGAAAGTTTTTTATAACAGTGTCCCAGAATAAAAGGAAATTTTACTTTTGTCAATAAAACAATTCATAAACAAAGGAATATAATATAATAGTATAAAACTCATTTCGGTTATTGAAATATTACTTACTGTTAGGTTGTAGTAGCGAATCTTTACATAATAGCAACAAATGTTTCGTTTATATTTTAAATTATTTATCAAACATTTGTTAAGCTTGCAAATATAGTTATTTTTTATATCAAAGGCATTACCAAACATCCAAATATTTATGGAAAATGTATAAAATATTATTATATAATTGTATTTTACTAACAAATTATTTTTTTACACCTTACACATTTACTATAGCTATTTAATGAAGGTTAACAAAATATATTTAGAAAATTACAAATAAAGCGGCGAGAGATCCGTACAAAACCATACTTGAAAGTATAAGATATCCAACGAATTTGAGATCGTTGAATGCATAAGGTATCGGGGATCAAGCCGTCAGAAAGGAGAGCTAACTCATACATAAGAGATGAAAGGATGTTAGTTGAATTATCCTACAGTGGGCCATATCGTAGCTTTTTCGTGCTATCACATTGAATTTGTAAATGCACATAACTTAGAATACGTAAAAATTTATAACTTATAATCCTTTTTAAGATTTTTTTTAGGGAGAGGAAGGAAAAATGCATTACGCACACAGGGGGACAGCCTGTAGTTTGGGACTCCCCTAAAAACAGGTATAACCAATTTAAACCTCCATTACTCTTTATTATTCTAGCCTGGAATTGTTTGTCACATTACATCAGGCTAGGCCGAAATTAGCCTAAGCCCTCTCACGCCTTGACCAGCCGCAAAGTAAGGGAGGTCTGAGCCGCTTAGCGGTCCAGATCAGTCTTTTTTCTAAGGATGATGCCCCTGACGCACTGTAACATACAATCAAAAACAAATGCAAAAAAAATTGTTTTGGCCTCCACGTGGGACCCTTCCTAACGTGGGCTGGTAAGGAGGTGTGCTCTGCATCGTTGGGGGCGCCCCCCCCTCGGTAAATAAATAAATGCAGTCCGCTGGACCGGTCTTGAGCATCACGTATAGGTACGACCGCAAAATAGCCGTAACCTGTCAGGAATTGTGTCAGAAGTCCACCTACCAATGCCGACGTTACATCTATGGTTGGACCTACTTTAAAGTCGCGCAGTCGATCGTCCTCGGGTGTCGTGCTTCCAGCTGTGTTGCCACTGCCGGAAGGTTTGGGAGCACTCTTCTGTTCTTGCCGTGTCGTTGCCGATCTCACCTTTTCTCTGATAAATCGCCTTCCTCTCTCCTGCCAAGAGCTTAACAGTGATGACTATAGCGACCACAAGACGGCAGACTTGACCACTGTCCGGTAGGCGGAACACACCCGGAGGTGTGAGACGGCTGCTTGACGCTGAACCAGGGTGAGTCGCAACCTGTATAACTCTTTATCTAGAGCGTCTGCCCACACTTCTGCTCCGTAAAGAAGCACGGACTGGACCGCGGACATCAACAGACGTCTTTTGATCGGGGACCACCAACATTGGCCATCACCCTAATAAGGTGACTACCTTCGCGGCCTTGTCCCCCGTACGGAAGATCTGATCCCTCCAGCTTAATTTGGTGTCCACTATAACCCCAAGTTACTTGGCAGCACGAGTAGATTGGACCACCTCCCTTCCCACTCGGAACGGGACGGCGATGGCAATCCTCTTCTTCGTGAGGATCACGATCTCCATCTTACTGAGAGCAAGCGAGAGACCATGATCGGACATTAATTTGTTGACCATACGTATGACTTGGCTTAACTTCAGTTGGCCCAGCTCAACGCTGCCTTGATCAATGAGACCTGTGACGTCATCGGCCTACCCATCCAAAGTGGTTTCCTCGAAATCTTTGACCTCAGTAGGCTGTCATAGACAACGTTCCAGAGATCCGAGTATTGAAGCTTGCATGGTACCAGAAGTGACTTCCATCATCCGGAAATAAATATGCATACCACATTTTTCCTATCATCTAGAGGTCATAATAAATCCATTGACATAAAAACGACCACTATCCATTCAGTAGTTTTCTCTCCAGACCCTTAAATGCACTCTTTTATTATATTAGATGATCCCAAGAGAGATGGTTCTTTCCATTATTTGTTTCCATTACCATGTTAATTAAAACCAATACTTTTAGATGAAAAATAACCAAGTGCTTTAAATCTACCTAGAACCATGATAACTTTATATGCAAAATAACCAATTATTTTTTCAGCCAAGCCTCAATAGAACAAAAATAACCATCACACATCCTGTTTATCAAATCTAGACAAAAATACAAAAAACAAATTCAAACTAACTGTAGAATATACTTTCCTGTGAATTTATTTCTATTTTGGATAATCACGGTTCATTTTTAAACAACCTTGGAATGATTCCCTTTTCCATAGCTCTTTCATACAATCACATCTAAATTGTATATTATTCGAATAACTACGCCTTAATAAGCATTTTGCTGAATCAATAAAAGAATTTTGTTTACTATAATATTCTAATTAATGCTGCTTTATCAACACAACAAACCAACACACATTTATACCTTATAATAATAAAACATCATTTGGAACTAAACATCAAGAGAAGTTAAAGTCCCTCTTTCTTGCCTTTAGGAGCTCCTCGAGTCATCTCCAGTTAATGGGTTTTGTAATTCACTGCAATAAGCCCCTAGGTGGGGCCGTCATCACTTGACGGTGTCCAGGGGGGGGGGGGGGATAGTCCTATCCTCAACACACTAATGTGGTCATCCATTGAGTCTGTACTTATTATTACTATTTTTATTACTTTAAACAATATTGCACATCAAATACAATATGTATTATTTAACAACGCATGATAATGTTTAATCACAACTTACGAAATTAAAACCTTATTATTCAAAAATTATACTTTTTGTATTTTAGTTATATTCAGACGTAATCTTTATAATATAAATTTTTTTGGTACAATATTCATGTAACTCATGAACAATATGAATACTAGTATTATACTGAAAATATTAATGAACAGTATATATACCGGGTGTCCCAGACCAATCGTACACTGTACACCCCTTTTAACATTTACAAAATTTAATATTAACAAACACGATCTGTGCCATTATAAGTAAACCTGTTGCACTCTATCCATTGATTATAATTTTTATGTACAGTGTGTCCCAGAAGTAACCTACCCAGACAAAAAGTCATTAATTTTAAATGAGGTATTTTTTCTATTTTAGACATAATTTTAAGACTACTTTACGATTTAATGTGTATCCCTAATCCTAATAATGGTTTGGGATATAATGGAGGTCGAAGTTTGTTTTTTCCCATAAGAATAACATCGGGCTTAATTTTATATCCATTATCTCTGTAAATTTCCCGTTAAACTAAAAAGGCCTAGCATAAAAATGTATTAGCTTCTTTTTTTTATCTTTAACATCATAATACATTAGTTTGTCATAAATTATTTTATTTTCTATGAATTTGTCAATATAGTGGGAATTATTTAAAAAGTGTAGGTAACTAATATTACTTACTTGAAAATCGGTATTTTTAATTAAATATTATCTAAAATGAGGTTATAAGATATTTTTATGCTTGGTCAGTTCTGTTTAAGTTAAAAGTTTCAGTGTTAATGAATATGACCATTTGCTCCATGTAATTCTTATGGGAAAAAATCTAACTTTTACCTCCATTATCTCCTAAACCAATTGGATTAGAAATACACATTAAATTGTAAGGTAGTCTTAAAATTATGTCAAGAATCCAAAAATACCATAAAAATAGGGGTTCTTATTATTTAAAATTAACGACTTCTGGTCGGGGTAGGTTACTTCTGGGACACCCTGTACATTGAAATTATCATCAATGGATAGAGCTCAACCGGTTTACCTAAAATGGCACAATTTGTTTTTGTGAATAATCAATTTTGTAGATTTTAAAAGGGGTGTGCGGGTGGTCAGGGACACCCGTTATATAAGTCATATTTCTCTACGTTACTACTTGATATTTACAATGTTTTGTTCTTTTTAAAATGTCGCCTAACTATTCATTTTTTTCAATACAATCAAACTCATAATTACGTTATGAAAACAGACTTGTGGTGATACATACTTTTATAACCACAAATTTCATTAAATCTATGGTGAAATAATTAACTATAAAATAAACCAGATACAACTTTAACAGTAAAAAAAAAAAAAAAAAATTTTACTCAGAGATTAGTCTGTACCTCAGTGTCTTGCAAATCACATGAAAGCATAATCTAATTTCACGCTTTACGGCCCTCCAAGTGGAAGGAATTATCCTGTCACGCGATTTGGTATTTAATGTTTATTTTAACATAAAGAAGTAAAACATAACAAAGGACACTTGTTTAAATTCAAGTAGTAATTTTGAATTTAAAGTGGTTTGACTTTATGTAGCTTACGACATTTAAGAGAAAAATTTAGTTCAATCAAATAAAGTTTTTATTTCATAAATTTAATATTAAAAATAATCGAGATGTCATTAAAATAAACAAACATGTTTAAATAAAATGCTTTAAGACATCGCGCCTGTGTTGAAGATTTATATTTCACAACGTATTGAGAAAATATGTGCGTTTTCAGATGCTTGATTTCCATAATGTTTATATAAAAACATCAAGTAAAGTGAACGTTTTTTGGATAAAATATAATAAAAGATTTGGAAATGATACTTATGTTGAAAAAGAACAATAATTTTTAATACAGTTGACATTGATCTGTTATAGGCATTTGGCCTCTCACAGAGCCTAGTAACCTGGTTACATATCCATGACAATCACCAGTGCTACGGGTCACTTGATTGCTACCGTTCTGTTTACTGATTGCTGATTGTCTATAACAGATTCCCAATAATTTGTCTCCTGAATACATATTTATTTTATTTCACCTTAATATAAATTTTTTAATTTCACTTTTAAAACTTCAAATCAGATTCTTTAAGAACACGGTAGTAGAATATTTAAGAAGTATGTATGGTTTTAAGTAAGAGGATAAACTTATCTCACAAAACATAAAACATAGATAAATTTACATCCAAAAGTGTGTATCCATATATCTGTCACTTAAGGTTTAAATCATAAAAGTACAATTAACAATAACACGATGCACTAATTTTCACGCACAAGAATTTTCTTTTCCCTTTCGCGTGTATATATATATTTTTCTTTTCCGAAGTAGTTTTTTATGATTTACTACTGAGGTTCATATTTTGGTATATTGCTCTTGTAAATTGAGGCGCAATTTATACATTTTGAGCTTGAGTTTGATGCTCAAAGTTTATATATAATACTAGTTTTAAGTACTATATCGACAACTTGTACACAATACTTCGTAGGTGATAAACAGATTACGAAAACGAACTCAAAATAGGGCAGCGAAAATTATTTTCTTACAGTTTACTTAAGTGTGATGCAATATATCCCAGCAAGCACTTTGTGACCTAAAATTTAAGAAGTTATTTCAAATGCATAACGTAACAGGTATATATAGATAATCATAATTTAAATGTTAGATTATGTTTCTAAAAATGATTCAGTTTCTTTTTTATGTTATTATATTTATTTCTTAGTTCAGATCTGCTCTTAATATTTTATTGAGTATATTAAATACTTAACATGAAGACCTAGAGTGCAATTAAACTTTGTAACAACATGCGGTAAATCTACCACTCAGTGTTGGTACCTATTTTGATGGAATCCATCCAGAATTGGACAGTTCGAGAAGAATCGTTTAAGGTTACAGCAAGTCTCTTAACAACCTTTGTCTCAAATGACTTTCTATCTTTCTTATAAACTCATAATTTTCATCTACAAATAGATATTTTCTATTATTAAAGGAATACAATTATTGCCATCTTTTTTGTTACATTATATTAAGCCACGCATACCATGTTATGTAACAAACATGTTAATATGATTTCTCATAAGATTGGTTCAATTCAGGGTAACATGTTGTTTATTGTGTATTAAATAGTAAATGGCGGCTGAAGCTTTGCTCTTTAAACTGGAACAGTAATATGTTTTATAGTAATATCAGTTACAGAAGCTCGTTCGCTTCGCTCACTCGTGTGAAAGGCTCACTCACTGATTCGATGTAGGCCTTTGGGTGCTGCACTCTGGTGTATATTTGTTGTTACACATGTTGAAACTGTAACATTTGAATCTAATTTGAATTAACAGCTGTTTTCAGAGTTATTACAAATGTTTTTGTTTTTAAATTCAAATACATTTCAAAAACTTTATTAGTTGTTTAATACTTTTGTATGACTTTTATTAATCTAAACATACATAACCAGCAGCATGAAGTACGATTAAAAATGGTAAATTATAATAATTACCATTTAATAATTTAGTAACTGATTGCCATGCAAAACCACATGTTTACACTGGAACATGTGGTCTGCACTTTGACAGCAAAGCCATCTGTTTTCTTTATTTCTTTGTTTGATTTTTAACTCAATAAGACCAATATCATGAAGAAATAAGATTTTTCCTGGCATTGAAACCTACATTTATCATGTTTCCATCCCAAAACTATGTTACTTGCAAAGTCGGTCGTTCAAGCCGTTTTTGAGATCTGTGTGCAAACATACATACATACAAACATACACACATATATAACTTATTCGTATTGGACTCAACTTTGATAACTAATGTTCTCTGCAAGTATAAGTTTCAAGGCAGCTATAAACTAGTGAGAAGTAGGGATTATGAGGCGGTGAGGGCTCTATATTACATGCTGGGAATCTCCTGAATTGTTGCAGTTATTTACAGAATGGTCAACTGTGATAACTTATATTCTATGCAATTATTGGTTACAAGGACGCTATAAAATAGTAAGTTGGGTAGTTTATGAGGCGTGTAAGGCTCTAGATTTTGTTCTGAGACTCATGCTAGCTGTTTTTATGTACTGCATGCTCAACTGTGATTACGGTAACTGTATTACAACCTATCAGACTATAAGTCACGCCACATAAGTTGACGAATGAATTTGTACTACTATTCAGTTAAAATTAACTAACTATCAGCTGTTCCATGAAAAGTAACATGTAACGTAAGCTCGATGTTTTTGGAAAAGTACCCCCTCTCCCCCCCCTCACCCACCCCAGCTGTTTTTGGCCATTCGTCAACTTATGTGGCGTGACTTATCAAAGCAAACAAAATATTATATAAGGAGGTTAAATTCAGTTTTTATTTAGACAGATTACCCAATCGTAGTATGGGACTCTCACAAGAAAAATTAGTAGACAAACTAAAAGATCAAATTTTCTACTTGTGAAACTATCCGGGGATAGGTTATCCCATTTCATCAGAACAAAGCCTAGTTTTGTTTTTTTTCCTTCTTGAGCTCACTCCGAATCTAGACGTTACTTTTTCCAAAAAGTACCAGGGGGACCGAGCTTAAGCTCGGCAAAATTATTATTTTCGTTCTCACACAAAGCTTTTTGCTCCTCTCACTCGCGTGCTTCATATTTAAAACGAGCTCGTTCGCTTCGCGCACTCGCCATTGGGTGCTACACTTTGGTATAATTTTCAGTTAAAGATATAACACATTGGTTTGTATCAACAGTTTTCAGCTGATTTTGTCCAATTAAAAATCTCCATAAGGATAACATGGGAGCTTTGAAGGGCTCTAGCGCGAAAACCGGATTTTTCCCAGCTATGGGACCTGCTCCAATCGATTTCTAGTGGCCAAAACCCCCATATTCCAAAAAAAAAAAAATAAAATAAATAAAAAATCCCTGGAGCAAAAAAAAAAAAAAGTTTGCCCGTACAAACGGAGCTTGTTTTAGAGTATAAGTACCAGAGGACCGAGCTTAAGCTTGGTGTAATTATTACTTTCTTCTCACACAAAGCTCGTTCGCTCTGCTCACTCGCCCTCTTCCATTTTAAAAACGAGCTCGTTCGCTTCGCTCACTCGCTAAGCCGGCGGGTGCTGCACTTTGGTATAATAATCTTATACTACAGGTTAAAGATGTAGCACATTGGTTTATATCTACAGTTATCAGCTGATTTTTGTTCAATTAATACAATCTCCATAAGGATAACATGGAAACTTTGAAGGGCTCTAGCGCGAAAACAGGATTTTTCCCAGACATGGGACCAGCTCCAATCGATTTCTGGTGGCCAAAATCCCCATATTCAATCAAAAAATTAAAAATCCTTGGAGCGAAAAAAAATTTGCCCGGACACGGACCTTGTTTTAGACTATAAGATAATAAGAGTAATAAATAAGAGAGCAATCCTGTCTAAGTCGGTCTTCTTGGATCGTAGGACTCGCGCGAAATGTTGTTATGCATGCCATGTTTGACTGTGATAACTCATTTTGTATGCAAGTATAAGTTACAAGGCAACCACAAACTAGTCAGGAGTGGATTTTATTAGGCGTGAAAAGCCGAGATTCCCGCGAACTGTTGTTGATATTTACGGCATGCTCAACCGTGATAACGACACACTCTTTCAAAAATACAAACACTCAAAAATATCACAATATCTCAAACCTACTCACACTCAAACCTATCACACTCTTTCAAACCTACTCACACTCAAACCTATCACACTCTTTCAAACCTTATCACACTCAAACCTTATCACACTCTTTCAAACCTACTCACACTCAAACCCATCACACTCTTTCAAACCTACTCACACTCAAACCTTATCACACTCTTTCAAACCTACTCACACTCAAACCTATCACACTCTTTCAAACCTACTCACACTCAAACCTATCACACTCTTTCAAACCTACTCACACTCAAACCTATCACACTCTTTCAAACCTTATCACACTCTTACCTTATCACACTCTTTCAAACCTACTCACACTCAAACCCATCACACTCTTTCAAACCTACTCACACTCAAACCTTATCACACTCTTTCAAACCCACTCACACTCAAAACTTATCACACTCTTTCAAACCTACCCACACTCTTTCAAACCTACTCACACTCAAACCTATGACACTCATCCAAACCTACTCACACTCAAACCTTATCACACTCTTACCTTATCACACTCTTTCAAACCTACTCACACTCTTTCAAACCTACTCACACTCAAACCTATCACAGTCTTTCAAACCTACTCACACTAAAACCTTATCACACCCATTCAAACCTTATCACACTCTTTCAAACCTACTCACACTCAAACCTTATCACACTCTTTCAAATCCACTCACACTCAAAACTTATCACACTCTATCAAACCTACCCACACTCTTTCAAACCTACTCACACTCAAACATATGACACTCTTTCAAACCTACTCACACTCAAACCTTATCACACTCTTACCTTATCACACTCTTTCAAATTTACTCACACTCAAACCTATCACACTCTTTCAAACCTACTCACACTCAAACCTTATCACACCCATTCAAACCTTATCACACTCTTTCAAACCTACTCATACTCAAAGCTATCATACTCTTTCAAACCTACTCACACTCATACCTATCACACTCTTTCAAACCTACGCACACTCAAACCTTATCACACTCTTTCAAACCTACACATACTCAAACCTTATCACACTCTTTCAAAACCTACTCATACTCAAACATTATCACACCCTTTCAAACCTTATCACACTCTTTCAAACCTACTCACACTCAAACCTATCACACTCTTTCAAACCTACTCACACTCATACCTATCACACTCTTTCAAACCTACGCACACTCAAACCTTATCACACTCTTTCAAACCTACACATACTCAAACCTTATCACACTCTTTCAAAACCTACTCATACTCAAACCTTATCACACCCTTTCAAACCTTATCACACTCTTTCAAACCTACTCACACTCAAACCTTATCACACCCATTCAAACCTTATCACACTCTTTCAAACCTACTCATACTCAAAGCTATCATACTCTTTCAAACCTACTCACACTCATACCTATCACACTCTTTCAAACCTACGCACACTCAAACCTTATCACACTCTTTCAAACCTACACATACTCAAACCTTATCACACTCTTTCAAAACCTACTCATACTCAAACCTTATCACACCCTTTCAAACCTTATCACACTCTTTCAAACCTACTCACACTCAAACCTATCACACTCTTTCAAACCTACTCACACTCAAACCTTATCACACCCATTCAAACCTTATCACACTCTTTCAAACCTACTCATACTCAAAGCTATCATACTCTTTCAAACCTACTCACACTCATACCTATCACACTCTTTCAAACCTACGCACACTCAAACCTTATCACACTCTTTCAAACCTACGCACACTCAAACCTTATCACACTCTTTCAAACTACACATACTCAAACCTTATCACACTCTTTCAAACCTACTCATACTCAAACCTTATCACACTCTTTCAAACCTACTCATACTCAAAGCTATCATATTTTTTCAAACCTACTCACACTCATACCTATCACACTCTTTCAAACCTACGCACACTCAAACCTTATCACACTCTTTCAAACCTACGCACACTCAAACCTTATCACACTCTTTCAAACCTACACATACTCAAACCTTATCACACTCTTTCAAACCTACTCATACTCATACCTATCACACTCTTTCAAACCTACGCACACTCAAACCTTATCACACTCTTTCAAACCTACACATACTCAAACCTTATCACACTCTTTCAAAACCTACTCATACTCAAACCTTATCACACCCTTTCAAACCTTATCACACTCTTTCAAACCTACTCACACTCAAACCTATCACACTCTTTCAAACCTACTCATACTCAAACCTTATCACACCCTTTCAAACCTTATCACACTCTTTTAAACCTACTCACACTCATACCTATCACACTCTTTCAAACCTACTCACACTCAAACCTTATCACACTCTTTCAAACCTACTCATACTTAAACCTTATCACACTCTTTCAAACCTACTCACACTCATACCTATCACACTCTTTCAAACCTACTCACACTGAAACCTTATTACACTCTTTCAAACCTACTCATACTCAAACCTTTTCAAACTCTTTCATACCTACTCACACTCAAACCTATCACACTCTTTCAAACCTACTCACACTCAAACCTATCACACTCTTTCAAACCTACTCACATTCAAACCTATCACACTATTTCAAACCTACTCACACTCAAACCTATCACACTCTTTCAAACCTTATCACACTCTTACCTTATCACACTCTTTCAAACCTACTCACACTCAAACCCATCACACTCTTTCAAACCTACTCACACTCAAACCTTATCACACTCTTTCAAACCCACTCACACTCAAAACTTATCACACCCTTTCAAACCTACCCACACTCTTTCAAACCTACTCACACTCAAACCTATGACACTCTTTCAAACCTACTCACACTCAAACCTATCACACTCTTTCAAACCTACTCACACTCAAACCTATCACACTATTTCAAACCTACTCACACTCAAACCTATCACACTCTTTCAAACCTTATCACACTCTTACCTTATCACACTCTTTCAAACCTACTCACGCTCAAACCCATCACACTCTTTCAAACCTACTCACACTCAAACCTTATCACACTCTTTCAAACCCACTCACACTCAAAACTTATCACACCCTTTCAAACCTACCCACACTCTTTCAAACCTACTCACACTCAAACCTATGACACTCTTTCAAACCTACTCACACTCAAACCTTATCACACTCTTACCTTATCACACTCTTTCAAACCTGCTCACACTCTTTCAAACCTACTCACACTCAAACCTTATCACACCCATTCAAACCTTATCACACTCTTTCAAACCTACTCACACTCATACCTATCACACTCTTTCAAACCTACTCATACTCAAACCTATTACACTCTTTCAAACCTACTCACACTCAAACCTATCACACTCTTTCAAACCTTATCACACTCAAACCTATCACACTCTTTCAAACCTACTCACACTCAAACCTATCACACTCTTTCAAACCTACTCAAACTTAAACCTTATCACACCCTTTCAAACCTTATCACACTCTTTCAAACCTACTCACACTCAAACCTATCACACTCTTTCAAACCTACTCATACTCAAACCTTATCACACCCTTTCAAACCTTATCACACTCTTTTAAACCTACTCACACTCATACCTATCACACTCTTTCAAACCTACTCACACTCAAACCTTATCACACTCTTTCAAACCTACTCATACTTAAACCTTATCACACTCTTTCAAACCTACTCACACTCATACCTATCACACTCTTTCAAACCTACTCACACTGAAACCTTATTACACTCTTTCAAACCTACTCATACTCAAACCTTTTCAAACTCTTTCATACCTACTCACACTCAAACCTTATCACACTCTTTCAAACCTACACATACTCAAACCTTATCACACTCTTTCAAACCTACTCATACTTAAACCTTATCACACTCTTTCAAACCTACTCATACTTAAACCTTATTACACTCTTTCAAACCTACTCATACTCAAACCTTTTCAAACTCTTTCATACCTACTCACACTCATACCTATCACACTCTTTCAAACCTACTCACACTCAAACCTTATCACACTCTTTCAAACCTACTCATACTTAAACCTTATCACACTCTTTCAAACCTACTCACACTCATACCTATCACACTCTTTCAAACCTACTCACACGCAAACCTTATCACACTCTTTCAAACCTACTCATACTTAAACCTTATCACACTCTTTCAAACCTACTCACACTCAAACCTATCACACTCTTTCAAACCTACTCACACTCAAACCTTATCACACTCTTTCAAACCTACTCACGCTCAAACCTATCACACTCTTTTAAACCTACACATACTCAAACCTTATCACACCCTTTCAAACCTTATCACACTCTTTCAAACCTACTCATACTCAAACCTTATCACCCCCTCCCTCCCTTTCAAACCTTATCACACTCTTTCAAACCTACTCACACTCATACCTATCACACTCTTTCAAACCTACTCACACTCAAACCTTATCATACTCTTTCAAACCTACTCATACTCAAACCTTAACACACTCTTTCAAACCTACTCACACTCATACCTATCACACTCTTTCAAACCTACTCAAAATCAAACCTTATTACACTCTTTCAAACCTACTCATACTCAAACCTTTTCACACTCTTTCAAACCTACTCACACTCAAACCTATCACTCTCTTTCAAGCCTACTTTTCCTAAAAACACACTTTAAATAAAAATCTTAAACAACTTTATAACACACTTGAAGTTAAATAATAAGTCGCACTTAGGAAACTTTTCTTTTAAAATACTTTTAACATAAATATAAAATTAAAAAAACTCCAACAAAAAGGATTTATTAAGTGTAGTATAAGAAATAATGCTTTCAAAATTATTTTTTTTTTAATTATTCCCTTTTTTTAATCATTGCCAGTAATTAAAGGCATTTTAAAATGTGAAATAATGTACTCACACTCAAACCTTATCACACTCTTTCAAACCTACTCACACTCAAACCTTATCACACTCTTTCAAGCCTACTCACACTCAAACCTATCACACTCTTTCAAACCTACTCACACTCAAACCTATCACACTCTTTCAAGCCTACTTTTCCTAAAAACACACTTTAAATAAAAATCTTAAACAACTTTATAACACACTTGAAGTTAAATAATAAGTCGCACTTAGGAAACTTTTCTTTTAAAATACTTTTAACATAAATATAAAATTAAAAAAAACTCCAACAAAAAGGATTTATTAAGTGTAGTATAAGAAATAATGCTTTCAAAATTAATTTTTTTTAATTATTCCCTTTTTTTAATCATTGCCAGTAATTAAAGGCATTTTAAAATGTGAAATAATGTACTCACACTCAAACCTATCACACTCTTTCAAACCTACTCACACTCAAACCTTATCACACTCTTTCAAACCTACTCACACTCAAACCTATCACACTCTTTCAAACCTACTCACACTCAAACCTATCACACTCTTTCAAGCCTACTTTTCCTAAAAAACATACTTTAAATAAACATCTCAAACCACTTTAAAACACACTTGAAGTTAAATAAAAAGTCGCACTTAGGAAACTTTTCTTTTAAAATCCTTTTAACATAAATATAAAATATTAAAAAAAACTCCGACGAAAGGATTTATTAAGTGTAGTATAAAAAAATGCTTTCAAAATGAAAAAATATTTTTAATTATTCCCTTTTTTCAATCATTGCCAGTAATTAAAGGCATTTGAAAATGTGAAATAATGTATTTATTGTTAAAAACATAATTTCATAGTACCTCAATCAAAGACTTACATGGTGATCAAAATTTCTCCCCGATCTGGAGACTATTAACCCCAATTGTATCACAACAGAAGAAAGAAAATAATCATCTCCCACATACACGGTTTCTTTCGCTTAACTTCTTGTAAAAATTCTCTTGTTTAAAAGTAAATAACTAACTGTCAATTTTCACTACTTAATAATAAGGAAATTAATAAACTTTTTGTATAAATACTTCTTCTTTTCACCTATGTACTTCCCCATATGTGTATCCTATAAGGAACTTTTACTTTAAGTAGCAAACCAGAAATTCATTATTTTTAATCATATCTATAAAAAGTTTTACTATCTATGAAACCATGTTTTAAAACTATTTCTCATTTTTGCCTTACTGATGTTCCATGCATAAAAAATATTTATGTAAAACAAATAGAACAGTAGATGAAATAATTGACAATCATATACTATTCACGGTTATTTTACTTTTTATACTTTTTAAATCATATAGAGCATGCAAAACATATACATAAATGAATTGTTGTCTTTTTGAGTTTATAAATTTATATTGGCCATGACTGTCAGTTGAAGTAAATTCAATTTCGTCAACTTAAATCTATTTTTCAAATCTTCTTTTTCAAAGATATAACTTCTAAAATATGCCTTCAGATGTTAAAATTTAATGTTTCGCCCTAGTAAAAAAATAGAATAAAAAAAAAAATCATGACATTTTCTAAATTAAGCTGCAAATTAACTATATAGAATGAAATAAGCTACTTTTTATAAAATCTAATAATATAAGAGGAAAATTAAAGTAAATTTCGAATGCGTACAATCCTTTTTGTGTATAATCAGGGCAGAACACGTGGATTTTTATAAACAGTGACATGAAAGACTGTGAATAACAAACAAATCACCGATTGCTTTTTTCCCACCTAGGGCCTGATTTATTATCTTTAACAGAAAAACATTGGGCTTTTCATATCTAAGATAGCCTGTATATTAGTCTGACTTCTGACTCGGGGATAGCATCATTGCCCACAAGGTCAATAACGAAACTTGTAGTCCCGTTCCTATGTTAAATAATTAGAAATGCAATATATATCTGTACACATCTGTATATTAAAACTTCAAAACTGCTTCATTTTACAATTTTAATAGTTTTAATTCATGGATCCATTATTTCAGCAAAATTATAACTATCTACAATACTAATTTTATTTTAAAACTACTGTATGTGTCGTATATTTTACATGTAATTCTTTTGTAAAAAATACCTTGTTACACTTATTACTACAACATTTATGCATGAATATTACAAATATACGTGTAGTACGGTATTATTGCTTCATAATAATATAAGTTTACAAATGATTGGATATTGTTTTGAAAATAACGATTAAATAGTCTTAGCCCGTTTAAACATTACTAATACTATGTGAAAGTTATTGTAACAATTTACACGATATACCATATAGTAAAAGCTTAATCTAAATTTACAAAATTCACAAACATACAACATTTAACATCCAATATAATAACGTTATTTCTTAAAGTGAAATGAAGCCTTCTATGAAATTCAGGCAGCTAATCTTTCCTTCCTTCAGCTCTGTTTTGATTTTGTCCAAATACTGTATTCCTATTTTTGTGCTTTGCAATTGTTTGCTTTTTAGGAGTCAACGTGTTAAATTTTACATAGGTAGAAATTTGAACGTTTTTTGAAAGACCTGAGAGGAAAATTTGAAGTTTTTAAACCTATTTTTATCATTCTGCACGAAATCATCCTGGTTTTTTGTTCTCTCAATAGTACCAAAAGCGTTTCTTTTTTGTATTAGGACTGAAAGTAGTTAGGGCGGTCACTTGAGGTCTAACATGGGCTCTTATGGGGAGTAGGCGTAACGAGGAATGGGGACAAAAAACGGTTTGCGCATGCGCCAATTTTTTTCTGTGACGTCATGGCGCCTTTTTTTTGTGACGTAACCAAGATGGCGGCGGTTTTTTTTTTCAAGATGGCGGCGTCTTTTTTCTGTGACGTCATGGCAGCTGTTTTTTTGTGACGTCATGGCGGCGCTCTTTTTTTTGTGACGTCACCGGCGACACCCTTTCGCGCCACGCCAGCTGTTTTCTGTGACGTCATGGTGGCGTCTTTTTTTTGTGACATCATGGCGGCGTTTGCGCCAATTTTGCCTAATATTCGCGCCAATCGTCTGCCGTTTTTTCTGTCATCATGGGGAACAACACCATATGGATTGCTGGGGTCATACTATATAAAGTGTACACAATACTATATAAAGTTTAGAATATGTAAAAAGATGTACAACACCCAAATAAAGTGCATATTATACTATATAAAGTAAAAAACATGAAAATTTTGGCTTAAAAATCTAAAAAAACGCAAATATCTCGAAAACGGTGTGTCCTAGGGGTCCGGGGACCTCAAAAAACCACCTTCTACGAAGTAGAGGTGACCCTGGGGGGTAGGGACCCTAAAATAACAAAATTAACCAAAATGTTGCGGGTTGCATCCAAAAAATGAAGGGGGCAATGAAGGGGCAAAACTTTGAAAAATCATATCTTAGGAATGGCTTCATGTATTAACTTTATACTTGGTATGTGTATGCACTTAGTTGGTATTTAAAAATGCATGGCACAAGGTATCCAAAAAATGAAGGCGCAAAAAAGTTTTATTTTTTATCTTGAGAATGGCACTACGGATTTTCTTTAAACTTGGTATGTTTATATGTGTAGTGTTAGTATGTAATAAAATGCTAAGCATCACTTCCCAGATTTAAGGTCACAACTGTGAAAAATAAAAAGAAAACATACAACTATTAATTTTTTATCCCCCGCTGGTGTATGACTGTTCCTTTGAGTCTCTAAGTATTTGTTAAGACTAAGAAGAGTGTAGTGGTCAAGGTCAGACATATTAAAAAATAAAAAAACATCTTAAAATAACAGACAGAGGCCTACAGGCCTGCTGGCGCAGGGCTCTACCTTCTCAATAGCAGATCAATACTTAGGAGGTGAAGGCAGTATAGTGTTATGGTATTATCTTAAAGAAAAATCCTTATATTTCTAAGACAGAGGGTGAGCAGTCTTTATAAGTTAGCAGATACTAGTACAATTTTATTGAAGGGAAATACATAGCAGTTTATAATGTAACTCAGCTGGTCCTGTGTAACATAACCTCACTTTTGATTGTACTTTTGCTGTATATATAGTAATACCAGTCCCTTAGTGATTTTCTATAAAGTTATAGTTATCAGCTCTATTGCTTCAGTCTCAGACGTGATACTGTACAGATGTGTTGGTCTCGTGTAACATAACCTTACACTGCACTTTAGTACTTTATTAGTAAAAATTACAGTATACAGTATACAGGGGGCCTGCTGAACCCCTATAAAACCAGAGCTATCATCTCTATTGTTTCAGTGTCTTTTCAGACGTGATACTGTACAGACGTGTTGGTCTTGCGTAACATAAACTCACTTTTGATTGTACTTTTACTGTACATATAGTAATACCAGAGCGAGTCCTTACTGAGTCTCTATAAAACCAGAGCTATCAGCTCTATTGGTTTAGTCTCAGACGTGGTACTGTACAGACGTCCCGGTCTTGCGTAACATAACCTTACACTGCACTTTAGTAATTTATTAGTAAAAATTACAGTATACAGTATACAGGGGGCCTGCTGAACCCCTATAAAACCAGAGCTATCAGTTCTATTGCTTCAGTGTCTTTCCAGACGTGGTACTGTACAGACGTGTCGGTCTTGCGTAACATAACCTCACTTTTGATTGTACTTTTACTGTACATATAGTAATACCAGAGCGAGTCCTTAGTGAGTTTCTATAAAACCAGGGCTATCAACTCTATTGGTTTAGTCTCAGACGTGATACTGTACAGACGTGCCGGTCTTGCGTAACATAACCTTACACTGCACTTTAGTACTTTATTAGTAAAAATTACAGTATACAGTATACAGGGGGCCTGTTGAACCCCTATAAAACCAGAGCTATCAGTTCTATTGCTTCAGTGTCTTTCCAGACGTGATACCACAGAAAAAGGAAACGATACAGAACGCTCACCTGCGTGCGCTTGTCGCTATTTCGCGTCGACAACGTTGGGAGCGCTCTTGTCGCGCTGTCCGGAATCGTTCGAAGTTGCCAATTCGAACGCTACGGGCGCAGCGCGCCACAGTACACGACGAGACGTCAAGTGGGTATGATCATCTCTCTCTCTCACTCCCCCCCCCTTCCCCCTCGCTCCTATCGGGAATCGGGACCTTCCGCAGCGAGCACTGAGCCCGCTGCTCCTGTCTCTGCCACCATGCTCGTGTACACCTGTCTCGCTTGCAGCAGGTCACCGTGTCGTGTACGGTTAATAAAATTTTTAATTAATTATAGTTAATCGTGTACGATTAGCCCGAGCCTAATCATCGTATATGAAGTACATTTTGGAGTGAGGGATGACGTCGGAAAAGGAAATTCGCTATAGTTGTAATTACATAAATAGTATAGTTTTAGTTATATACATAAAAGTAAATGAAATAGGTTAGATATATTGTTTAGTTAAGAGTTATGTTTATTTTTATCTATTAAGTTTTTTATGTACAGCTGATAAGGACTCGTTCCCCACCCACAGGCGGATGCCCATGTGGGGGACATTTCATGTTTTATATGTATATATTGTGAAAATTTTGTATTTGTATTTTTGAAATAAACCTTTTCATTCATTCATTCATTCATTCATAATATTTTCCAGTAGCTCATAAACTGTTAACTCATTGTAAAACTAACGTGGATCTATTGCATTGTTTGTTATGTTAATGGAACATCATACTTTTTTTAATTAAAAATTAAATTTTGTCTTAGCTTTTTGTGCGTTTATTTCAATTTTCTATAAAGTTTTTAAATGGACGGTCGGCAGAGATATTAAATCCTCAATTTTTTCAACAAGCATGTTTTTAAACATATCCACCAATTAAACTTGTAAAAATTTTTGCTTGTAAAAGTAATTAACAGCTGGTATGCAACAGTGAAATAAAACACAAATAAAAAAATCTTACATGTATTGTAACAAACATTAATCAAGGAAAATAAAGTTTTGACATTAATGGTAGATACATTTTGGATATTGATACTGTTGTGCAGTAACATTTGTGGCTAAATTAATTTGGTAAATTAATTGTAATAATAATTTAATACAGTATTTAGGGAGATGACTATTCGAACTTCAATTATTTGAACTCCAAACTTAAAATTAAGCTTAATAAGCATTAATAAAAGCTTAAAATTTAGTGATAAGAATAAAAAAACGTTTGCATAACGTGAAACATTGGCCAAGTGTATACGAATATAAAGAAATGTGTAATTTATGGTTTTGGTCTCTTTTCTATCGAAGCCTACAGATTACATGGGAGTATTTTTTTTACAGTCAACGAAACTGTTTTATTGCTGTAAAGGGTGAATAAGTTTTGTGTGTGTTTATCCGAACACTTTTATTACCGGTGTGTAAGCCTTGAAACAAAACAAAAACGCCAGTCCCAATTCGTTTGGATAACTGTGACCAGTGGCGGCTCGCCCATAAGGACTCCCGGACGCCGCCCCTCCTAAAGAATTGATTAAAAATAAAAATAAATAAACTAACAAAAATATTATAATGAGAATATTTAACAGAATGACAATTGTGTAGGTCATACGTTGAAGATAGAAACAGATCGTACCAAAATAAATCCAAAATCGACAACGATTATGTCTCTAATTCTATCGCGGCCGGCTCGGGCCGGAGCGACGGACGCCGGCCACGGCGTCCTAGCGCTCTTGTAAAATCAAATGGAGACGCTCATACGCGCAGCTCACTCACACAGGCACACCCAACGGCTGCTAATGCAACGCTCTGCCCGGCGCCCTAGGCTGCGCGCGCCACTGCCCCAGCCACTGCTACCAACCGAGCAGTGCCAAAAATGTGACTTTCAGTTCCCTCGCGATGCAGTCGTCCGTCTGGGTTCTGTTGTGCGCAGTGTTGTACTGTTGGTGTGTGTTGTGTTGAAATAGTGAATTATATAGATTTGTGAGGAAATGTAAATGGGTGAAAGTGAAATGGGTGTCGTTGGAGATGAGCAACATTCACACCATGTAAATCGTATGGTAAGTAATAGAATGAAAACACACTGAAAATTAGAATTACTTTGAAGAACCTGGGGCTTCTAAGGCCCAATTTAGTTATTAATCAAATGCAAAGTTGAACAAAAAGAAAAGTAGTTTTAATCAAAAGTATTTTAGAAATTAATACAATTAGGCCAATTGGCTATGTGGCTGTAAAATTAAAAACTCGTTTTTCTGTAACACTTGCTTGATTATAGGGATTCAGGATCGTGCCTTAACTGTTGGTGGTATATCAGTGATTAAAGATTTGAGCTGTAAGTTGGAAAGGAAAGATCAACATTAGATTTGCGACATTAAATAAAACTATAGGCCTACAAAATGTCTTGAGAGATGCAGATTTTTTATTTTTTTCCTGGATTTCCTTAAGCAAAATCATTGACTATGTATTCATAGTCAATGGCAAAATAATCCCACATTGTGATGTATCCTTTACAGTTAATAAAACAATTGATTGTATTAAGGCTTTCAAGTGCGATAAAGAACTTAAATATGAAGTACAAAAAATAAGAAACTCCCCTGAACTAGATCCAGTGTGTGAACAATAGTAGCGTACGAACCCAGACGTAAACATGGTTGGAAGACCGGAAATATATTGTCGCAAAGGAAGTGTGTGACATCTTAACATCCGGGGAAGCGGACCGCTTTCAATTCTAATAACACACCTGTCCGCGACAAAACTATTTCGGTCTGATTTTTTCCTCATTTCAAACAATTGTCACGAAAAAGAAGTAGGCCTAAGCATTAAACGGATTCATATCAACTGAATAAAATTGACGGAAAACAACTGCTTAAAAAGTCATTTCTGTTGTACATAACTGATACTCTGCAGTACAACAGATTATCAGTTATGTACAACAGAGATGACTTTTCGTCAGCAATTGTGATAGGATTTTTAGGCTATATTGCAATTTAATTCAACTTTGTGAATTGGGGTCGTCCATAAATTACGTCATCTGAAAATAGGGGGGGGGGGTTCAGATTGAAAATGACGGTAAGGTGATGTGCAAGGGGGGGTCGGCTTTGACATGACGTCATTTTAAATATTATGTTTCATATAAAATTTTAACAATAAAACAATAATAAAGTCTAACACAACTCAACTATTATAAAATAATTATCTATAAAATACATCAGACTACTTTAAGGCGTTGTTTTATAATTTATTTTTCTATTGAAAAAGTCATTTTGGCTTTATTTCTGAAGGTAAATTCAGATTTGATTGGTCAATTTTTTTTAGTTTATCATGTAGCGTTTAAAAAGCATTATTTTTACTTAAAAAGGAGGTTTGTTAAAAATGGCGTCATTTTTTCGAGAGAGGGGGGGGGGGTCAGACAAATTATGATGGTAGGATGATTTTAGGGAGGGGGGGTCCAAAAATGGCCTAAAAGCGATGACGTAATTTATGGACGGCCCCATTATACCTGTTTGATGGAATAACTATTATTTATTGACATAAGACATAACCGTTTTTCCTGAAGCAGACATTACTTATCTACACTGGCTTAAATATAAATAAAATAATGATAAGAGCCCCCCTAGCGTTACAGCCCCCCTAGATATACATCGGACGTTTCGTTAACAGGTTTACCGGCTTAGCGGAATTTATGTACATCTATATATATAATTCTGTAAGCGATATTTCTTGAGCAAAATTGTGAGTGTCATACATATCGCAGAAAGATGGGAGGGGTCTCAAAATAAAGGTCTCGGTCCCATGCACGAGGGAAAACTATCGGCGCGTCCATAATGTTAACAGGAAATGAGAAATCACGTAAAACGTCCTCCATAAGAATAGCATGGAGATTTAAAAAAAACGTCTGCTTTGTATACATTAAAACATGTGTTATGGTTTAATTTCAAAATAAGACACAGATGATAACATTGAGTGAAGATAACAAAATAATTCACACCAAGAAAAGCAATCTATATAATTATTCTGTAAGCGAAATTTTTTGGCAAAATTGTGAGCGTTTTACAAATCGCAGGAATATGGTAGGAGTCTCAAATTAAAGGTTCGGTCCCATAAAGAGTATCCATAAAGTTACAAGGAATTGAGAAATATAGTAAAACGTCCTCCTTAAGAATAGCATGGGGATTCGAAAAATGTCTTCTTTGTGTTCATTGAAACATATGTTTTGGTTTTTTTTAAACGAGAGACGGATTATAAAATTGATTAAAGAACTATTTATAGCCGAATGACAAATATTAACCCTAGAGTGGTAATACTATAATAAGACGTTTTGTTGCTTTGAGCCACTAAAAATTCTACTAGGAGAGTTAACCTTACATACTATTACAAATTGACTGCTGATTTTACTGTTGTTACTATAATTTAAATTGTAAAAAAAAAACTGAGAGTGTATGCAAATCATAGAGCAATGGAGATCGTTAATAGAGATGCAATGGGCGATGAATTGTGGTTTGAGAAACACCTACATTATTTCCTTTGTTTTGGTTTTATTTTAAGACGAAAAGTATCAAATGATCATATTGAATGACGATGACACAACTTAAAGTGTATCAGTCCGTGAAGTTTTGGTATTCTGTTAGCTGAATTTTCCGGGAAACCTTTTAGTCATTTCATAGATTGTAGGATTACAGGAGACGAGTTAAAATCAAAGACGTTTGTCCTACATACTAGAGGGAAATGTAGCAGGTAAAAAACTTTCGAACAAAATGGGAAATATATAAGAATGATTATTTTCTGAAAGGTTCTTCTTAAAGATTCTCCATGTAGTGATTTTAAAAAATCTGCTTTGTTTACACAAAATTAAGAGTTTTGATTAGGAGGGATGAATATTCACAGCAAGGGAAGATGCACTTTGAGGTGCTGTGTTTAAATTTTGTGACTAAAACATAAAAAATAAAACTGACAGGAGCTAAAAAACCAATGTTTTTTCAATGCTGCTTTTCTATGTTACATTAAAAGCTGTCACAGCTCAATTGAGGGACTACGATTTCTTTCAAAACTATTTTCCATAGATCGATATGAGTTTAACAACAGACAAAATAGAGCATTTACAAACGGGTGACAGAATAGTACAGGATTGATAAGAGTACTTAGGGGTGAATGGTCTGTTCAAACGGAATTGTTAAAATACTAGGCCTATATACCTCAAATTAACATTAAATTTTCTGGAAACCTTCGTTGTGGAAGAAATGGTAATACTTTATGGTTCATACAATTTTAATTCTATAATTAGGGGCTTTTGCCCCTATGAGCCACTAGTATTTATATAATAACTATATGAATGCAGTTATAAAAAATTTTATGAATGGTGTTTTTGGTTTTTGGGGACCCTTGTAGTAAAAAGTTAACACGGTTAAAAGCTAACCTTTGGCTTACCACCGTAATATGGTTCTCCCAACAAAAGAAATTCACTTAAAAACCCACAATTGAAAGTAGCTTTGAAGAGCAATATCTCCCTTATTAAATATAACAACCAATACATATTGAATATCAAAATGTGCAAAATTTTATTTCCTAAGGTTTACTAACTTAGGTCGTATGATTGTTTAATGAGCTAGAGTAAGTTACCTCTTTGAGAATAATAAACATAAGACTTTAAATGCTTTATCAAAACTTTGATATCTGGCCTTTTGCCTATTGCGTGTCGTCTTTGACTGCAATAAAAACAATATTTTAATGTCAAATTCGTTGGCATATTATGTAGCCTACAATGGTTATAGCTCGCCTAATTACATTACAATTTTGACAATCAGAGCTGTTTCCACAATCACAACACAAGACTAAAAGAAAATCTTGTCAAACCTAATATAAGATTAGAAAGATCCGCAATCCTTTCAATTTGCATTTACTGTTCGTGCAGTTTCTATAACTGCACTTTATACCTGACATAATTACACTAAAACACTAAAAATTTTATAAAAACGAAACATAACTGATAAATGTTTTCAGCCACTACACTGCAACAAATCATCTAAATCTTAACTAGAATTTAAAATATGTACACTGCAAAAAAAACGAAATATACTGTCTGCCTCAAAAATTTTACCTATAAAAATATAAAAAAATTGAGAAAACTACACAATCAACCATCACTGTGCAAACGCGGGAGCAAATCGCTCAACTTTGCTGTTCGCGCTCTTCCAGTCACAGGTGACAGACACTCCATAATCAGCGCTCCAACAGCCGACTAAAGAGATCCAACCCCCTCTATGGTGGTTTTTGTTTTCGAAGAGTTGAGTTCGGAGCTGTCAAAATTTACAACCCTGCCATAAACCACCAACTGCAACCCTAGATACAGGTCACTGCTCCCAGGGCGGCGGCATCCAGTAAGGCAAAGAGAATATTTGTTCAAACCTATGCGAGAATTCACCATCGGCATAAAAGGTGTCTTTAGGTGAAACATTGTAGATGCAAAGGAAAAAACCCCACCAAGGTATATTGAAATAAATTTTGATTGACATTTTATAAATATAGGGGCGTAAATTTATCAAGAGTAAAGTGTTTGAAAAAAATAGTTATTTTGACGTAGGCTTAAAATAATACTGTAGTAAAAATAGATTTAAACATTTAGGTCAAAATAAACTTATTAGTTATTTTTCATTTAACGTAGGCCTGAATTCTAAAAAATTACGTAGGAAGTAAAGTTATAAAAACACACTAAACATCGTGGAATAACGGCACTGTCGCAACGGCCTCTAAAATTTTCAACACAGATAACTTTGTCTACATCATACCTAAAAATGATATTTTTCATCCCTAATTATCGTACATTCTGGCTGTGTCGAACAGTCTGCTGTAGCTGGGCGATCATGACATCTATACTTATTTAATACGCTAAGGGTTTTTTTGTCTTGAGAACTCCTCCTACAATTTTCAACCGATTTTCAAGTTTTTGGTGTCGTTGGATAGGGCTTGGTCTGCAGTTGTTTCCGCCAAAAACTGACGAGAATCTGACGGAAAATAAAGGCTTTATCAACCATTGAAATCTCAAAATTTCCCATTTAAATAACATTGGGATTGAATAAAGCATTTTAAACATCTGTTAATAATCAGCTGTAAATACGTGTAGTTTAGGTGATTGCAGATATTCACAATATTGGATTGGTCGGACGTCAAAATGATTTAGAGATAAAAGTAACATTTTTATTGTATTAAAATAAATTGCTCGATTTCGAGCAACACGTTTACTAGTTCATATAAAATCCTAAATATGAAAAATAAGGAAGCAAATTGGGGATGAAATATTCTATCGTTCATCCAATATAATATTTCGCAAATTACACTGATGACAATGTAAAAATCATAAACTTTTTTTGCAGTAGGCCTATTCATATAATCAATTTATAATGGAATTTGTGAAAATAAATTCACCGAATCATAAAAGTCGACATCAGGGGAAATAGATTTTGTGTCTTGTACTCTGATGGAGATGGAGCAAAGCGGAGTGTTGCTACAACAGAGACAGAGGCGATTGCTCCGCCGCGCCGCGCCGGCCGTACGTTGGACGGAGTGGTGGGGCGGAGGCTTCCGCTACAATGTGGCAACACAGCTGAGCGCAGACGGTTTGAATTCTAGTGGCGGGAGCGAAAATACGCGATTCCAGCCATGAGCGCGCCGGTGCTGCTTGCTGCGGCGTCGCCATGAACTATGCGTGAGCGTTCTGTATACGTTTCCTTTTTCTGTGGTGATACTGTACAGACGTGTTAGTCTCTTGTAACATAGCCTCACTTTTGATTGTACTTTTACTGTACATATAGTAATACCAGAGTGGTCCCTTAGTGATTTTTATAAAGTTATAGTTATCAGCTCTATTGCTTTAGTCTCAGACGTGGTACTGTACAGACGTGCGGGTAACATAACCTCAATTTTACTATAAAAATCCCATTTTCTCTTCATAATAAGCTTAGTATTTTTATAAAAATGGAATCGTCTTCTAAAATGGGTTCTCAAAATATGGCTGAACCAATCCATTTCATTAGCGAGGACCAGTGGTACATAAAAAAATTCAGGCTGTATGGTCTTAAAACTATTTTTAAGTTTACAAACCCCCCAGCTGGAACGTCTGAATTTGAATGGCTTAGGCAGGGATTTGCTCAAATAGTTGAGAGAGCGAAATCCGAATGCCATCCTAATGATTACCTTGGCTTTACATTAGATAGCATTAATTTGAAAACCAAAGAGTCAGGGTATGTAGTTCCACGTCCAGCCTCTGAAGTTAACAGTGATGTACTGTGGAGTATTTTTGGAGGAATTGTCCAATCAAACTCTGAAAATATCAAATCAACTGATACATTTAGAGTTGATGTGGTAAGAGTTAACGTGCCTGTAGGTCGTGGTAGAAAACGCCCTGGATTTTATAACACCTTCGAAGAAGAGTGTAAGGCGAGACAGGGAATCGTTGTTATAAAAAACAAAGATAACTTGTGTCTTCCCAGGGCTTTGGTAGTGGCAAAAGCGTATGCGAAGAATGATCCCCAGACCTATGCTATTCGAAAGGATAATGGGCTGAGACAAACACTTAAAGCTAAAAAACTAATAGCAAAGGCGAGAGTAGAGATCCCAGAGGAAGGAGCGGGCATTCCTGAGCTTGAGAAGCTTCAGGCTCATCTTAAAAAGTACAGAATAACTGTTTATAACTACAGCTCAAAAGGCCGTGATGTATACTTTTCTGGTGGCAGTGAAGATGCTAACCTTAAAATTAACTTGCTTTTCCATAATGGCCATTATAATGTAATTACTAGTCTCACAGCTGCTTTTGCTTGTGTCTACTACTGTGAGGCGTGCCATGTCCCTTCCAATAATAAGTTTGAACATCGATGCACTAACAAATGCACATCATGTCACTCCATATCTCCTCCATGTAAGCTTGAGCATGGAGGCCTCACCTGTCGATTTTGCAGTCGCCACTTTAAAAATGAGCAGTGTTTGATAGCCCATCGTGGCCAAATTTGCAAATCTATCCAGTTCTGTCGCCATTGTGAAAAAATGGTTTTTCCGACTAAACGCAAAACAGTCCATGAGTGTGGAGAGGTGTTTTGTAATACTTGCAAAGACTATAAACCGGCTGACCACCGGTGTTTTATGCGTGTAGACAAGCAAAGCCCTAAAGACCGCGATTTCTTATTTATATTCTTTGACTTGGAGACCCGCCAAGACGAATCACTGGCTTCCGATAGTGAAACTAAAATTCATAGAGTCAACTTGTGCGTGTCCCAACAGTACTGCTTTAAATGTATCAAAGGAAGTGACTGTGATACATGTTTGGAACGGCAAAATATATTTAAAGAAGACTCTGTCAAACAATTTATGGACTATGTCATGCAGGTGAGGAAAACTTTTAAGACTGTATGTGTGATTGCCCATAATGGACAGGGCTTTGACTTTCAGTTTATCTTAAAGTATTTGATGGAGGAAACTAAATTTGTACCAAACGTCACTTCTCGGGGGACTAAAGCAATCTTAATTGAAGTAGATAATGTAAGGTTTATCGATTCACTTAGCTACTTCCCCATGTCCCTCTCTGCACTCCCTAAAGCGTTTGACCTGCCTCCAGAGAAGAAGAAAGGCTATTTCCCACATCTTTTTAACACATTGGCCAATCAAAATTATGTAGGCCCTATGCCAGCCAAGGAGTATTACTGTCCAGACTCTATGTTTGAAGAGTCCCACTCAGCTTTTGAAAAGTGGTATGATGAGCGAGTAGCAGAAGATTACAAATTTGACTTTCAAAAGGAGATCTTAGAATATTGCATTTCAGATGTTGAGATTTTGGCCCAAGTCTGTATTAAATTTAGAGCCTTACTTCTTGAGCAATGCAACGTGGACCCGTTCCTTGAAGCAATAACTATAGCCAGTGCGTGCAACCTAGCTTTCCGTAGAAATTTTCTAAAACCTGATACAATTGGCTTGATTCCAAAAGGTGGGTATCGTTTTTCTGACACTCAATCAGCTTCTGCATTGCAGTGGTTGACGTGGGAGGAGGAGAAACGTGGAATTAAGATACAGCATGCAGGACGGGGCAAAGAAGCCAAAATTAATGGGCTAAAAGTAGACGGGTTTGATGGAGAGAACATCTATGAATTCCATGGATGCTATTGGCATGGCTGTCCCAAATGCTACCCATACAGAAGGGAAGAACCTTTGAAGGAGGATCCCTCTGACACTCTTCACATTAGATATGAGAGAACAAAATCCAAAATTGATAAACTTTTTGACTATAATATCGTAGAAATGTGGGAATGTGAGTTTAGCAGGCTGAAGAAGGAAAATAAACTAGATCATCTTAATAAGCTACCAATTTTAAACAATCTTCCACTCAACTTAAGAGATTCATTCTTTGGAGGCAGGACGGGCAACGCCAAAGCCTATTACAAATGCGAGGAGGGTGAAACGATTCAGTACGTAGACGTCTGCTCTTTGTACCCTTATGTAAATAAATATTGTAAGTACCCCAATGGCCATCCAAAAATCTATATAGGTAATGAGGAGTGCAGAGCACGTGGTCTTGATGTTGAAGGCTTGTTGAAATGTAAAATCTTGCCACCTTGGGATCTCTACCACCCCGTACTCCCTGCTAAAATGAACAATAAATTAATGTTTGTATTATGTCGCACCTGTGGGGAAACCTTAAATCAGGGTGATTGCCTACATGAGAGCGAGGAAAGGGCTATAGTGGGGACGTGGACAATGGATGAGATACGGAAGGCTGTAGAGAAAGGCTATACCATCCTAGACATGTATGAGCTATGGGAGTATCGAGTGGCGACCTATGAGAACGGGGGCTTATTCACCGACTTTATAAATAAATTTTTAAAAATGAAACAAGAGGCATCAGGGTTCCCCTCTTGGTGTAAGACTGAACAAGACCAAGACCTGTATATCATGGAGTATTTCAAACATGAAGGAGTTCAACTTGAGAAAGTCAAAATCGCAAAGAATGCTGGCCTCCGATCAGTTGCTAAATTAATGTTGAACTCATTTTGGGGTAAATTTGGGCAAAGGGAAAATATGACTAAAACGTCGATCGTGAAGGACTCTAAGGAATTTTTCAGATTGCTAACCCAGCCTGGAGGAAGAGTAAATTTAATCCAAATCATAAACGAAGAAGTACTCCTCGTGAATTGGCAAATTATTGACGAGGCTAGTGAACCCTTGAGGACCGTGAATGTTGTGATTGCAGCTTATACCACGGCTCACGCGAGACTTAAGTTATATGAACATTTGGAATCCCTAGGAGGCCAGGTATTATACTACGACACGGACAGCTGTGTTTATTACTATCGGGACGGCCTGTATAGAGTTAACACTGGTGATTACCTTGGGGAAATGACAGACGAACTTGCCAAGGACTACGGTCCAGGTTCCTATATAGTCGAGTTTGTGTCCGGAGGCCCTAAAACCTATGCCTATCTTGTGTATTCCACAAACCAAAATAAATTAGTCTCTGTATGTAAGATCAAGGGACTAACCTTGAATATTAAGACGTCAAAAGATGTGAATTTTGATACATTAAAAGAAATGGTCCTCAACGAAGCCACTCAAGTACTGGAAATCAAAGAGAGCCGAATCAGAAGGACAAAAACTCGAGACATTGTGACAGTAAATGAAGTCAAACAGTTTAAAATTACTGGAGCGAAGAGAAAATTGAACGATGATTATGATACTGTCCCATATGGTTACAAAATTCAGAGAACCATGTGAACTAGCAGACACCAGTGCTCCATGGATGTCTATGGTCCTCACTAGCTTGTTTGATCATTCTCCTTTCAACTCTCGTACGGGTTGGACGTGTTTCCTCTTATTGCATAAACAGACATGGCGGTATTTCTGAAATTTTTGTCAAAGAGAAAGTTAAATGAAAATGCAAAATTTTGTATTACGTCTTTTGAGTATACGTTTTTTCTTACAGGTTCGATAGAGACATGCGAATGGCCTCTAGTATTTTCAGAGCATATAGTTGATCAAATTACGGAAAATGCTCCTTCAAACGCTCATATAAACATAACAATAAAACTAGGAAAAGATTCAGGTCATATACCATTCATGCCTCTGGTTAAATTGACTCCAACAGTTTTTGATGAATATTTTGAAAAAATATTTTGTGGAGTCGAAGAGCTATCGGGTACTTTAAATGTAGAAGTGTCACTTGTCGCAATTCCGAGTTGTTACATCAAATAGATGTTTAAATAGACTTTGCAGAGTAATTAGCCATCATTATTGTACATACTTTTCTTTTCTAATGTAGTTATCGACATGGAATTTTGTTAACGCTTTGTATTAAATATTACGTTTATAAATAGAGCTTTTCGAATGGCTTACACAATCTGGCCTGTAAATGGGGTACAACCCAAGCATTCTCCCCACATTTGGAAGCACATATATATAGATTAATGCGGCTTAGCGCTTCCTTCCTTGCTGGGCTTCTATATAATTTTATAGCTTTAAACTGGGGTGGTGGATAGCGAGTACTGACCGTACATTTATGTATGAATGTGAGAGCCTAGTAAATTGAGGCGCCCCGACCCGAGGAGGGTTCGGGCAACTCCTTGGAACGGTCCTGAGGTCCCTGGCGCGGCTGACGAAAAGGCCCGTAAACCTCTGTATGAATGTGAGGGCCTAGTAAATTGAGGCGCCCCGACCCGAGGAGGGTTCGGGCAACTCCTTGGAACGGTCCTGAGGTCCCTGGCGCGGCTGACGAAAAGGCCCGTAAACCTCTGTATGAGTCCAAGTACTACGCTTCCTTCGACCACTTTAAAATTGAACCTCGTGGAAGACCATGTAGATTGAGGCGTTGGGGACTGAGGAAGGTCCTGACTACTCCTTTGAACGGTCTGACGTGAATGGTTTGTAATATCTCACAGCATATAGTAATGTGAGGGGACCGTCTAGAGAAGGAAGCTCTACGCCACAATTTTTATCAAAGCATTTAACATGCTGTGGGGGTGTGATTGATGTACCACATGTACAGCTTGGTTGTATCAATATATTTTATACATCATATTATAGACATTTTTGCAATCAAAACAGCTCTCAAAGTGGATTATTCTGCCCAAAAACCACTTTTAAATAAAAAAAGGTGTGGCTAGGCCCGTAGAGGAGAACCTAGACCCATAGAAGGGAACCTAAGCCCTCGTAGGGGAACCACGTCATGGTTAATGTTTTTTACATGAGCCATGATAAAAGTCAACGCCATGGAGCTGGGAAGTACCACCTCGAAAGAGCTCTGGTCCATGGGAGGAAATCTTCCTGAGCTGTTTTGATAGTTTAGTAGCCTTCAAAATACAAGACTAGCATACCTTATGCGAACGAATTAAACTAAATCATGTCAAATGAGGGAATGTTAAAGGTATCCTAACAATAATTGGCAACTATCAAACACACGAGAAAATTTAAATTGTATATACTACATATAAAGTTAATTGTGAATGTGGCTTTTAGGATTTGAATGTTTTTTCTGGGGCAATGGTCACCTCCTCGCTTAAACTATAACAATGTAGACGAATTAAGGCAAAACAGCTCTTACAGTGGATTATTTCGCCAAAACACCACTTTAAAAAGACGTATCTAGGCCCGTAGAGGAGAACCTAGACCTATAGAAGGGAAACTAGGCTCTCGTAGGGGAGCCACGTCATGGTTGATGTTTTTTCACATGACCCCTGATAAAGCTAACGCCATGGAGCTGGGAAGTACCACTTCGAAAGAGCTCTGGTCCTGTGAGGAAATCTTCCTGAGCTGTTCTAATAGTTGAGTATCCTCCAAAATTAAAGACTAGTATACATCACGCGTAAGCTTGACACATGTGGACAATTACATAATAAAAGTGAGAACACATGGTCAACAGTTTGGAAATTTCCCGCCAAAACAATCACCATCTTGATACACGTGGTCAAACACATGATAAAAGTGAGGTTAGAAAACGTGGTCAAAAGTTTGGAAATTTCCCGCCATCTTGACTCACGTGGTCAAACACGTGGTAAAAGTGAGGTTAGAACACGTGATCAAAAATTTGGGAATTTCCCGCCAAAGCAGTTGTCATCTTGGAAAAGGGGCGTTCTTGACCTATATGGTCAAACACGTGGTAAAAGTGAGGTTAGAACACATGGTCAACAGTTTAGAATTTCCCCGCCAAAACAGCCACCATCTTGACTCACGTGGGCAAACACACGGTAAAAGTGAGGTTAGAACACGTGATCAAAAGTTAGGTTAGGAAATTTCCCGCCAAAACAGCCGCCATCTTGGAAAAGGGGCGTGGCCTATACCACGTGACTGATGACGTCATCGGTCACAATTTGAAGAAACATTTAGGTGAAGTTAGGTTATAATTGGTTGGCTTAAGTTAGGTTTCACTCTCATTTACCCTTGCTTTTAGCCTTGTTTTATAGTTATTACAATACTTATTTCTAAAACTTTCTAAGTAGCCTAGTTAAGTGTTTTGCGAGAGTGGCTATAGTTATTGCTTCAAGGAACGGGTCCACGTTGCATTGCTCAAGAAGTAAGGCTCTAAATTTAATACAGGCTTGGGCCAAAATCTCAACATCTGAAATGCAATATTCTAAGATCTCCTTTTGAAAGTCAAATTTGTAATCTTCTGCTACTCGCTCATCATACCACTTTTCAAAAGCTGAGTGGGACTCTTCAAACATAGAGTCTGGACAGTAATACTCCTTGGCTGGCATAGGGCCTACATAATTTTGATTGGCCAATGTGTTAAAAAGATGTGGGAAATAGCCTTTCTTCTTCTCTGGAGGCAGGTCAAACGCTTTAGGGAGTGCAGAGAGGGACATGGGGAAGTAGCTAAGTGAATCGATAAACCTTACATTATCTACTTCAATTAAGATTGCTTTAGTCCCCCGAGAAGTGACGTTTGGTACAAATTTAGTTTCCTCCATCAAATACTTTAAGATAAACTGAAAGTCAAAGCCCTGTCCATTATGGGCAATCACACATACAGTCTTAAAAGTTTTCCTCACCTGCATGACATAGTCCATAAATTGTTTGACAGAGTCTTCTTTAAATATATTTTGCCGTTCCAAACATGTATCACAGTCACTTCCTTTGATACATTTAAAGCAGTACTGTTGGGACACGCACAAGTTGACTCTATGAATTTTAGTTTCACTATCGGAAGCCAGTGATTCGTCTTGGCGGGTCTCCAAGTCAAAGAATATAAATAAGAAATCGCGGTCTTTAGGGCTTTGCTTGTCTACACGCATAAAACACCGGTGGTCAGCCGGTTTATAGTCTTTGCAAGTATTACAAAACACCTCTCCACACTCATGGACTGTTTTGCGTTTAGTCGGAAAAACCATTTTTTCACAATGGCGACAGAACTGGATAGATTTGCAAATTTGGCCACGATGGGCTATCAAACACTGCTCATTTTTAAAGTGGCGACTGCAAAATCGACAGGTGAGGCCTCCATGCTCAAGCTTACATGGAGGAGATATGGAGTGACATGATGTGCATTTGTTAGTGCATCGATGTTCAAACTTATTATTGGAAGGGACATGGCACGCCTCACAGTAGTAGACACAAGCAAAAGCAGCTGTGAGACTAGTAATTACATTATAATGGCCATTATGGAAAAGCAAGTTAATTTTAAGGTTAGCATCTTCACTGCCACCAGAAAAGTATACATCACGGCCTTTTGAGCTGTAGTTATAAACAGTTATTCTGTACTTTTTAAGATGAGCCTGAAGCTTCTCAAGCTCAGGAATGCCCGCTCCTTCCTCTGGGATCTCTACTCTCGCCTTTGCTATTAGTTTTTTAGCTCTAAGTGTTTGTCTCAGCCCCTTATCCTTTCGAATAGCATAGGTCTGGGGATCATTCTTCGCATACGCTTTTGCCACTACCAAAGCCCTGGGAAGACACAAGTTATCTTTGTTTTTTATAACAACGATTCCCTGTCTCGCCTTACACTCTTCTTCGAAGGTGTTATAAAATCCAGGGCGTTTTCTACCACGACCTACAGGCACGTTAACTCTTACCACATCAACTCTAAATGTATCAGTTGATTTGATATTTTCAGAGTTTGATTGGACAATTCCTCCAAAAATACTCCACAGTACATCACTGTTAACTTCAGAGGCTGGACGTGGAACTACATACCCTGACTCTTTGGTTTTCAAATTAATGCTATCTAATGTAAAGCCAAGGTAATCATTAGGATGGCATTCGGATTTCGCTCTCTCAACTATTTGAGCAAATCCCTGTCTAAGCCATTCAAATTCAGACGTTCCAGTTGGGGGGTTTGTAAACTTAAAAATAGTTTTAAGACCATACAGCCTGAATTTTTTTATGTACCACTGGTCCTCGCTAATGAAATGGATTGGTTCAGCCATATTTTGAGAACCCATTTTAGAAGACGATTCCATTTTTATAAAAATACTAAGCTTATTATGAAGAGAAAATGGGATTTTTATAGTAAAATTGAGGTTATGTTACCCGCACGTCTGTACAGTACCACGTCTGAGACTAAAGCAATAGAGCTGATAACTATAACTTTATAAAAATCACTAAGGGACCACTCTGGTATTACTATATGTACAGTAAAAGTACAATCAAAAGTGAGGCTATGTTACAAGAGACTAACACGTCTGTACAGTATCACGTCTGGAAAGACACTGAAGCAATAGAACTGATAGCTCTGGTTTTATAGGGGTTCAACAGGCCCCCTGTATACTGTATACTGTAATTTTTACTAATAAAGTACTAAAGTGCAGTGTAAGGTTATGTTACGCAAGACCGGGACGTCTGTACAGTACCACGTCTGAGACTAAACCAATAGAGCTGATAGCTCTGGTTTTATAGAAACTCACTAAGGACTCGCTCTGGTATTACTATATGTACAGTAAAAGTACAATCAAAAGTGAGGTTATGTTACACAAGACCAACACGTCTGTACAGTATCACGTCTGAAAAGACACTGAAACAATAGAGATGATAGCTCTGGTTTTATAGGGGTTCAGCAGGCCCCCTGTATACTGTATACTGTAATTTTTACTAATAAAGTACTAAAGTGCAGTGTAAGGTTATGTTACACGAGACCAACACATCTGTACAGTATCACGTCTGAGACTGAAGCAATAGAGCTGATAACTATAACTTTATAGAAAATCACTAAGGGACTGGTATTACTATATATACAGCAAAAGTACAATCAAAAGTGAGGTTATGTTACACAGGACCAGCTGAGTTACATTATAAACTGCTATGTATTTCCCTTCAATAAAATTATACTAGTATCTGCTAACTTATAAAGACTGCTCACCCTCTGTCTTAGAAATATAAGGATTTTTCTTTAAGATAATACCATAACACTATACTGCCTTCACCTCCTAAGTATTGATCTGCTATTGAGAAGGTAGAGCCCTGCGCCAGCAGGCCTGTAGGCCTCTGTCTGTTATTTTAAGATGTTTTTTTTATTTTTTAATATGTCTGACCTTGACCACTACACTCTTCTTAGTCTTAACAAATACTTAGAGACTCAAAGGAACAGTCATACACCAGCGGGGGATAAAAAATTAATAGTTGTATGTTTTCTTTTTATTTTTCACAGTTGTGACCTTGAATCTGGGAAGTGATGCTTAGCATTTTATTACATACTAACACTACACATATACACATACCAAGTTTAAAGAAAATCCGTAGTGCCATTCTCAAGATAAAAAATAAAACTTTTTTGCGCCTTCATTTTTTGGATACCTTGTGCCATGCATTTTTAAATACCAACTAAGTGCATACACATACCAAGTATAAAGTTAATACATGAATCCATTCCTAAGATATGATTTTTCAAAGTTTTGCCCCTTCATTGCCCCCTTCATTTTTTGGATGCAACCCGCAACATTTTGGTTAATTTTGTTATTTTAGGGTCCCTACCCCCCAGGGTCACCTCTACTTCGTAGAAGGTGGTTTTTTGAGGTCCCCGGACCCCTAGGACACACCGTTTTCGAGATATTTGCGTTTTTTTAGATTTTTAAGCCAAAATTTTCATGTTTTTTACTTTATATAGTATAATATGCACTTTATTTGGGTGTTGTACATCTTTTTACATATTCTAAACTTTATATAGTATTGTGTACACTTTATATAGTATGACCCCAGCAATCCATATGGTGTTGTTCCCCATGATGACAGAAAAAACGGCAGACGATTGGCGCGAATATTAGGCAAAATTGGCGCAAACGCCGCCATGATGTCACAAAAAAAAGACGCCACCATGACGTCACAGAAAACAGCTGGCGTGGCGCGAAAGGGTGTCGCCGGTGACGTCACAAAAAAAAGAGCGCCGCCATGACGTCACAAAAAAACAGCTGCCATGACGTCACAGAAAAAAGACGCCGCCATCTTGAAAAAAAAACCGCCGCCATCTTGGTTACGTCACAAAAAAAGGCGCCATGACGTCACAGAAAAAAATTGGCGCATGCGCAAACCGTTTTTTGTCCCCATTCCTCGTTACGCCTACTCCCCATAAGAGCCCATGTTAGACCTCAAGTGACCGCCCTAACTACTACTGAAAAATCATCTGGAGAATTGTTTAGGTCCTAGGACTGAAAAGTCAGCTGTTTGCTAATTAGATTATTATTGATTTATTGATGTTGAGGAGCAGTATTTTGAAATTCAAACGTTATGAAGAGCATTTTTTGTAAATAACAGAAATGTAAACACTGCATATTACTTATCTTGTAAATATAACTTCGAAAATACAACTTTATAGTTAATATTTTTAACGATCGAAAGTCTAATTTCAAATTATGATGAAAAACGTTGTTCATAACTCGGAGCAAAAGTGTCTTTTTGATGCTTAGTCGTTTTTAAAAACTCGGCTGCGCCTCGTTTTTAAAACACGATTGCGCACCAAAAAGAAACACTTTTGCTCCTAGTGATGAAAACTACTATTTCATAACGGGTTTAAAATATAAATATACGTGTAATTTTCATTTTTTTAATGTATAAGCATGCTTATCATAAGACTTATTGACTTCACTCATACAAAGTTTCATCACTTTACCTTTATTCTAAATTGGCTAAATGTCGAGTTATTTGTAAGTAAAACATTGAGTTTGAGTCTGCCGGTACGGCGGCGTCGGTCTCAGGGCGGCGAAAAAGCCTCTAAATTAAATTAATTTTCCAACCGAAACTCAGCAGCAAATAAAAAAATATAATTCAGAAGATTTAATTTCTTCTCTATAACATCCCCTGTTTTTAAACCTACGTGACAAAAAAAAAAGTGGAATGCGACTAAAGTGTTATGTAATATTTCAAAATTCATTAGAAATATATTTCTTATATTAAAAATAGAAGGCATTAATTTTCTAACTTTTAATTAGAACGATAAGTGTCCAAGACTCGTTGACTTCATTCATAAGAATTTCAAAGCTTAACTTTTGTTCCAAATTGGCTAAATGTCAAGTTGTAAGCGAACGTAGAGTTTTTGGCCCCCATCTCAGGGAATTTTGAATCTGTTGACTATGAGAAGATGCCCTACCGTGCTTCACTTCTTGTAATGCTAGTTAGATGGGCATGCTTCATCTATTGGTCTTATGGGATCGTCGGGTATCACCCATCGTGCCCGGGTTCAAATCTCGGTACGGGGGAAAATCGTTCAACCTCTCCAGTGGTTCGGAAGTCATCTTAAACCGTTGGCCCATCCCATAGAAAACAAAAAGGGCAAGCCTCCTATGTGAGGAGAACTGTCAGTTAATTGCTGTTCTCCCTCCATTAAAATACACACGATTAGTATTATTGGTAGTACATATAACAAAATTTGAATAAGAAAACTTTTATAAATATTGATGTGTATCTTAACTATATAGTTCAAACAAAGTTCAATAATATAATGAATTATTTAATTTTCACGTTATTAAATTCTTGTATACTACTTATAATTTAATATAACCTTGCATATTTTCTGGAGTTGTTTTATTAACCAAGCTTCCAAAGAAAGTTTATGAAATAATTTAATTAATAAGGAATATAACGTCAACTTTTTCTAACTTTATTAGCGAGTTGTTCACACTGAAATTTATATTGAGGGAATACCTTTTGAAAACTTAGTCACTGTATTTGGCATTCATTCGAAAAAAGGGAATACATTTTTTTATCTGAACTTGTCATACCATATGATTTTTCGAGGAGAAGGGACAAAGTTTACGTTACATATTAGATCTAGGTTAAACTTTATTAAAAAAAGAAAATATGTATATATATCTTATAATTTTTTTGTAAATCCTTACATTCAACAGTTAGTGTCCTTATGTAGACGAGTTACAGACAACACTCTCACTAAATTTGTAAAATCAATGTATTTCAATTTGCATTTAAAATATAAATCGAATCGTTTAAATTTCTAATTCAGTTTATATTGAGTTACTAAGTTTTAGTAAAATTGTTACAAGTCATGATGAAAACAACAGTTTTAACTAACAACACTGCAGAATTTAGTAATTTGTTAAACTAGTATAAACATTATTGAAAATTGTTGAAATAATTTATTTTTTGTGTTTATTATTTGTTTACATTTTGGTATATAGTAATTGTGTAGACAGTGGAAAGAATTTTTTACTGAGCCAACCACACAAAGGGTAGCCCAAGGGACCGTGTTACACGTGGATGGTTTCAATCTCATCTCATGATCGGCAGTCGGTTATTATTTTCCCACAATTTTGAGGACTATATCAGTAAAGAAAATGAAGTTGTGTAATGCATAATTTACATACATAAAACCATCAAATGCATTTTAATAACAAATACAATTTATGTAGTTTCTATATTTTTCATTTTTTATGAACTAAGGCCCACTTAGAATCGACAATACCATCATAACAGTAAAAGGCTGGAAGAGATATGAAAGCCTTGTGAACGCCGCGCCGTGTGAAGCGGCCTAGAAACACAAACAATATCCGAACACAACAAACGACTCAACAAATCACGGTCTAGTAGTCCGTTATTATTTCTCTATCTTTACTGTTTTGTGGTATACTGGAAAGAAAGCAATATCCAATAGTCATGATATTCTAAGTCATGAGATATAAAGATTGTCTTAAATTGCTTGCCATTGCATTCTTTAAAAAGTTATATTGATCTGCTAAAAATATCATTGTTTAACTTACACGCATGGGTCAACTGCATGTTGTTTTACATATTTTCAAGTAAAACATACACTGTGAATCTCGTATAGTTTCCTAAATGGATTACACACAATTGCGTGGACATGTAACTATGAATAATAATATTCTATACTAAATGAACCGGAACCCTTAGGGTAAATAATGTTTAAAAATGTACAAATTATGGGTATTCCAAAAACTATTGGTAAAAAGTTCGAACATCAATTTTCAAAATTAAACATATACCATATTAAACATCTTTTTAAAGATCAACTTAAAGTAATCATTTTTGTAAAAACAAAACTTATACGCATCGGTTGAAAATGGCTTCTATTTCTAAAAAAAAATCAATAAATAATTGATATGGTATAGCCTGTATTTCCGTAATCAATCTACAAACTTACCTATTCATCATTCGTAATTCTTACTATCTGAGTTTAAGTACGATATGCCACATATAAGTATTATAAAAAAATCCAAAAAAATGAATTTTCAAAATTTTAAATTTGGTCATCGTTAAAAATTCAACTTGTAATGAATTTTTTAATCATAATGTCAAACCTATATTTAGCTTTATAGATAAATATGAAAAAAGATGCATATAATAAAAATGTGTAGACAAATTATTCTTGTTCCTACGAAAAAAGACTGCACACATGTAAATAATACACAAAAACTATAATAAATATATAAATAGCATTAGTAATTTTTAAATTAAAATAAGTAATTATAGTCATAGATTGCACCAATTTTAACTTTTTGAAAATAAATCTTGCATCTGGCTGAAAGAGACGAAGATGAATGTCATCAGTCAGTCAGCTATAGAGAAGCTAAGATTTATTACAAATCTGTCAAAGCTGGGAGCTAGAAACTTAAGTTAATTAAGCCTCTGACAAATACAGGCAGAACGAAGATTTCACTGTGGAATGTTGATCTTGCTTTGTTTTGTACAAATAAGATCCATCAACAATTTATAACACCACGATAAATATTGTTTTAAAATGCAGCTCTCCTGTCTTGAGTCCATCATCAGGCAGTTCTTCTAAACTACCTGCTTGGATTTTCCTTCATCTATGAAGCTAGGATATTGTGTTTCATGTGCTCAAGCCTGGTAATTGATTTGATGTGCGAAATTTCAGGCTTATTCTGTTAAGTTATTCACTTGAGAAGTATTTTTGAATTAATTGCCATTGACCACCATTATTTTTGTCTTATAAAATGCATCTTAGATGAACAGAATTTTTCCATCCCAATCGCTTTACCATGAATAATCGTCTAACTTTTCATGAATTAATAATGGCCTCATTCATAAGTCTTTCAATTAAGAATTGTTGTACTTGGCTAATTTAACATTTATATTTACGATATTGGCAAATTTATAAATCGACCATCTGGTTTTTGACGGGAACATGAATATTTCCAAAGTAGGTGATAAAACACAGTCCTAGGTAGGACTAAATGTGTAAAATAACGGGAATGAGATAAAAAAAACAAGACTGAACGAGGTTCGGTTATAGACTTTACGACCAAATTAAAAAAAAAAGTAATCAAAGCTTAAAAATTTCTGATATATGCCTATCTGAAGAGGGCAGAATATATCAGTAACGTAAAAGTCTTTTAGTTTCTCTAGTTTTAATCAACATTTTTTTTTAATCATTGAATACTTTATTTATTGTTTTAATATGCTTAAACAACTGTCAAAAACCACATAAACCTGACTTTATATTGTATTGTGTTTTTCGAATGTTTATAGTGTTGATGAACTTAATAATGAAATTTCATAGCAATATATGTTTAAGAAATTAAGAAACTCGCATGAAATCATATCGGGCCACGTAAGCAAAAATTTTAATTGGAATTTTATAAAAAGCTTGCAGGTTTTTTGATGACGATTTTTTTTTGCCTTAAACGTAATTGAAGCCAAACGACATTGGAGAAGCAATTTGGAGCAGAGATAGAAATCAAACACTCCTCTGTCTCCCGACCTGGATATAAAGGAACTTTTTACGTTTTAAATATTGTTTTAATAGAGTTAATTAATTATTTAAAAGTCTTATTTAAATTTCGTACAATCAGCTTGGTGGAACTGTTGACAAAATGGTACCACTGTTATTATATGTATTTCCTCAATTTAGTGTATAACGTAAAATTTCGTCTTTCTAAATTTCCTTTTCCTTGGATAAAAATATTAGGCTATTTACAATATCAATTTATGTCCAAGAAGTAGTAGAGTAATCTATTTGGTTATGATTTAAGTTTTTTTTTTTTAATTATTCATGATGATATTTATTCTAATATTTCCAAAATATTAGAAAATAAAGATTTTATGTAATTAAATTTATTGCATTTATTTTATTATTTTGATAATGTTTAATGATTCCCAACATAATCCAGTGTAATAAAACTAGTATATAAACCAAGTAATATAAAATAATGATTCGAAATTAAAATAATATTTATAATCAAAACCATTGAATATATAGATAATAATTGTGAGATCGATTTCAAAGCCAATGGTTCATTAGTCCTATAAACATTCACTGTAAGAAGATTAAGCCAAAGTCTAGCTGAAAAAAGGAAAAAAAAATTTACTGTAAATTTTTTCTGAAATTTGTTTATGTCATCCCCCTACCTTCATGAAAGATACCCTTGAAATCCCCAGTGGGAAACACACCATAAAATGATATAATGGCTCACGTGGGATCAGAAGTAAATATTAAGTAAGATAATGAGTTGCTAGTTTTTTTTTTTTTTTTTTTTTTTTTTTTTTTTTTTTTTTTAAATCAAATTAAGGGTCTTACGTAAAACTTATCGTAACAAAAATTACGGTACCCAAACTTTTGCTTAAGTAAAGAATAGTACAATTTTTTTAAGATGTATATAAGAGTTTTCCTGTTATGTTGGTCTTCCCATGTATGAATCGAATGTTGATGTAAACATATTTTTATACAGTGTTTGATAAGGTGTTATGATACATGTAAAATGCAACAAGAATAAACAATTTATACAATTATATCTCACTCCACCTTTCGGTAATAGTCATTTTTAATTTTTTTTTTAAATTTCTTGACATTCTCTAACAAATTCTCATTTTTTATCACCAATGACCAAATTGATTTGCACTTTTTATGACACTTTTAGAAATTACACACAATTTCCCATTAGAATAATTGTACTTTGTTCTAATTGAGCCCTCTCAAAGCACTGTAAAATGTACCTTAATATAAAATTTTGAAAATTTTGTAAAATTGCATTTAATTTTTTTTATCATATAACAAAAACTCTATGCAATATATTCATATATATTCTACCTTTAAAGTGTGGTTTGTGATATCTTTAAATTTTAAGGTGTACAATGTTTTGTTTGATCTGAGAAAACCCAATAAAGGTTTCTTTCATAATTCATTGGATACGACACTCGAATGAAGTTTGTTAAAGATATTTAGGTTGGATTGGTATCATTTCATGAAAAACAGGTCAAAATTATGTTTAATGGCAATTCCTTCCCCTTAGGCCAATAGGAAAGGTCAATTTTAGTATTACATTCTAAAGCGTAGAATGTGGAGAAATTTTGGTAAAATTTGACAGTTTGTATCATGAAGTATAAGAAATTTTGCTTCGGCAAGTTATAGTGCATTTTTTCTAAATTTTCCAAAATTTTCTTTTCAAATGGATTTAATATGGCTTTAGTAGGTCTTAACTGGGAACAACTTTACTTATTCTAAAATTAAATGTTGTGTAAACTCTAATAATGTCATAAAAAGTGCCAATAAGTTTATTAAATCATGAGAAACACGAGACTTTGTCGAGAAATGTCGAGAAATTTCAAAAAGTTGAATAATTACTGTTACTGGAAGGTTGAGCGAGATATAATTGCCTTAGTGGCGTATTCTTGTTCCATTTGGCATGCATAGTAACAATTATTTAAATAAACGGTATCAGATAACTGACACATACTTTCTCCCAACAATATAAAAACATTTGTTAAAGCTTTAAACATTAATGTCTAGATGACTCTGTCGGATAGCTACCAGCTGAGCAGCGCGAGCTTGACCTTACGCGCATCTGTGACTTTTAACAACGTACTGCGTTTACCGCTAAACGAAAAATTGTATTTTCTCCTCAACCACTTGACGTAGAGCAATAATTTAAAGTACTGGATTATTTAGTTTTTTGAGCTTGATTTAATGGTGATAAGTAAAATTTATTTCGAGACAACAACTATTTTGAAAATCCAAAAAATTGATTTTTTTTAACACTTTTTACTCCATAACTTTTGAACGCGCATTTTCTCGGAGATGCGGGTGGTGTCATTTTTATCCACCATTTTAAGCTTAATAAACCACAAAATTTTAATCAAAATCGTTAGAGCCGTTTTTGAGAAATTTTGATTTTTGACGATTTTTGAGGGTTTTTGGGGGTAAAATACCCTTAAAAATAAAAAATTCAAAAAAATGAAAAAAAACCCCTGGAATTATCGTGGGTTTAAACCTACATACCAAGTTTCACCAAAATCGGACCATTGGGGCATTCTCTAGCTCTGTTTACATCCTGACACACACACACACACACACACACACACACACACACACACACACACACACACACACACACACACACACACACACACACACACACACACACACACACACACACACACACACACACACACACACACAGACACACAGACATCACTCTGAAAATCCCTTTTTTGGACTCTGAGGGCACCAAAACGGATAAATTTACCAACAACTCAAATTTTAAAATTTTGGCGAAACTAATACTTTCTCCATATACACATTTATAGGGGGGAAGGGGGCTCCAAAATGAATATATACATCATCAAAGGAATTGGAAATTTTTTACGAATTCAATACTTTCTCCATATACTATGGTATAGGGGGAGAAAGTAAAAATTTTGACTCTGACAACCAAACGCTCTGTATGTACATTAAATTAAATTCTCCTACAAGTCGTGTAAATTGCCACAAGAACGACTATCAAAGCACCACCGAGCCCAAATACCAGGAGATCATAACAATCATATTCAAAATAACAGAATGCACAAAACCCCGAAATATCAGAACTTTTGACGTCGGTTTTGTGCCCGCTGCTCAGAATGTTAAGCTCTTTAAAATTGTGTATCATATGACATTATACCCTTCTACATGTTTTGAGATAGGCACGTCCCCTTAAGGAAGTATTGGGAAATCCTCTGTATTCTTATGCTAGGTCATGAATTACTTGAAAACGATATTTAGGTAAATATAAATAAATAAACTGCCCAACTATATGATATTTAATTTTTCACTGGGTATAATATTACGTCTTACTACTTAAATATTATTTGTGCTACAGTAAATGTATTTTTGCTAAATATTATTGTTTAAATATATTATGTAAATGTTTTGTAATATATATATATATATATATATATATATATATATATATATATATATATATATATATATATATAAAATCAAGTATTATCTCATTTAACCATCTCTACAGCTTCATATAAACAAAGAGGAAGCTGGATTGACTCCTGACAGCAGCAGAGCTCACAGATGGTGGCGGGGTCACGTCCATGGTTAACCATCAAGCTACGTGAGGCTGAAAAGTAATTATTTATCTTCATTTAATTTTATATATATTTTTTTAGATTATTGTATTAAGTTTAAAGAGAATGTTTCATTTAGGATGGATACTTGAAATTTGTATTGTATTTTTAATAAGTATAAATGCAATTATTCAGTATATTATACATGATTAATCTTGATAAAAACCTTATAAATTGATAACTTTATAAAACTACAATATAAAAATTTTTAATAATGTTTTATTATATTGCTTGTAGGACGTAACTCTATTGATTTTTTTTAAATTTTTGTAATGATAAATTTTATCTACATTTGGTTTCATCGCTTTCCTTAAGTCTGTTTTTTTAATAATGATAATATTTTATTTCATTTTAAAAATATTTATTTTAGTATTTTTTGTAAAAATTTATATTGTAATTATTTTCCCACAAAGATTGAAATAACCCTTCACAAAAGCGAATTAAAAAAAAGGAATGATTCTATAAGTGAACGCTTTCAAGAAGTAATTAATAACGCTAAATTATTAATATAAAACGGGTTTATTTTAAACCGTATATTATATTATCACACTAAGGGGAAATTAATTGTTACTAAATGTCGGGCATGACCCGGGTTGTCACGTACAGTAAACCTCAGTTTCACATCGGTCATAGTAACAGTGTTATTTTTATATTATATCTTAAATATAGTATGTTATACAAGGTGGAAAAACTCTGGAAACGATTTAAAATTTTCAAACGGATCTAAGTAACAAGATTAAAACTTTGCAAATTGATTTTGAGTCACTAATACCCCTTCCTTAAAGTATTTATTGTCCTTGAACCTCCAAGGGGATTCAGTCATCAAGGAGTCACAAAAAAAATGTTTAAATGTAAGCATAGGTCAACATGTAAATCGAATTGAAGGTCTCCAAGAATAGTGGTTAGTAGTTTAGGAAGTAGACTTTGTCTCTCAAAACTAATTTGCAAAGTTTTAATTATCTTACTTAAATACTTTTTAAAATATTATATCGTTTCCAGACTTTTTTCTCACTCTGTATGTGTTGAGATGTTTATTAAGATGTATAATTTGGACGATCAAAGATATATTTTAAATTTATTTGCAATTTTTAAATTCCATTAAAATTAAGATGGAGAAATAGTAGTGGGAAAAAGCCACTTCTAAAACGGAAGTGACGTCAGCTGCCAGGGCAGCTGCAGGGGTCAGATGGTGTCAGCTGCCAGGGCAGCTGCAGGGTGCAGATGGCGAGAGCATATGCCCTGAATTTGAAGTAGAATTGGGCATGAATTAAGAGTTAATTCAAAACTGAAATTCAACAGTTATAACTGGGGGCCTGGAAAGTATGTCAAGGTCATCCAGAGTAAGTTTTAAAAAAGCCTACCCAACTACCACCAGAAATAGTTTAAAGTTGAACTAGTTGGTGATAGTGGGATAGGCTGAAGTAAATTTTGAATTTTATTTGTGAACATATAATTAATGTGCAACAGCAGAGTTTAAACAAGTTGAACTTTTGTGATGAACTACAGAGTTGTAAATGCAAACACCAACGACGATGAGAAGGTAAACGCAGAGTCCCCAGATGATGTATTTGAAAAGCTTGAACAAACGTAACATTTCGAGTTGGTTTTCCCGTTCCATTTCCAATCGTTTAATTTCCAATTTCAATTTATCCTCTTCCATTCTAGTTATGAAGGGAACTTCATCCATCATATCCATCATGATTTTGTAGTGTTTGAAATTTTAAAACAAGTGATGTTGATAGTTCAAAAGTTGAAGACGGAATGAGAAGTGAAAGCGAGAAATGTTAGTTAAATAAAGAAGTGGTGGGGGGAACGAAGAATTACAAAGAAGTGGTGGGGGAAATATTTTGCTGTTCATTATTACCATCAGTAGTGTCAGATGGTGCAGGAGTTAGATTTAGTAAACTGTCTTCGTCCGAACTTTCAATCTTATCACAAATAGGACAATCGTATGTTATTTCCAAATTCATTTTGATGGTTGTAAAATTATCTACAAGTTCTTGTAAAATATTAAAAATGTCTTGTAACTCTTCTTTAGAGTTTATTTCAAAACTAGAATTCATTCGGGCCAATGGAGAGTTGTTCATTATTGGAGAGTCGGTGATGGAATGAGGATCGGCGCATAGGGAGGGGGCTTATATAATGGTGACCTTGAGCAGGCGTCTAGGGAGGGGGGCTGTCTAGGGAGGGGGCTTTTATATAGGGAACCTTGAGCTTATGATTGAATAAAACGTTTAGTTCTTCTTCTCCATCTTTTAATTCAATTATTTGAACCAAAGTAGTTGTTTCATCTTCTTCACTTGATGAAGAAAACAATTCACCAGGATTTAAATATTGAACTACAATTCTGAACCATCTTATAGGATATTCGTCAATGACAGAAAGTAAGTTTTGAAACAATTCTTCCATCTCCTCCCTGTCAGTTATTATATGTTCAAATTTGATAAATTTGTTTTCCATGTTGTTAGTTAGAGTGTTGGAAGTGGAATGATTTAATATTATATAAAAATTAGAACTAGTGGTGGGGGAAATCTCAAGGTCATCCAAATGAAGTTTTAAAAAAGAGTGTAAAACTGAAATTACACATTTGATGGTTCTACAGGATCGGAATACCAATCTGATCTGTATTTACATCTTTTTATCATATGTGTACAAAAATCATCTTGATGAGAATTGGTGCGTTGACAATGAGCAAGATCTAGAGGGTGAAATTTGAAACATCTTTGAGGACAACATGTATGAAAATATCTTGATTTGTAAAATTTGAAAGTTCGCAATTCCGGTGGTGGTAGTTGTTTTGTTTTGCATTTGCAGTAACAAGATCCGAAGAATTCACATTTAGTACAAGCTAACCCATCCACCATCATTGGCCCTAAATCTGTACATTGTTGTTCACAACAGTAACGAGGTTTGTACTTGTATTTTTGCTCTTCCATGTTGACGCTGCGGAGTCCAGTGAAAGAATAAGAGTGTATAGTGTTGAATAGTGAGTTTTATGTACTGTGAAAAGTGGTGGGGGTAATTTCAAGGTCATCCAAATGGAGTTTTAAAAAATTATACCTTACAAGTGTAAGGATTATTAAAATTTAGGAAGTTTGTTTCTCTTTGTTTTCTTCAGACTTTTTCTCTCTCTCCGCCTTAGCCATAGCAACAAGTTCTTCTGTTGATAATGGATGTACTTCAGGAAATTTTAAAATTAATTTAGCTTGATATCCTTCTTTAGTTAATACATCTAAATCTTGGGTCATTTGTTCAATGGTGTTGTAGTCTTTTCCATAGATTTTTCCATCAAGTTGAATCATCATTCTGTACAACATTTTCTTAAATAGGTCTTGTCGTGGTGAGAGCTGAGAAGCAAATGATTATTTATACAAGTATCACATCCTTTTTATTAACTCATATTGATCATGTGATTCTTTAGTTGTAGTTTAGTCTGTCAAAGGTTATTCAACATTGGTAATACTTTTGGAACTTGATGTTATGTTGACCAGTTGGCGATGAAGAAGTTGTAGGTTGTGTAGAAATAAATATTTCATCATCGCAATATTTTGTTTTAGTGAACATTCTTGTATTAGTAGCACTAACATCAACAGTTAAGTGATAACCACCGGTAAGTAAAACTCGCATTTCGTTGGTTAAATCTTCGAGTTGTTCAAAAGTTGTTATGGTGTTAGTATCGTAAGATGCACACTTGACCTTTAGGGACATGTTGCAGTTTTATATTCAGGGATTAAGAGCGAGATGTGTACGGTATGAAAGGTAGCAGTAGACTGATGAATTTTGCAAGTACATTTCCCCTTTTATAATTATACAAAATTGGGTCAAGGTCATCCTGTGGAATTTTTAAAAAAAGCAACATATTGTAATGTACAAAGACATTACAATATGTTGCTTTTTTTATTTTTATTTTTTTTGTTTTATATCATATTTATTGAAAAAACAAATACAAAGAAATATTTACAATGTTATGTACAAATTAATCAGTAGTAGGTGTTACATGAATTGTAAGTTCAGTAGAGTTGTTTCCACTGGGTCCATGTGATACCAAATAGAGTGCGCCGGGTTGAATTATACGAAGATCTTCATTTTGAAGTAGTTGTACGAAGCGCTTTGGTAAGAAGATCTGAAATTTTGCTTCATCACCAATTGTATAAGGTGCCTCGCTCAAAGTGCAATTTATAGCATCACCTACTGAAGTTTCCATTTTCTTAATAGTATGAATGATGTAGTGTTTTTCTTCTTTTAGTTCAGAACATTTCTTTGTAGGTAGAATTGATGATTTAGAATGAGCGTTGAACTGATCATCTAAACTTTGAAGTAAGTTCTGTGATGCCATATTGATGTTGTTGTTAATCTTCTTTTTAATAAGAATGTCCGTCGGAGATGTTGTCTCTTCGGAGGTTTGAGTAATACTCATGCTGTGTCATGGTAGCGCTCTCACTTTTATAATCGACACTACCCCCACCACTGACACTACCCCCACCAGTTTGTTGAAGGAAATTATTCAAGCGGTAGGCATTCTTTAAAGCGCACTGCGACCTTCGATGTTTAAAACTTTTTGATGAAATACAAAGTTCGTTGAAGTAGCATTGGAAATCTTTATCAATTATTGCATTAATCACTTCGTTGCTTGTAAATGATTGTATCCAATTTGCTTTTTCCAATCCCCTTGTGTAGATAATTTTAAACTCTTTGCAATAACGATTCATAATGTGCGGCATCATGTTATAATTAATGAAACCTTCATCCCATCTTAAGTTATGAAAATGTTTGTTCAACCATTTGTTTGTAACTTTCGCTTTAGTTGTTAGTCTATTAAATGGTACTGGAGGTTTAAACAAATAATGATAAACTACTGATGTGTTCATGTCCAAGATTACTAATTCTTTAATAATAAAATTACCATCATTTCCTCGAAAAGCTTGAAATTCAATTATACCTCTTTTAACTTCCATTATATGTGGCGCATTAGAAAACGAAACCCGTTTATTCATGATGAAGTCTTACTAACAACTGACTTAAAAATTGAATGAGCCGATGTTTATAACAGACAAGATTGTTCTTCTTCTTTCACTTCTTGTGCCACTTCATCAATATTAAAATTGGTGTGATAGTTGTTTAATTGTCTCCACATTTCAACTTCTTGAGGTATTCTATTAAAGATTGAAGTATCCACGGGACCGTATAAAATTGGAACAAAAGGTTTTTTGTCCAATGTATCAATTAGATAGTCTTTAATTATTGCACTTGAAAATATTAGTTGTTTCAAATATCTGGTGACGGGACCGGTAGTACAACTTAAAGTGTAAAATTCTTCTTTAGTGAAATATAATTTAACATTATGTGTAGTTAAATCTCTGAAGCGAACAATTTGTCCTCCACGATGTTTTACTATATCAACTTCAATATTTGATTCCAATAAACTTAATCTTGTTCTTCTTCCAAATGTGTTGTTACTTAAATAGCACTCCAAAAGATGTAAATGTTTCATGAGAGATTCCCAAGTAGTTTCACTGAAAGTAACCATTTTGTTTCCATGATTTAAAATAACAATTGGTGAATAATCCATTGATTTTAAAATTCCAACTGATATACTTTTTGTCATGCATGAAGAAATTGGGTAGATAATCCGAAGAAATACTTCTGTTAAAATATTGGTTGTAATGTTAACTTCAACCTTCTTCCTTTTTACTTCTTTTTCAGCTTTTTCTTCTTCTCTCTTCTTATGTTTGTTGAATTTTAGGAACTCGTCCATTTCTCGTTCAACTTGTTTTTCTATATCTGAACTATTATCATCCATTAGAGGTGTATTTTCTTCTCCGTTAGTAGAATTCATCTTGCGAATGATGTTTCCCATACGACGGTTGAAGATAGAATGAAGTTTCTACTAATTATTTTCTCGCTTTTATATTTTTCGTAAAATCCTTGAAATTTATACAATTACATAATTGTTTGTTTTCAACTTGTCTTTCACAAATGAAATTCTAACCTCAAAAATTAAAGCAGATAATTCTAACCTCAAAAATTTGCAGTTGTTATACAATTCTTCTTAAAGTACATTCTTCACAATTCCGGTCAGCGGTGTGTAAGTAACTATTTTATCATGTAGAATTAGACAGTATGCCGAAGTTCCATCCGCTACTGGTTCTTCAAATTCCATTTCAATTTTTATATCCACACTTGATTTTACCGATTCATTTTGTTTTGAACAATCGATTACAATTATTGGAGCCTTGGAATAATACTGGTCAGGTGATAATAGTGGTGTATTAGTCTTTCCATAATATGACGATTGAAATCTTGCATACATATCGTATAAAATGGAAAAACGTTTTTTGCTGAACATGACATTCAAATTGTCATAGGGAAAGAATTGAGAGTTTAGGAAAACTTTACAATTCTTTATTTTACAGTGATCAAATTGACCAGCATTTGCAGTGATAACATCTTTTCGCTTAGTTTGAAAACCGAGTATTATGTACCTTGCTCGTTCCAAGTAAGTTGATGTCTTGACGGTCCATGTTTGTCTTTCTGTCTGAGGTAGTGTAGGGTATTCATGAAATTCCCAACTTCGGAATGGCATCACAATATCACGGTCAGATTTTAACTTTCTCAATAATAGGATTCTATGTTCATCGGCCAATCTTACATGAGGTACTCTCCAAACAACTTTATCCAACTGTAGTTGCCATTCCAGTTTATCTTCCGTAGTTGCAGGGTCTGCAAGTATTAAGTCCTTATTAGTTGAAGATCTGAGTAATACTAATTCTTGTTTGACATTTATTATTACCCGTTTGTAATCTTCAGCGAATCCCAAAAGCAATCGTAAAGGTACATGAAAATCAAAGTGACCGTTGGAAGCTGGTGTTATAGTGTCTTTATCGGGGGCAACCCATCCGGCAGTGACTATTGAATTCTTCTCATGCGGTGTTAATGATGTTAACCCTTTCAATGTCGTTGTTAAACCAACCTTTTTTGTTGAATCAACCGTCACCCCTGATATTTCATATCTTATTTCATCAAAAAGATATGCCATCGGGTTATTTATAAAAGGAACTGTTGAAGCAGTTTCTCCATCCAATTTTAATACCCGTCCTTCGATGTACAAGTAACTTTCACACGGTAAAGTGTAAATATCTTGTTGTTGAATGGGGATCCTTATTTCATCGTTATTGTTTAATTTTGATGAAGTGTAAGGGTTGTGCGTGTGATATTCCTTCTCCCATAGTGTTTCGTCGAACGTTGGTCCTTGAGATATATCCAGGATATCCATCGCTGTTAAGTTTCAATCCAATCTTCTGTAGAAAACGAATGTTTTCCGATGTTAACTCTTCCAATGTCGAGGAGCTACTGAGCTCCCGACTCTTCCGTTGCGGTTTAAATGATAATCCCATGTTGACTTTTATGTTGCTGCTCTGATGTGTATCCGTATAGTAATTGTTTCTCCTCTAAAGTCAACACTATGACCGTCTTGATCCAATATGTTCAGTACGATGTCTGAAATGAAACTGGTGTTTAACGGTAGGTATATCAAGTTTTGTGGCTTCTCAACAATTTTAAAACCGGGAGCCACTGTTGGATAAAATGTATGTAAAATATGTTGATTAACTCCATCTCTATACGATCCGTGTATAATGTTGCACGTGACATCAATACTATTTACTTTCAATATTGTTACAGTTGAATCACCCGAATGAGTAGTTCCAGGAGTTAAGATTTTCTTTTTTGTATCTGTAAATCCAAGTAAACTGCCAATCGACTGTTCCAAGCTGACATCAATATAATATTTCGAAGTTATTTCTGCTTTTAAAGTATTATTGTTTCCTTTAACGGTGATATTGTCTTCTCCGAGTTGTTTCTGTAATAATTGGTTTATGTCATCAATTTCATATTCTCCAGTAGGAAATGTAATTATTTTCAATTCTGAGTATTTTCCTGCAGCATCCTTAGTTTCATAATAATATAGTAAATTGTTTTTTCCTTCTGTAACATTAGGAATTGAATTGTAGGTAGTCAAATCAAGTAATGCCGCTTCCCATAATCTTTCCTTGGATAGACGCAATGCTGGGAACAGCGTACTTTTCAATGTGGATGAATTTCCACTCAGTGACACTGTATACGATGACATCTTAAAGCTGACTGACACTCTTCGCTAGAAACTCCAAACATAAATGCCCACATATTTCAGTATTGTTAGGTTGTTCTCTTTTGTAATTGTAAAAAATGTTTTTGGAGTTTCGAAAATAATGTTGCAGTTCTTTTGGCGGTGGTAGATTGCCAAAACTGTCAAAGTAGTAAATGGTTTGTCCGAGTTTTTTATAGCATACCCAATGAGTGCCTGGACCATAGGTGGAATCCAAATTTACTATTCCAGTTTCATTTTTCCATATTTTAGTTGGTAATGCATCTTTCATAAAAACTCCTCGAAAGAATGGTATTTTCAAACATTTCACATAATCATTTAACTGATGATTTGTTAAGGCTTTATTTGGAATTATCAATTGACTCTTCTTATTTAGTACACACGGTATGGTCTTAGGTATAAACCTGCTCCGTTTTTTACCATTTGCCAAACAGAAGTCTTCTTTACATTTGCCTTATGAGTTCTACGACGTCCTTTTTTAATGTTTCCACCTCTTTTGGGAGCGCCTTTCTTTGCAGGTCTTCCTCTGCGACGTTTTCCACCACCTAACTTTGCTTTCGTCTTCATGGCTGTAGTTACTGCCCAAGCCGATGCTTTTTCTGCAATACTTGCGTCACTTGATTTTACTCTTTGCCAAGCTTTTTCCGCTAGAATTTTATCTGCTATTGATCTATTTGTTGAATCTTTATACTTTGAATATGCTATATCGTGTTCCTTGCAAGCTTGATCTAATTTATTAATTCCAGGATCTCCTCTTGCTAAACGCTTTGCCAACTTAGTTCCAGGTCCACAATATTGATAACCTCCGGGCAGATGTAATTCGTATGGTAAAGCGTCTATCGTTCGATTTACAACAGCACCAACTGGAATCCGTCTAAGCAGGGATAATGCAGCTGATGTTATACCACGTCCTCTCTTGCCGCTGTCTTGACGATGACTGAGCGATACGGTCTTCATTATGTTGTCTTATATAACTGGCGTGTTTACTCCACGAGATACTTTACACAAATGAATAACTTGTGCAAAATCTTTTATATTTAAAGACTTAGTTATTCAAATTAATTATATACTGATTTATAATTCTATTTTTAATCCAAGCTTCTCGTTCATCGGGTTGAATCATCACATGACTCGTTGTACTAGCTATATGATTGTGGGTATCAATAAGTAAATTGCCCACTATTCTTATTAAACAATCTAAATTTACAGCATCTTTTGGATGTTGAGGATCATGTAATTACATAATACGTTTATCATTACATGTGTAAGCTGTTGAATCACTTTTTGATGTTTTTATGACTTGTCCAATAGTAGCAGCATCATTTGAATCTTCACCTGGTAAAATATTAATTATTTTCTTCATCTTTGCATCATATTGGGTCCCAAAGTGTTTATCCCAAGTTATTGTTTGTTTCATTGTAACACAATCATTTTCTTCGTAACCAGGATAAATATCTTTTATTCTTCTATTACGACCATTGTATGTACCTAATGTACCACCACTCGCAATTAATGTTTGCACCATTAGAGGTACATCTGTATCTTTTATACCAAATCTTCCATTTGTTATTGTTTTATGTCCTGCATCCCATTCATCATTATTTCCTTGCATTAAATTAAACTTTTCATTTCCATGTATAAATTTATCTCCCCGCTTTAACACGGCATCTTCATGTTTTACAAAATTGGATGTTTCCTTTTTTAATTCTTTAGATAATTGTTCCATAGTAACAGCATCTTTTGGTTGAGAACCGAACTTTACATTTGACAACACTTTCCCATGACAATCGATTTCATCACCATCTTGTAAAATACAGTTGTCCTTGATGTATTTTAGGTTTACAGCATCACCGTCTTCCTTTGGGTATCCAATGTCATTTATAATAAATTTATAAAAAGAAAATCCATGTTCAGTTTTTTCCGGTATTATAGAATGTAAATATTCTTTATTAACTGAATCTTTATCATTTTTGGGATTTCCCACGTTGGTTATTCTATAATTTCCAGCATTATACGTTTGTCCATCTTTTAAGTTATTACCCCATTGCAATTTTAAAGTATTTAAAAGTTCAGATGATAAGTACTCTTTAGTAATTGCATCAGAACCTTCAGTTGGTTTACCAACATTAATTAATCTATGTGATTTAACATCGTAAGTATTCTTATGTAATTTTAATGATGTTGAAGTAGCTTCTTTTACTGTCTTCAAATTTGCTCCATCAGTATCTTCTTCTGGATCTTTAACTAGTTTTAAACGTTTATTACTTATGCTATAGTCACCTTCAGGTGTTTGCGGTAATCCACTTCTTTTTCTGTCTTCTCCAACTTGCACTCCTAAAGCGGAGTACCGTCCGAACTTGTCGACGCTCATGTTAGAACTGATACGTCTTATGCTTGCACCTCTTTTATATCCACGGACAATTATACGACTATACCGCGATTCCTAAGTTCATCAACTAGAGCCACCCATTCATTATTCAAACCTGTATGACCGGCTTCCATGGCTTCATGCAATAGTCTCATTCTATCAACCAATTTATTGATATCGTTGTAGTAAATCACATTTGTATTGTATAGATTTTTCATCAATCCTTTACCAGATGTTGAAGTATCTCCTTTACTCTTTTTACCATGTTGTTCAAGAAGTGATAAATCCATAAGTGATAAAGATTTTCTTTTCAGTGGTTGTCTTACCGCTGGTGCAGTACGTAATGTTGGCAATTTTCGTGGAGGAAACAACTTTTTTATAACGATGTTATATTTTGTTGCACGTGAACGATTAATCATTCCATCCTTTAAGTAGTTTCTTTTATGAGCGTTAGTATTTTGTAGAATCTCCTTAAAAACACTTAAATCTTTGGATGAATATCTTAGTGGTATGTTTTTAAAAATTAATTCATATAATCCTTTTGTTCCTTTATATCTATGCTCACCAATAATGATGTAATCGTCTTGTGTTATTTCAAGCTTTGAATCGCCAATCTTCAATTCATTCCCATCAATTCTTGCTCCGTATACGTGTGATCTACTCAAATTCGGGTTTGATTTCATGTCATGTAGCATTTTCATTATATATTTTCTTCCAAGAGGTCCATGTTGTAATATATCGCTACTCAATTGAGTTAAATTTGGAATAGATTGTTCAGCTTCAGGTATTGGCTGTTCTTCTTCCTTTTCAACAATTGGTTCTTCTTCTTTTGTTTCTTCTTGCTCACTAGCACTTGTATATGAATCATCATCTTCTTCTTTTTTTAATGCTTGTACTTCTTGTTTAGAAACTGGTAGTAAAACATCTCCTTCATAACGAGGTTTACCAATAGTTTCTGATATCTGTTTTAAAGGTTCCGTAATAGGTTTAAATGTAGTCTCTAGAAATTCTTCTCTTTCACTTAAACCCATCCTCAATGCACGATTCTTCATCCTAATAGAATCACTGAGTGATTTTATTTCTTTCAATAGTTTTTCTTGATTCACCATGTTTACACTGTGAAGTTCAACGTGTAACTAGATGTAGCATCGGTAGTTCAACGCATAAATACAAATTTATCCAACCCTATACGATATCTACCATTTTTAATATCTTCTTCCTTCATAATAACGAGAAAGCTATATTTCTCATTCCATGCTTTGCCACACATCTCTTTAAATTTTTCAAATGGCATATCCGCATTTACATGATCATTATATATATGCTTTAAATTTGTTTCATCTTGCTTGAAGATGATCAACATATTTGCATTGTCTCTTATAAGTTGCTTTGGAATTTTACTGTATGTTTGACCAATATAAATGCTATCAATATTATGATGTCTTCCCATAGCAAAATAATTCCTTATTGTGTCATGATTTTCACAAGAAACATCGTCAAATATAAAAATAGAAAATGGTTTTGCTTCATTTGGTTGCATAATTGTTTCACTGGCATTAAACTTGTAAAAATTCACTTCAGGTACACTTGCAAGTACTTTATCCAATAATTGATATTTTGGTTGTTGCAATGATTTTGAAAAAATGTATATATTATTAAAACGCAATCCTTTAGGATTAGTTATAAGGTTAAAAACAACATTAGTTTTTCCACAATTTGAAGGACCAGTTATTAAACATCTTATCGTATTTGGTAGTAATTCACCATGTTTTCCATGATTTAACTTATCATTGTCAACTGTCAATTCATCAATGTTATTGATATTAAATCGGTCTTTTTGTTGTACAATCTCCATCTTGTATAAAGGTTAAACACACAATGAGCTATTAAACAACTATACTAAGTCTTTTGAAGGAATCCAAGAGTCTTCACTTTTATCAAACCCTAACCACCGGACTTTAACCATATCCTTTTTCCTTTGTAAAATCTTCTCGACAAGATATACATCACCGACTGTTGATTTCAACAATTCGTGTCCGTAAAATCCACCTTGAAGTAATTCACCCTTGTTATCCTTTAATAAATAGGTTTCAGGTATAGTTGGTTGCACTTTATAAATTGTAAATACTTCATTAGTCCAATTTGGTAGATATCTTTTACTAAATACACCTTTGTATTTGCTTATACGAACTTTATCGTTGACCTTGAACTTCTTTGGTTGCAATTTTTCCAATTTCGGTGTTGTATTATTTTTAATGCGTTGTAATACAATTTTGGCATTAGCACTATTTACCTGGATAGGTTTCATTCCAATGGTACGATGATATTTGTTGTTATACTCTTTTATAAGTTGTGGTAATATGTCATACCACACGTATGATCCTCTTTTTGAAAATTGTTTATACATCGCACCTTTTAATGTTCTATTGAATCTTTCAATTATTGAAGCTTTAACTTCAGAATTTGTAGAATAATGATTTATTTGATATTTCTTCATCAAAGCTCCAAAGTCTTTATTAAAATATTCTTTTCCATCATCGGTCTGTAGATGTTTAATTTTAAATTTATTTCTTTGTATTGTGGTTTCCATAGCTTTTGTAACACTTTTACCAGTCTTATCCTTCATTGGTAAAGCGTCAGCTATTTTAGTAAAACAGTCTATAATTGTTAAAATATATTTAAATCCTTTATTTAATTTACTGTGCGGTATCATTTCAATGAGATCAGCTTGATAAAGATCATTCATTCCTTTAATGATTGTACTTCTTCTTGGAAATCTTCTTCTTGCTGGTTTATGTAGTTCATTTACAATCTTGTCCTTCACACTTTCCATCTTCAGATGTTGCTTGTACACTGCATGTAAAAATACTGATCCATAGAATAGTTTATTCTCATTTATATAGTTTGAATATAGGTCAAGGCCATTTCATATTAGTGTAAAAAAGAGGGAACATGGCATTGGGCTTGCCATGTCCCCTCTTCTTTACGGAAAGGAAAAAGGAAGAAGGTAGAGGACGAAGAATAGGTTTACTGGTCGATAGGGTTTAGAGAGTAGTGGCCGAATGGTAAAGTATTAATTTTATCTTCTAAAATATGGCGCTTGTCATCTTTGTAGCTTAATGCCCACTTTGTTTGTTTGACACTAAAAAGTTGATGATTATAACTTCTAATAGTGTTGAACGTTGCAGTTGTTTCAACATTTTCAAACAAACATCTTTTATAATGTTCAAACTGTACATTCTTCTTCAGGAAAGAAGTTTTTATTCCTTTGGCCTTCTTCGTGACTTGATGTTCGTTCCTCTCGTTTATGTACAGTTGAAATGAATACAGTTTGGACATTAATGCTACAATTTCCATCATCGGCACACCATTTGTTTCATCTTTAAATTTTCCCAATACTTTCTTATTTCTGTCATAGTCGTAATTTGGATGATCCTTAGGATAATCGGAAAAGTCGAAATCATCTTTATATATAAAGGTGCGTAGATCTTCATACATGTCATTTGTTTTAATCCAGTAAATTAGTGCATCCGTGTCCATATATGCAATACCAATGTTCTCTCTTCCATAATAGTTAACCATCTTCTTATAATGAAACTCGTACATATGTGTTTTTGAAATATCCAAGATTGACATTCCAAGATACAAAGGACAATCCATTGTAACTGACTTCTTGTTTATGGAAATAACAACTAGATTTTCATTAATAATTATAGATGAACCAAAGTTTGGTTGTTGCACCAATTTCTGTAATTTTACTGGATCAGTTACCAATTTGATATCCTTATGTTTCCTTTTGTTTTCCAAAGTCTTGCCAAATATTGCGTTATTCATTAATTTGAAAAAATCTTTTTGAAAACTTGATGTAGCGGTGGCTCTTCTTCTTGTGTTGTTGTCGATGTAAGGTTTTAACCAACAAGATTGAGAAAATTGTAGTACTCGATTAATTTTTGTAATTCTCAATCCTAAGTCTAAAGCTTGTTGTATCATCCAGTAGTGTCCAACATATCGAGACTTGTCGGTTAAAGTCATCATTAATTTTGGCCATCTTCCAGTAGGGGAAATTTCAGTCTTAGGAAGAAGTGGTAAATCATAATGTTGATCATGAAGATGTTCAGGATATTCAAAATTAACATCAAAAATGTAACCAGTTTCACCATGCTTCGGTATATCCATTATGTTTCCAATCGATTCTGGATCTATCCATTTAAAATTATCATATGGAAGGGGATTCGACATTGCCCATCCGTATAAGTTATTTGCATCAAAATAACCCAGGAATGTTGTTGGTTTTGATGCATCATAATCGGGCAGATACTTGTTGTTCGCCTTGAAATGTCGTGTAACGCTTTGCGTCAATCCCCCTCGAACTCCTGACTCTAACATCATAACCATATCTATATCAGTAAGAAGTTGTATTTTACAATTTGTTTCTTTCAACATAGCTTGCCATGCTAATCCAGGTGAAGTGTACGAATGAAGAGGGTCCAATCCATATGCTGCAAAACATGTATTTCTAAATTCTTCCATTATATCACATAGTAAAGTTACATCCAATTTAACATAAAAATCTGAATATTCTCCCAATGTTCTAAATCCTAAATCGTTCCATACTTTACATGCATGATCATAGTCCTCTTGAGATATGTCCATGTCATAAAGTTTACTTTTGAATTCTTCTTTAGCCGGAAGTGATGTTTCATTAAATCTTTCTAAACTGTCTATGTAATCATATGGAAACACACCTTTCCGAAGTACCAAATCCAGTTTGTCGTTATTTACAATCTTCTTTGTTTCGATGAAATCTTGTTTCCTTAAATTTTCTGAAAGTTTGGACAAACTTGACGGCATAAATCTGTAGGAGTCCAAGAATCTTAGTTTCATGTTTCCAACTTCTTTGGAAAAACTTATGAACTTCTCTGAAGTTTCAGCTAACACATCGATTTTACCGTCGTCTCTTCCTAGTTCAGGTATTATAAAATGAGCATCGTACCCACTGAGGTTATGCAGAACCACAGGAATAAATAGTGGTAAACGATAGCTCAAGTTGCATTTATTACAAGCAGCACCCCTGTAATAACCTGTGAGGTGATCGTGATCTTTAACTTTATAATTCTCAATAGTAAAATCATTTTTCCATAAGAAACATCGAGTTGCATTTTCATGTTGAATTTCTTCTTCTTCCTCCATCGGTTTCATTGGTACAATATTTGTATATAATCTTTGTGCATTTCCAGCTATTGAATATAAGTGATCAAGAAATATTTTTTCTACATTTTCACCACGATATACTAGAGGTTCTGAAGTTAATCCATATCTGTTTAAATGTTCTTCTGATAATGTTGATTTAACCATTAAACAAAAACTGTTTGGTTTGTGCATTTGATACTTGACACTTTTTCTAGCTTCACAATTTTCATCTTCAACAGGAACAAGTGTTGATTCAAAGTCCGCATACACAACTAGAGGAATACGGTACTGATGATGAACCTTTTCAAATGTAACAAATGCTCTGCTTTCCGAAGGTAAAATAATCTTTGCTTCATAATTATTGTTACATAATCTTTTGTGCTCTTGTAACCATTCTCTTGAGTGTAGCCCATCTCGTTTAAAATTGAAACATCTCTTGCAAATTAACTTTCTGTGTCGATCTTTAGAAAGCTGCTTATTAACAAGACGATCAAATTGCTTTATGTACACATAGTGAGACACATCTCCTCGCGTTAGTAGTAGTAAATCCGTATGATCTGGTAGCTCTTCTTTTGCAATACGTAAAGGATACACTTTGTTTGAACTATCTAATGCAAAAACATTGATAGACGTACCAGGATTTTTCTTCTCAAATTTTGATATATCTTTCAGTGATACAGGATAAGTGATTCCTTGAAAATTGTATCTAAATCTTTGATTTTCATATTCTTGGTTAGGTCTATTCACATGAAGTGGTGGTACAAATTTAGCTGTCATTGCATAACGAAAACATTCATTGTCTTCATTTTTAACATTAACACAAGATTTTGTATTTTCAATTCTTTTTGGTAAAGGAATGTAACTAGATCCCATTAGTCCATATCCATGTTTGTGAACTCTTATATCTAATACTTCAATACTTGTAAGACTCCATCCGGATCCTCTTCCTTCGTGTTCCTGAATTTTTGTTAATATTTCTTCTATACAATTTTCTATTATTGAATCAATGTTTGAACTTTCCATAATGGTTCGGTTTTTTGTTATGAATCCTCTTGGTGATAATTCTTCTTGTACATTTATAAACATAGCTTCTAGTAGTAAACCAAATTTAAGAAAGTTTAATCTTTTCAATTCTTCTTTTAAAATTTTACTTACGATTGGTTTTGCTTCTCTAATAAATTCTTCTAGCTTCAAGTTTTCATTTTGAATCTTATGATGCAATACTACTTTACCGGGTAATGCAAATACTTGTAGATTCGGTAAAGTAGTTGAAGATGTTGCTGTTATTTCATCTTGTTCTTCTTGTTGTTCTTGTTCTTGTTCTTGTTCTTGTTCTTCTTGTTGTTCTTGTTCTTGTTGTTCTTGTTTTTCTTCTGGGTTGTTGTGAATTAGTTCTTTATGACAGTCTAATAGAATTTCATCGTGAAACGATTCCGAACATTTATCGCAACGATACATGTTGAGATGTTTACTCTTCGAAATTTTGCCAAGAAATGAAATGGGCTCTCGCGTTCCTCCTTTTATAACGGTCCCCCACCACTATTTCATCTTCTTCACTATACAAGGAAATCAAACTTTTTAAATAAAAATATTAACCTTCTACAAACTAATTGTTCATTTCGTTGTTCTTTATTCCCATTGGAGTTTTAGTATATACTTCTTTATATTCAAGCTTTAACTAACTTTCCCCCACCCAACTAATTTTAGTTACTTTTAAAACCAAACACCTGCCCTCCAAACATCTATTAGGACAGATGTTATGGGACAGATGTTGAAAGAACAAATGTTAGGGTGGAAATGGCTAGAGCACAGGCACTTGGTTGAACTAAATTTGCACATAAAATTAACTAGAGTTGAACTAAAAATTCGCATAAATTAAAAGTTAGTTCAAAACTAAAATTCGACAGTGTTAAGAAACTCTAACATTTGAACAAGAATAAACATTAGTTCAAAACTGAAATTCAACAGTGTTAACCAAATTCTAACAGTCGAACAAATAGGTCAAGGTAATCCAATTTTAACGCGAGAACGAGGAATAGAGCACTAAGTGGCATGTTAGTCCATTACCACAAAGTGATCTATTCCTCGCTCTCTATTCTACATCTACTTTTTTCAGTTTACTTATTTATATTAAAATGTTCAAATTTTACTATGTAGAATGTCCATTCTTTCTCTTCAACTCTTCGATTGTTTTTAGCAATTGTAATAAATATTCGTTAGTTTTCACCAAAGTCTTTAGTTTGCTACATCCAATTTCAATGGAAGGTATTATAAGTTGTAATTTTATAAGTTCAATCTTTTCTTTCTTGCGAATTTCTTTCTTTATTATATTATTCCTTATTTTTGCTGCAGATTTAAACTCCATGTTGTTTCTGCTAAAGCCACAATAATAATAAAAGTCTCTTCAAACAACCTGCATTTATACACATTCCCCCACCACTTTATAATCCCCACTCCTTTCCCCCTCTTCTTTATATGTGAAGGAAGTATTATAATTAGATTCCTAATATTTCTTTTCCTTTTTCACTACATGGGGGGAAGGGTAATTTGTTATTACACTAGTTGTGCAAGAAAATAGCCGCCAGTGTCCACACCTTGTTCATAGCACTCCATCATAGATTGTGCCCACTGCAACATGCGGTCTCTGTCATTTGGTGTGACAAGGAAAGAATGACTATCACCATACAATATAAAAGAGTCAATTCGTACATAACATCCTAAATTTAACCATTTATTAGCTTCAACTATAAACTTTTCTATTGTATCAAATGGAAATTGGTGGATCAATTGCTATAACCTTACGTTCTTCACTAAGTTCAACAGTATAATCATCATCATCCTCACTCTCACTATCATTATTTAAAATGTCTTCAGGTTGTAGAAAAACATCGGAAATTTTGGAAGAATTAATATGGTCATTCACATGAGGAGGCATTTTGAAGTAGGTAATATTGTAAACAGCAGAGACGAAACAACAAGAGCGGCATGTAGAAGCAAAATGAAGGAGTGACCAACGCTCGCTCCGCTTTTATAACAGTATGCAAATGAGGGGTAAGAGCTGACCTTAACCGGTCATCGACCCAAAGGAGTGGGGGAAGTACTTTTCTTACTACTCAAATGGAAGTAGGTTAGTAGGTCACGGACTTAGAGTGTTAAAAAATAATGGGGGAGAAACACAACGCTATAACGCATTGTGTTTCTCCCCCATTATTTTTTTAGCAACAATTTGGAAAAAACTAAGTGAATTTACTGTTTACGCCCCCACCTTGTAATACGATCCTTTTTATCCCTGAGGAGAAAGTCTTGAGAATCTAAAGTGTTAAATCTCTTCTCTTTACACAAATTCTCACAAACTCTAATTTTATATTTTAAGCCGTTACATTTTGCCAAATGTGTTGGTGGTCAACAACACTTAGAAAAAAATATTTCAAACCTTTCTTAAGCCTCTCTCCTCTGACGGATATTATTTTAGGATCGTCTTCAACGGTGGGGATTTCTGTCAGTTGTGGTTCAGAAATATGTTCACGATATGTACACGGCAAAAACTTTCATTTTTAACACATTTCTCCCACAAGCTGATCCTTTCTTAATTCCCCTAGTGAGCACTTCAGGGCAAGTAGTGGGACGGCTAAATGCCCTACGACGCTCTTCTTGTAATAATTGAAATTGCTCTGAAGGAGCAGGCTTAGGAGCAGGTTTGGGAGTAGGCTTAGTGGATTTAGTTTTATGATAGGTGTGGTCTTCAGGCATAGTAAGTGGTGGGGTAGGAGGCAATGGTGACAGTGGAATGATAGGTGTACTAAGACTATGAAGCAAAGTTTCAAATGAAGGGGTATTAAGACGGGGAGCTGGCTTCTGTGGAGGGCGGCATGATGGTTGATGGCGGTGTGGAGTCGTTTGAAAGCGAAGTAGAAGGCGAAGGCGGTGAAAAAATGCTTCGAAGTTTAGAAGTCTTGATAGGCGGAAGAATAGTGCCAGAAGTTGAAGGTTGGGATCCAAGTTGCTTCTTGTACCAGTCAGGAGGATTTTTCAGACGAAGTGTTTTCTTTGGTGCAGTAACAGCCGTAGTAGAAGTTGAAGTAGAAGTTAAAGTAGAAGTTGTAGTTGGCAGAGATGACATGGTTGTGGCTCCAAGTTCGCAGCGTAACGTCTGGAATCAGAATGAAATGTTAGCCGCAGTCGGTGCGTCTTTTATAACAATATGCAAATGAGAGGGGTAGCAGCTGGCCAAGACTGATTATTGACCTGGGAGGTGGGGGAAAAGGGAAAAGAGAAGGTATTTATTTAAAATAATTCGCATAACTTTTGACTAAAATAAGATAACCAAATTCTCTTTTACCAAAATGTTTGTCTTACATAGACCTTTTCAATGATGTATCGCTTGTCCAAATCCGTCAATCCGTTATCAAGCTATAGCCATTTTAATTTTTCAGGTCATGACCGGTCGTTCACCCGGAGTAGTGGGGGAAGGAGTGGGGGAAGGAGTGGGGGTAGGAGTGGGGGAAGGGGGGGGGGAATCGACTCCATTTTTTCGGGGGGGGAGGGGGGGGGGAATCGACTCCATTTTTCGGGGGGGGGAGGAGGGGGGGGGGGGGTGATTGACCCTTCCAAAAGTGGGTCAAGGTCATTCAAGATTTATAATGATCCAAGGTGATGGGAACAGTAATACTGTTCCCACCACCCTGTTTGCCTAACGGTTCCACTCCCAACCCACTAGTTACGTTCTGCAAGGGACATCGACGCAATTTTGTTTGGACCGTCCGGGTCTACCGTAACGGTCCGGTCCGGGTCTACCGTAACCATGAATTCCAAGGAAACTGGAACACCTAATGCAGAAACGCAACTCTAACCCCACCCAAACTAATCCACCCATTATATTCCTAAACAAAAATGCAAAAACCTAGTCCGCATTTTGCGGATGTCCCACCCCTTCTAAGTGAAGTTCAACTGAACTTCTGAATTTACATTTAATCTACCCCCTAACATCTAGCTGTAAGGCAAAACAACATTAATTAGTATTACCAACACTTAAAACTAACAACACATCATTATTAAAAAACCAAATAATTCAACACAACCAAATACCATCATTATTCTTAAAATTAATACACCTTAATGCTAGAATACCTCTTAAAATTAATACACCTTAATGCTAAACCCAACTTATAACTAACATCGCAATGCGCAAATTATTTCTTAAATTTAATACAACTTAAAACTAAACACACACACACACACATACTACATTGCATTAAAAAACGCAACGTAGTAGAAGAAGTTCAAATATATATAGGCCTACTATATATTTGAAACCTCTTGCTGAGTCGCCAACAACCTTTCGCTATGAAAGTTTGTTGACGACTGACGCTAAGATCAGGCTCGTATCGCTCCTCGGATTCTCGAGTAGTGGGGGGAAGTTGTTTCACTACAGTACAGTGTTCAATCCAGTCCAATTCGCAGCAGTGTAAAAGAAAGGCAAAGGAGTGGGGAGCGGCGCATGCGCAACAACACAAAACCAAGGTTTGAGGTTAGAATTATCCATGGCAGTAGCGCTAAAGTGAGTAATACAGGACTAGGCGCCATGCGCATAGCATAGACTCATTCCGATCCGAAGAACTTTGTTGCATGGCGCAGCAGGTTTGAGGTTAGAATTATCCATGGCAGCTGCCATATTTAGTCTGGTTTCACCACATAAAGTCAACAACCGGTGGTGACCGGCCATTGACCTGGAGGAGTGGGGGAAGGAGTGGGGGGGGCTCCATTTTTTCGGGGGGGGAGGGGGGAGGGGGGGGGGGAGGGGGGGGGGAGGTCATTGACCTTTCCGGTCGGTCATTGACCCCAAGGAGTAGGGATAGACACAGAACCCTACTTCTCTTACTACTCAGGTGAAAGTCGGTCAACCAGTCATTTGCTTGCCATCTGCCGCCATCTGGCTGGAGTTATTGCCTCTATAATGGTGGGTAGTTATCGCGCTACAAACATTCATTGCCTCGCATCCGCTCGGTCATCATCTCTCGTTAGTTTTATGTTATGACTACTTCACTT
>CM061536.1:113683309-113843505 GCA_030545055.2 Neoaliturus tenellus | reverse complement strand
AACAAGCACATACACATTAAACACATATAACAAACAAGACACAAAGGATAAAAGACACAGGAGACATAGGGTACAAGTAAAACACTCTCATATAAATCAATTCCCAATACCCAAACGCAAGCGCAATATCTTACAACTAATACAAGTCTTAAAGTTAGAGTAGACTTCGCTAAACACTGAAGGCGCCATTCAATGTTTAGTGATGCCTATGGCGGTCCGTCCCGGTCGTTCACGTTCAACGCGCGGGAGCGGACTGCGAGCCGGCTCTGGCTGGACCCCCTTATATCCCCGCCGGGGCTGCCACGCCCAGGATATCAGGGGTGGGGGTGGGAGTGGGGGTGGGGGGGGGGGTTCGCACTTTTTGTCGGGGGGGGGGGGGGGTTCGCACTTTTTGTCGGGGGGGGGGGGTTCGCACTTTTTGTCGGGGGGGGGGGGGTTCGCACTTTTTGTCGGGGGGGGGGGGGTTCGCACTTTTTGTCCGGGGGGGGGGGGGGTCAGGTAAGTTAAGTGGGTCAAGGTCACCCACAACACTTGTACTCTAAGTGTTGGCTATACCCCCACCACAACTGGGTCCCTAGGCTGCACAACACCGCTTCGCCAGTATGTCTCCGGCTTCCATGCGGTGCGTCTCGCTGTTCTCTAGCTCTCTATATGTAAGTAATTTTACAAGTTCTGAATGTAGGTCACTACACTTTAACTCTGGGACGATATCGACTTGTAGTTTTTCAGTGTTTTGATTCAAGGTCATCACACTTTTAACTCTAGCACATCGGTTATCGTACCAGAGGTGCTCAATAACCTAACTTGTAATGTTTAGGTGGCGTTTGCACGCCACGTGGTATCGCCATGAGTGTCCAGTCCAAGTTTTAAGTTAAATTAATTTTACTGTAATCTTTCCATTTCTGCTTCGTTTTGCCAAAGTATAAGGTGTCGCTTAATAAAGTGGTATTTCTCTAAAGTTATAGGAGATTGCAAGGATACAATTAGGTTTATTTAGGAGACTCTTCATCTTGGAGTTTAACACAATTTCCACTTTGACTTTGCTTCCTCGGCTCTCACAGCCTAAGCTGTACAGAAATGTTTCTTCTAGTGCCAACTCGGGCCAAGAGAACAGTGTGTTGACTGTAGGACAGCTCATGGTGAAGTGATGCGATACTCCAGCGTACCCACCTCACCTTCCCCCGCCACTGTGACCTTCCCCCACTCCTGCTGTTTCCCCACCTCTTTTCCCTTGACTCATGCGCTACAAGCAGTCCTCTCAGTATTGTGCGGACTTTTGTGAGGTGAAGCCATGTCGCAGGACACTTTAGGTAAGAAACTTAGCCGTGTTAAGACTTTATTAGTTGCTCACTGTCCACCACCCAAAGTTAAGAGAGTTTCAACTTTAGCTAAGTGGCGCAAACTGTTGCGCGGACACCCTAAGTTTTATACAAAACAGACTAATGTCAGTTTTACTGATGAGGATTTGTTTAAAATATTGGATGAAATGACTTTTCCTTGCAAAATTCAGTTAGTTACTCCCATTCCTGACAGTTTAGAGTCTTAGTCTCTCAAGCCGATATACCTAGCATACACAGAGCCTGACAGTCAGTCACTCGATGGCTGTCGTGGGGTGCGCATCGGTGTCCGGCGCTCCGTTGTTAAGTGTTCAAGGTCACAGTAACATGAAATTGCGGGCGTTGTACTGGTTCAAGGTCACCTGAGGATAACCGATTGCCCATTTAGGCAGAGTCATGTAAGAAACTCGAGTTTAACTTGGCACTTTTGCCGTTTCTTGTCGAAAATTCGCTCCAAGTGGTCAAGGTCACGGGGGACTCTGACTGAAACTCGGAGCGTAGTGCGAGATACGGCAAAGTGCTAAAAAATTTTAAGTTTCTGCGTGACCTTGACCGTAGTGGCGTCGGTGACGTCGTTTTGATGACGTAAGGGGTGATGACGTCATCAGCACGTTATTTCTGTGACGTCATGGGTGTGACGTCATCGAAATGACGTCATTAGTGATGACGTCATCGATTGCGTCATCGATGACGTCATCGATGACGTCATCGGTGAGGTCATTGACCTCGATGACGTCATCCCTCAGGTGACCTTGAACTGGGCCAGCGGCCGCAATTTTACACTACTTGACGAGCATAGATGCTGCTATTAAGAAAGTTAAAGGCTGATCGTGATATTGTAATTCTTTTAGAAGTTGGGAATTCCATGAACATCCCAGCTTGCCAACTACGGATCGTCACACTTGGGACTGTTAAAACATCTAATTATGTGGAACGAGCCAGGTATATTATATTTGGTTTACAAACAGGTAGAAGGGACACCATCACCAAACATGCAGGCCAATTTGATCATTGTGATTTAAAAAATATTAAAGTTTATTTAAATTCACAATTTTTCCCATACGACAATTTAAATGTGTCATTCGCTAATAAAAAGTACAGCATATTGTACGATATGTATGCAAGATTCCAAAGTTCATATTACGTAAAAACAAATGCACCTTTACTATCACCAGAAAAATACTTAGATGGTTACCTATAGTTGTAATCGATTGTTCTAAACAAAATGAATCTGTAAAATCATCAAGTGTGGATATAAAAATAGAAATGGAATTTAACGCCGCTATACCGGCTAATACAACTGCATACTGTTTAATTCTACATGATTAAAATCGTAACATACACACCTTTAACTGGAATTGTTAAAAATGTATTGTAAAAACCGGTTTTGTTCCATTCCGCGAGTATAAAAGCAGAGCGTACAGGCCGCTCCTCATCAGTTTGTGCCTACTGTTGTATGGGTAGCATCGTATTCAATATGGCTTCTCTAGTGGTACACCTGAAAATGTGGTAGATATTGAGAAGGAGATATCTGAGTTTTTAGATCTTCAAGGTCACCAGAAGGAGGTGAACAAAACGTTTGCGGACAACTTCACGCCAGTAATAATGTTGAAGAAAAGGTAAAAGAAGAAAGAATATACAAAAGAGAAAAAGGGATATTGAAGATAATATTCTCTAAACATATTGAGTGAGGTATTTTTGCGAATATTTTACCCAATCTCTTCCAGTTTGGACAAAAGTGTTTTAATCGGTGTTATGAAATCGACAGATTATTCCCCTACTGTAATTTTAACTCATTGGACCCAAAAAGATTTTGTTTACGGACAGTGCTTGGGAATCATTTATGAAACACTTGCATCTGCTAGAATGCTATTTAAGTAGTAACATGTTTGGAAGAAAGACAAGAGTAGGACTTTTAGATTCAAATGTGGAAATCGATATTATTAAACAACGTGGTGATCATCAGCTGAGGTTTAGAGACACAACAAGACATGATAACAAAATTCAACTTAATCGAGAGGAGTTTTTTTATTTTAACTTGTGCGACTGAACCTATAACAAGATATTTGAGACAACTGGTGTTTTCAAGTTCGATTATTAAAGATTATCTGGAAGACACTTTGGATAAACAACCGGACGCACCTATATTATACGGACCTGTGGATACTTCTATATTTAATAGAGTTCCTCATGAAGTACAGATGTGGAGACAATTGGAAAAGTACGCTCAACTACATAAGAAATCAGTAAAACAGGAAGAAGAAGATGGAGGAGAAGAATCAAGTGTTAGTGATGAAAACGAAAACAAGGAAAATATAAAGATGGAAACTTAATGACAATGGTTAGTTTTTTAAAACAATAACCAACATTTTGTGGGGTTAGGCCTATTGGGGACGGTGCCCACGTTAAATATACACCAACGCGCCCAACAACTGTACGGCCTGGTATAAAAGTAGTACCTACCGTGGTGTGGAAATCAGTTGACCTCCTGACTTTGTAATGAGCAGACGTGTGACCTTCAAAATGGACAAGGGAGAAGAACAACAAGTAAAGTCCAAGCCTGGTATTATTGAGTTTCAAGCGTTTCGTGGTAATGATGATAGATTCATTATAAAAGAACTTGTGTTTTTGGACATGAATACAAGTGTTCCTTATTCGTTTTTATTTAAACCACCATGTTCTTATTGGTCTTTAACTAGTAAAGCGCTACTACAACAGATGGATTTCAAAACACTTCCATCATATCGATTGGTATGATGGTTTTTACAAGTTACACGGACTTGTATCACATTAATGCATCACTTTTCAGACAAGTTTACCAATATTTACACAAAGGGCTGGAAAAGAAAGATGGATCGAAGGATTTACTCATGTTTCCGGTTAATGATGTGGAATTGGATAAGAATTATCAATACATGCTGGAAACCATATGTATTTGTACAAAAAGCCAGAACATGATAAAGATAGACATTGCGCTTTGAAAAATGCCTATAACTTGCCTCTTACCTTCAAAATGGGAAGTGGGGAGTGGTGGGGTAACGGAGAGTATATAAGTGGGGAGCAGACTGGGACCTGGCATGAGTATTACTCGAGATTCCGAGACGACAACATCTCCGAGCAAGAAGACGATCTGTAACCTGACCATGGCATCTCACCAGTTCCTTCAGACTTTGGTCGAGCAGTTCAATGCCTCACTCCAAGTCAACAATATTACCTGTAAAGAAGTGCTCGGAACTAAAGACGAGAAGCACTACATAATCCATGCTATGAAGAAGATGGAGACTACAGTTGGGGAGGCCATCTGCTGCAGTCTCAGCGAGGCACCGTTTACTCCGGGGGATGAACCAAAGTTCCAGGTGTACCTGCCCAAGAGATTCGTCCATCTTCTACAAAACGAGGATCTTCGCTCTATTCAACCCGGGTGTCTATAACCTGGTGTCCCACGGCTGCACAGGTAGCAATTCTACAGAGTTGACCATCCACATCGCTGACAAGCAGCAGTGTTAGATTTAAGTTTTAATGTTGTTGTTGTTGTTGTAATGTTTTATAAATAAACGAATCATAAAAGACAAAAAATAAAAAAAACAAAAAATGCAACATATCAATATGTGACAGACTTCACGTATTGATATGTTGCATTTTTTTTAAACTTCGCGGGTGACCTTGACCTTTGACCTTTGCATTTCACAATTACCCCCACTACTGTAATTACCCCCACTACCGCAACTAGGATTCAAACCTGCTTGGATGCGAAAAAACGGTCAGTCTGTTGCCAACTAGCAAACGATGAGCACCTTGTACGAGCTTTGCATACAACGAGTTATAACTCACAAAGACTTGTTCCCAACATGTTTACAAGACAATATCCCACTAACAATAAAAGAAGATGTCAAACGCTACAGGAGGGAAAATACAGGGTATTCGAATACTCCTGGTATAAGTTCCACGATGGGGAAAAGTTTTGTAGGCCTTGTGGCGAGGCCGCCGTCAGAGACCTTCGGCGATTCGTACAGGATGGTGGTATAAAACAATTCGGATTTCTAGCACCACTGTTTCGATTTGAAAATTACAAGGACACCTGCGCTATTTGTTCCATTCCATTGTATCGATGGAAAAAGTTTAGAACTGTTTAATTGGATCTTCCATACCCCCACCACTATTACCCCCACCACTTTTTCATGTACCTCCAAGCGCTGTGCCTCGGCTTCATTTCTACTCCAGCAGGCAACCTAGCAACATCAAGATGTTTCTGAACGTCAGTTGCGCAAGTTACGAGGAGGTGAGCATCAAGACTCAGCAGGAGCTAAACGACTTGTTCAAGGAGTTGCAGCTGATGGTGGCACGAGGCTACCGTATAAACGTGCAGGTTTACGCTTGCAATATACGGAACACCCGGCAGCCAAAGGAAGAGCCTGGACACTCCTCGACAGCTTCCTCACCGGCGGCGATGAAGACCGAGCCAGACAACTTGGACTACTTCAGCTGACTAGCAGTTGTCTTCCTTGTTCTTACAATAATAGAATATGTATATTTTTTTCATTATATTAAAGAAGTAAAAGAACAAAAACACCTATCTTGTTACTGACTTATAAGCTCAGTAACAAGATAGGTTTTTTTAAAACACAATTTGGATGACCTTGAAACTTCCCCCTCCACTGCTTTGCTACCCCCACCACTTGACTATTAATGTACATGGCACATCACACTTGGAAACCTCATTCCATCTTCAACAGCCAAACCGACAACATCAACAATGGCAAACCTACCAACAGATGAAAGATGTCCTCACGCATGTTGTGACTTCGTCCACGAGTTGGAGAAGAGGATGCAGGAGAGGGCGATAAGAAGAAAGCAGATACACTCAGAAAATATCATGATAGTCAACGGCTATCTTTTATTGTTCGTCCTTATTATGGTTGTACTTTTCATACTGTATGGCATAGTCACATGTGTCGGCAAGGTTGCAGAAGAAAACGCTCGCCACCATCAATTGAAAGTTTCAATGTTACTTTGTAGGTTTCCTTTTTTTTTTAAACTCCGTTTGGATGACCTTGAAAATTCCCCCACTACTCCACCACGCCCCCCACCACTTCACCATGTTCCTGCATGAGCATCACATCAACCGTCATTCCTTGTCCGACAAGCAACCATGGCAGACAACAACACCATCAGCCAAGCTGACTCCACTACTGATGTTGGTACAAGTACGGGTTGGACACTGTCGATCGATAGTGTACACTATTTGGAAACGATTTGCGAACGGATGAAGGAAATACTGCGGGACAACCCTGGATCATAATACAAATGAATTTAAATTATGATTGGTCCCAAGTTAGAATGCAAGGGGACGATAACAACGGTCAAACAATCTCCACAATATTCGCCCATGTCCCTGATCTACCCTTACGGCGAGTCTGACGTCGATGAAGATGAGGCTAATGAGGATGTGGGGACAACGAGGCCTGAAGAGGAGTAACCTTCATTCCTTTTTTTTAAACCCAAATTGGATGACCTTGAGAATTCCCCCTCCACTATTTCCTTTTTTTAAAACCCAAATTAAATGACCTTGAAATACCCCCTCCACATACTTTTGGTTTACCCCTCTACTTTTCAATACTGTTACCACAGTCTGTAGCTCACATCATTCCTTGCTTAGCTATCATGGCGGACAGCACTCTTTCTCGAGTTGACTCCACTACGGATGAAGAATGGCCATTTTCCTGGAATGTTCATCTGCAAGACTCGGCAGAAGTGGATATGTTGCATGAGAAATTGGTGTATGTATTAAACGAAAACCCCAACATTGAATGTAGAATGACTATGGATTTCGATGCGACAGGGGTCCACACTCAACCTTCCACTTCCAGCCAGCCTGAGCCTCAGCTAAAGCCGAAGAACTTTACACATCTTTACACTCCAATACGGCCGGAGGATGTGGTTATCAGCGAGGCAGACTCTACTACAAGTTATATTGAGCCAACGAATTGGAAGCTTGTTGTTGACACCTTACACAAGGTCGACTTAGTATGTGACAAATTAAAGGAATTGATGATGCAAGATCCTGGTCTTCGTTTTAAAATTGATTTGTTTTTCATCTGGGGAGCACCTGCACGGGGCTCTTCGTCTGACAGCTCTCTAAGTACAACAGACGAGGAGGAGGAGGACGACTAGTTATCTTTTTTAAAACTCCGTTTGGATGGCCTTGACCTTTCCCCCTCCACTGAGTTTATTTAAGGTGCACTCTCAATGACTGCAGCATCATTTCATCGCGCACCTTCACTACAGCAACATGGAGAGTCAACTCGCCTACTGTTGCGAACAGAAATGTTTTTCGTGGCCAAATGACATTGATGTTGCGGATGGCCTGGCGTGTAGAAAGTGTGAAGCTTTTGGTCAATGCATGTGTAAGTGCAAGTCATGGAAGAAGCAGAAACCGGAGTTGAAGACATTCCATGTGTACCAGATGAGAGGGCATAAGTACACTTGTTGCCCTGAACGTTGCATTGAATTCACACTAAAACAGCTAACTGGCTGCAAATTGTGCAACAATCATTTTGCAGGTTTTTGCAAACATTATTTAGGAGATCAACTTGGCATACAGAAGCACTCACTATCAATGAAATCGCTATAGATACACAAGAGTAGTCTTTCTACTCTTTTCTTTTTTTAAAACTTCATTTGGATGACCTTGACCTTTCCCCCTCCACTCACCTTAGTTTATATAAACCCCATTCCCACTGACCACAGCATCACTTCATCGTGCTCCCTCGTCAAAGCAACATCAACTATGGAAAGTAAGCGCATCTCATGTTGCGAGCATAGGTGTTTGGAGATACAAGGCGTCACATATTGTGCAAAGAAGCGTTGGGAGGAAGAGACGGGGACAACCTATTGCTGTGAGGATAAGTGTTTCCTCTTACCAAAGTGGCAAGTGGATGGGCTGGCCTGCCGGCAATGTGAATGCTTCGGATGTTGCAAGTGTAGATGCAAGAACCAACAGCTGCCACCACCGGTACTACAAACTTTCAAAATCTACAAATCCAAATACTTTTATACTTGTTGTCCGCAGCGGTGTATTAAATTCCACTTCTCCAATCTTACCAATTGTCGGAAATGCTACGGACAACCTGATGGGTGGTGCACCTGTTTTCTGGACTCCTGCCGCTACAGATCGGATTGGTTTACAGATCCGTTAGAAATTGATGAAGTCGCCCAGGAAGCACAAGAGTAGTCTTTCTACTCTTCAACTTTTTTAAAACTCCATTTGGATGACCTTGGGATTTCCCCCTCCACTTCCCCATATACCTAGAGTACACAGAGCCTGACAGTCAGTCACTCGGTGGCTGTCGTGGGGTGCGCATCGGTGTCGGCGCTCCGTTGTTAGGTTTTCAAGGTCACAGTAATATGAAATTGTTGGTGTTGTGCTGGTTCAAGGTCACCTGAGGGATAACCGATTGCCCATTTAGGCAGAGTCATGTCACAAACTCGAGTTTAACTTGGCACTTTTGCCGTTTCTCGTCGAAAATTCGCTCCAAGTGGTCAAGGTCACGGGGACTCGGACTGAAACTCGGAGCGTAGTGCGAGAAACGGCAAAAGTGCCAAAAAATTTTAAGTTTCGGCATGACCTTGACCTCAGTGGCGTCGGTGACGTCATTTTGATGACGTAAGGGGTGATGACGTCATCAGCACGTCATTTCTGTGACGTCATGGGTGTGACGTCATAGAAATGACGTCATTAGTGATGACGTCATCGATGACGCAATCGATGACGTCATCGATGACGTCATCGGTGAGGTCATTGACCTCGATGACGTCATCCCTCAGGTGACCTTGAACTGGGCCAGCACCAACAATTTCACACTACTGACATCGTAAAAACAAAAGACAATCTTAAGACAATGCTTGTCATAAACAAACAATGGATTTTTTCATATTGTCTGAGGTACTATAACTATAGAAATCTTCTGTGAATTTGGATGAAAGAAAAGAAAGAAGAATCTGTAACATACTAAACAGCTCTTCTCAATATATTTAATACAAAATACGCAATTTATTAAAGTATTTCCCATTTTTGCTTTTTTTTTGTAAAAGTACCTGTCAATAAATCAACACTGTTAATTATTACACGAGTCTCTCTATAAATTACGGACCCAAACTATACCAGGTTATTTCCTCATTCATAACAATATTCATTATGTCATATCTTACCTTGTTTATTTTTTCGTTTGTCTGTGTGTACTTATATTTTATAAAATTCATGTTATCACTCTCGTATGTCAGTGTGTCTAATAAAAAGTTGCATGGCGATTTGTCCCTATTAATTTGATTTATGTTGAAAACGCCAGAAAAATGTGAGTCTGGTATTAAAAAAGCAACCACTTTTTATTTCTAAAACTAAAAATCTCGAAATCCTAAAGTTTTACGAAATTGTAACACATACCTTAAATGTTGTATATTTTGTATTATTTTAATAATAATGCAAATGTTTTAAGATTCGACAACAAATAACGAAGTAATTGAGATTTTTTACATGGAAAACGTTAAATCATATATCCTTATAAAGAAAATCTCACTTACCATGTTTACAAAGAAGACTTAATATTGTGACAATGATTTTTATTTTTAAAATTCAACATATGTGACATAAAAAATGGTATATTTCACCACTAGTCCGGAAAGTGACCCATTTCCGGGTGAGATAGTGTTTTACGCGCGAGGCGAAGCCGAGCGTGGAAAACACTATCGAGCCTGGAAATGGGCTTTCCGGACGAGTTGTGAACGATACTTTTCATCACGACGCAATTATTAATAAATGTGGAAGTTTTAAAGGAGGATTAGTTTTGTAAATTCTTCGCCATTGGACAAAGTAAACAAAGCTGGAATTCAAATTTTAATTTGTTTTAAACCCAGCTGATTGTTGTTGTACGGAAAAGTAATGTTTACAAACATTACTTTCCGTACAGGTCAGTAAAATCAGCTGACGGTGACAGTTTGGGAAATGACTACTTTCCAAGGTCTCAGCTGTACGGCAAGTTGTCACTTTCGTGTATGGAGTGATGAAAAGTATTTATCTTGAAACTGCACTAGTGAACTGTCATATGATGGTTTGAAAACATGTGTTTTATTTAATGTTGTTTACAATAATTAATTCTTTGTTTATTGCTTAATATAAAATAAAGTCTTGTTCTTATTAAAGGATTCTAACGATATTTCTTGGTATTATTACATGGTGTCAGGTTACAATGTCTCAAAGACAAATGAAAAAAAGGCAAATCTAATCGGGATGTTGATGATATATTTCCAACTGGACCTTCCACCTCTGCTGTAAGTTCTGGTTCTTCACTGCTCAAACAAGGGTTTAAGTATCAGGGCCAACCCCCCCAGCCCTTTTCATTTATTGATTCAGAATGGGAAATGTGGTTTCGTACATGTGAAAGGTACAGGAAAAGGGACTCTTTCCTTCATTGGCACTTTTCAATGTGAAATGAAGGCCGTTTCTGGCAGATCTTCTATTCAAAGAATTTTTGTAGAGGATTTGAAGAATGCTCTACTCGGAAGACCTGCAATACACTCTCTTATGTTACTCACCTTGTCTGAGGAGATTCATTCAACTTAGCTGCAGAGTAACAGTTGAGGATAGAAACGAATTTACGACATTATTTTCTGATGCGCCAGGAATCATGGAGGGTGGGCCCCATAACATTAAACTTATCGAGGGTGCAAAACCTTATGCAATTTCCGCCCCCCGACGAGTTCCCCTGCCGTTGTATGAGAAAGTCCGAGAAGAACTACTTCAGATAGAGGAAAATGGTATAATTTCTAAGGTTGAAGAGGCTACGGAATGGTGCTCTCCTATCGTTGTGGCATGAAGAAATCTGGCTCCATACGTCTTTGTGGAGACTTTACTGAACTTAACCGGTACATTGTAAGGGAGCGTTTGATTTTGCCTTCCACTGAAGAAATATTTGCAAGAATTTCTGATGCTCGGGTATTTAGCAAACTTGACGCTAAAATGGGCTTCTGACAAATTTTATTATCTGAGGAGTCACAACGCCTTACAACATTTATCACTCCATTTGGACGGTATTACTACAACAGGATGCCATTTGGAATTTCTTCGGCGCCTGACATTTTCACCGAAGAATTGCTCGAATCTTAGAAGGACTCGAAGGGTGCGTCAATATGATGGATGACATCCTTGTTAGGGGCAACACCGTTGAAGAACACGACACGCGTCTTGAAAAGGTACTGCATACTCTTAAAGAGGCAAGGGTTACACTCAATAAAGACAAAAGTGCGAGTTCAGGAAACCTTCAATAAGGTTTTTGGGACATGAAATCAGTAGCGATGGAGTGTCCATTGATCCAGACAAGGTAAAATCTATTTCAGACTATCAGACGCCTTCGAACAAGTCTGATTTACAGCGCTACCTTGGAATGTTTACCTATCTTACAAAGTTCGTTCCAAATGCATCAAACACTACTCAGCCTTTGAAAGAACTTCTGAAGAAGGATGTGGATTTCATTTGGACCCCGTTGCATGAACAGGCGTTTTTGAAGACTAAACAAGTTATTACTAGTTCTCCGGTTTTAAACCCGTTTGATATTAACGCCTTAAGCAGAGTCTCTGCTGATGCATCCTCGTTCGCCCTTGGGGGTCTACTCGAACAAGAGCATAAGGGAAAATTTTATCCTGTGATGTATGTTTCAAGAGCAATGACTAAAACAGAAAAAACGATATTCCCAAACAGAACGTGAAGGATTGGCGTGTACCTGGGAGTGTGAGAGACTTCAAATGTACCTGATTGGTCGCAAATTTTTACTCCAAACTGATCACAAACCCTTGACAACATTCCTAGGGAAAAAGCCAATTCAAGATCTGTCACCTAGACTTCTTCGCTTGCGACTTAGATTGTTGCAGTTTGATTATGACATTTGCTATGTTCCAGGTAAACAGTTGAAGGTACCAGATGCACTTTCACGCCAAACGAAATTTATTCTTGAGTAAATAAGCGACAATTCCTCTGATGAGCTCGAGAAAGAGGTATCTGAACACATAGAAAATCTTCTTATCAGAGACACGTTATATGAACTAATAAAATCTCGTTCAGCACAAGATGAAACTTTTAAGCTCCTGAAACATTACGTTAGTTCTAGTTGGGACAATATCGACAGTCGCTGTAATTCTTTTGTGAAATTCAAAGACAGTCTTGTAAATTACGAGGGATTAATTATGAGGGGTAATAGGATCGTGGTTCCCCGCAGTCTACAAAACCTAGTTTTAGACAAAATTCACGAAGGCCACTTAGGAATATCAAAATGTCGTGGCATAGCGAAGGAAACGGTATGGTGGCCAGGCATAGGTAAAGACATTGAGAAAAAATTTTCTGATTGTTATGTATGTTTAAAAAACAGGAAGAACCCAGCACAACCACTCATTACTTCAGATTTTCCAAAGTTACCTTGGTCAATAGTTGGAGCTGATTTGTTGGTATTCAACAAGACAAACTACCTTGTCGTTCAAGATTATCTCTCAACGTTATCAAGATTATTTCTCATGTTATCTGGAAATTATCGGTCCCATAAATTCAATCAGTTCTGGGATCATTATTACTGCTCTAAAGAAAATGTTTTCACGCTTCGGAGTTCCACATCGCCTTCATTGTGATAACGGTACTCAACTGTGCAGCGCTGAGATCAAGAACTTTGCAGAGAGTATGGGCTTTGAAATAATCACTAGCAGTCCTAAATATCCCCAATCAAATGGACTGGGTGAGTCTGCGGTTCAAACAGCAAAAAGAATTTTGACGAAATGCCAGGATATGGAGATGGGACTTCTCTCATATAGGACAGCCCAACTAGAGAACGGATACTCACCAGCCGAATTGTTAATGGGAAGGAAGATAAGAAGCACAGTTCCTATATCGGTGGAGAACCTCCGTCCTTGTTAACCAGACCAGACAGCTTTACGGGCCAAAGAATACCACATCAGGAAAGGAATGAAAGCAAGATTCGACAAGCGACATGGAGTAAAAGACCTGCCAGAGCTGAATCCTGGCTGTGTTGTATGAGCTCCAGATCTAAAGCGAATGGCCTTGGTTAAAACTAAACTGGAACAACCAAGATCTTATCTCGCGAACTGGACAATGGCACGCAAATGCGAAGAAACAGAGTCCAAATCATTCCAGTGAAAAATTATTTTAAATCCTGAAAGGGGAGGATGTCATATGATGGTTTGAAAACAGGTGTTTTATTTAATGTTGTTTACAATAATTAATTCTTTGATTATTGCTTAATATAAAATAAAGTCTTGTTCTTATTAAAGGATTCTCTCGATATTTCTTGGTATTATTACATGAACAAAGTTATAAATTTTTTAAATTTGAAAATTTCGAATTTGAATTTTGTTTGGAATTTATAAATAATTTTTTGAAGTTTATTTCGATATATTGTAACAACCTGTATTTACAAATTCATTATTGATAGTTATTAGGAATTAAAATTATTAGTTGCTTGCTTTTTTAACGAAAATTCATGAACATTAATCATTAAAAATTTTTATTAGTAAAATCTTCATATTTGAATGTTAATTTCGACATATTACAACTGGTTTTCAGGCTAAAACAGGCCGTCCGCTCTACCCTTTAAGTGGCGAACCAACCCGACTGTCCATTCAAGTTCCACATCTAGATGTTTTCATGCCTTCTGATTGACATCAAAACCCTGCTGTCTAGATAATGAGGGAAGGGAAATTGTTATAGTGGACAGCCAAAATACTTAGCACATGGTATGGAAACTTGGTTTGCTGTATCCAATGTGAATTTCGCAACTGGTATAAAACAATATAAACATGTATACTGGCTTAAAATATTTATATGAATATATTTTAGAACGTGATTGCTAAATTGAGCTACTAAAATATTGCAGGTGGGGTGTGAAGTATTTTGGGAAACTTGACACAGTCTTAGCAAAAAATTAAACACAAACACTTATTTTATTGACTTTACGCTAGTAATAAAATATCAGTCTAACAAAATAGTCTTAAAAAAATTGAAATATCAGGTTCGTTCTCCTGTGCCTACATGACCATAGTAGTCATCCATCATGGCGTACATCAAATTAATATAAAATCATGTTTCCTTAACCTTACTAATAATAAAAGTATGAAAATTAGTATAAAAGTAGTTTTTGATAATATCGTGATGTTACATCATATTTAGGTATAAAAAACCTTTTTTAGAATTACAATTATTTATGAGTTAGTACACCTTGCATTTTAAGTTTTTTTTTTTTTACATTCAATTCCTTACGATAAATATAAGACATAACATATAAAATTTGAAAACTAACAAATACGTGGCAAAACACTTCATTACAATTAGGTCTGACCTAACCCACATTCGTGTGGAACAGGGAAATATGGCATTCCATGCATTTTTTAACTGCACACAAAATACGTGATACACCACAGTATAAAGAAAATATATTTTACTTAACAAATTAATTGTTGATTACTAAAATTAAATATAATTCAAATAAAATACCTCATTGGAGTTAAACAGAGACCCAGTAATTGTATGTTCTATTCCTCATTATCTAAACGATATTTATGTCTTGATACACTTCCTGAATAGCTACATTAACTATTCATAAACGTTTAATGCATGTAGTGTTAATACTTAAAACTGATTCACACTAAAAAAATTGAAGAACAATATACTAAAGGGCTTAATATTTTTAGTTAAGGGTATATTTTGGTGAATTAAAATAAGAAAAAAAAATTTATGAAAAATCTAACCCACCTAAGGAAGAATGCACAAGATTGTCAACGTTATCAAATAATCCATTTATGGTGAAGATATTTTTAGTAAAGTCTTTTTTATTGAATCACACTTGTTTTTATTTTGTGTATATATATATATATATATATATATATATATATATATATATATATATATATATTATATATTATTATATGTATATATATATATACTAACTAGGATTATTTTTACCTCTTCATAGCTTAAATCTATTGTATGGAAATAAACACCTTACGGATTTAAATAATAGTTGTTCGGAAACCATATCAAATAGTTTATTGTCATCAGACTGTTAACATAGCATTGACAATAGGTTAAATGTTAATTGTTCAATGCACAAAATGCAGTGCTTGAAAGATTACGACTTATTATGACTTTTTAAACCTGTACAAAGGTTGGATACCAATGTTACAAAAACATTTGATATGTCACAAAAAGCGTCACCTTAGTCTCCAATTTGCACGTCAATATAATACTAGGTGAGTATTAAGTATATGTGTTCATATAGTAAAATTTTAATTTAATACCATAACAAAATGTTTAAGTGTACATTTTATGTATTTTTATATAAATTACCTACTGCATAAGAAGTCATCGATTTTGTCACCTTTTTATTAGTCTGTGCAATGGTTGTTATTATAGAACAAATCTCTAAATGCAGTTATAGTATACTCTAGGTCCTTTATATATTTTTGTTAATCTTATTCAGAGAAAAAAATTTACTGGGATTTAAAGAATTTTTATGTAGAAGAGTTAGCGAAGTTTAGTCGGATTTTCACTTCAAGAGGAAAATGTGGATCAAAACCAAAGCATAAAAGTGGGTTCAGCTTCGGTTCTTGTAAAGGCGATTCTGACAAATCCACATCTCATCTCTCTAGAGATAAGTGACAAAAAATGACTAGAGAAAAAACCCGTTTTAAAAAAAGTTTTATAGCACTTTGAGAAAACAATTACGTTACCCTTAAAATTTCTTCTTAACTCACTGAACTTACACATATTAATAATAAATCAGTTTTGTTTTACGTTTACTTGAATGTTAATAGATAAACGTTTAAAACCTCGTTGATATTATAAATCATTTAGCTTATTTAGTGCTTCATTAAGACTCTTATTGCAATAGTCTTTCCATTAACTCTTATTTATTATTTTTTATAGTTGTTTTATGGTGTTTTATAGTGGTTATGGCATGGTGAAATTTCGAAGAGCATTGATTGATATATGTTGTCCTTTATAGAGTAGATAATAAAAGACTAGTCTAAGAAGCTGAGTACATGTATGTGGTTATAATTCTTGCTTTTGAATCCAAAGGTTGAACTAACAGTTCAATCATGAGAAAAATTGTTAGCATTTTAACGGTTCAATTCCGGGCCCAGCTGCCATTTGTCATCGGGTTTTTAATAAATGATCCTTTCTAAAAACTGCTCGATGTTATATAGTAAGAAAACGAGGGGAAATGTCACTGGCATAAATACACGCAAGATTTATTTATTTATTTATTTTGTGTTTTGTGTTTGTCTACGCCAGTGGCATTTTTTAACGTTTTGACGGGGAATGGTCCAAACCCCAGTCTTGTTACTATCTAACATCGACCAGTTGTTAGAAAGCATCATTAATTAACAGCCCAATGACAAATGGCAACTGGGTCCGGAATCGAACCTTTAAGAAGCTACTGACTTTTCTCAGGATCGAACCGGCAACCTTTGGATTCAAAGGCGAGCACTATAACCACTCAACTACCCAGCCAGTTAAAAAAAGATTAAAGGTATTTGTAAAAACCACTTTCGCATACACAGTTTTTTTTTTTTTTACATTACTTACTTTTACTTATTGTATTCAAAATAATTAAATAAAAAAACATAATAATAAATATATATTTTTGTGGATTAAATAAAAACCAATATTATATCTTAAAATTCCGCTTTGAACTGGATTTGGAGATGAAACAAGAGTATTCATCTAGTATAAGCCCCAGACACTATACTCTTTGACTCCACATTCCACTTCACCCCTTCAACAATACAGTTGTTGAACTAAGCCTGGATCTACCGCACTCAAAGGACTTATCACAGGTTGCAGCTTCGCCTGTGTGACTATTGCTGTTTGATATGGCACGTTCAGTTCTCACCCAGTAATACATTACGTTTCAAAGATATTTTTGGTCGATTATTCAGTTTGTAGCTAGCTATTTTGCAACACCACTACTTTGAAATTACATTCGTCATACATTAATATGTACACATATAAATTACATTAGTTGTTTTACGCCAAAGAAGCTCAATAGGCCTATGTTTTTGGACTATCGTTTTCATTTAAAATCAAATTGGATAAATATTTTTCTTTGATATCTTCCACTTTTTCCCTTAAAGTCGCATGGTTTTGGATACAATTATAAGGGCTAAGTAGCAATAGAAATTATAATAATAACTATTGCCACTATATTTTCTGAAACACCAATAAAAGTAATATATTAAGTAGTAAACTTTTCTGGAAATTATATTGTAAAACAAATTTTAAAACATATTCTTCTTTGATGTTAGGCTGAAAATACCAATTCAACAGGTAAGTTGGGTTTATAGCGTCGTAAACATTATTTGTTTTGAGAACCCAAACAGAATGAAAAACGATTAAAAATCTTTTCTGCAGTAAATGTTTAATAGGAAAAAGATAATATTTACGACAAAAAAGTTAAATAGTAGGCCTATAATTTCATTTCAAGTTAATATTTAATAATATAAATTCTTTAAAATATATCAATTCATTATTTATTCGTATATAAATTCCAAGTCAAGGATGAACATTCGTTTAACAATTTTAAAATAAAAGGAAAGTAAGTTTCTACATAGGTGGTAAGAATAATACATTAACATTTATACATTCATAAGCAACTGCATAAAAATGTGTAAGGAAGTGAATATTTTTTAAAGCAGGTGAAATAAGCACGTGTTTTCGTAAGAATGTTTATGGACGTTTTTGTATAAATTACCCAGGGTTTCTAAAACACCGGACCGGAAGTTCCAAGCCACCCACAAGAGCTTTACTTCCGCCAGGAAGACATCCACAAAATGAAAAACATACTCTTAGTGGATCCCTGTTTGTTTAACCCTTACAATGTTTTAACATTGTACTTTATACATCGGTTTTTATTATAACAGAATCGAAGTTTTACACTTAAAACATTTGCAAGTACTGTGTTGTTGCTTTTCTAATATATATAATACCGATAGTGGTCTCAATCTTGTAAAAACTCAAGTATAAATGTCAAATTGAATTTCTAAGACTTATCTTTCTTATGATCGCACTCCTCTTAATAAAAATAATAAAAAAATTGTTAAACTGTTTGTATAAATAAAGTTTAAATTGATATCTCAACTTTCAAATAAATCCAATTTCATTGAGTTTTAGTTTTATTATTATATATTACAAACTCAACACAATTTTTTTTATTAGAAAGTTAATGTATTAATTATAATACATAAAATAATCTAATAAGAAGAGCTGTAGAAATGATCATTTATAGAGGAGATTAGCAATATTCTTTCACCAAAACTCTTAAAAACTAAGGATGTATTACACAATATAAGGATAAGTTGTGTTAGGTTTGCGAAATAAAATAATGACCATTAAAAAACAATTATTCACTTTTTCTACATATCAACATCAACATATTTTATTTAATAAATTCGGAAAAAAATAATGAAATAACTGTAATTTATCAAGATATTAAAGTTAAATTTGTAATTCTCAAAACGATATCCGTCACCACAGGATAACAAGGGAGCCCCTTGAATTAGATCACCGGTGTTCGGCCCTAATGGTACTATGAATCAAGGATATTTTTGTCTTCTTCTTTTAACTTTTTTGGCTTTTTTTATTGTTTGCCACTCGGCTTGATTACCATTTTCCAAGGAGGGAGAGCCTAAAAACGTGGCACTCCCCGGAACCATAGAGAGGAAAGCAGTAACCCAGTTCGGATCATGTTTTATGTTTTGTTCTGCATCTCCGCCTTTGTAGCAAAGAGTGGACCGATCCTTTAGCGTGTACTAACTGCGATTGTTCCCATGGTCCAGGCACTTGAAGCAACTGTAACGACGGTCCTCAAACGCATTATTACTGTGTCATTATTTAATTTATTTTTCCCCATATTCTGTCCATAGTTATAAGAACCGAATTGCAGATAAAATACGCGTTAGCTTATACACAATCACATTTGATTTCTCAAATAACAATCTACAAGCCACAAATCATAGAATAAAGCATCGAGTCAATACTCTCTACATAAGTTACAGTTAATATCAGTGTATCTTCCATCATGTTCAGTAAAGCCAACCCACTTAAATCATCCTTTATTTTCCTAAAATAAAAATTAACAATAAAAATTAACACATTTTTAGATTATATTATGGGTTGTAAGATAAAATAGTGAGATCAGTTTTATGTTGGATCTAATTATATTCATGGCATTTCCCAGAAGTATTATTCAAGTATTGCAGTATTTTACGTGATAGTAAAAATGTTAGTTTGTGCAAGAGACTTTGTTGATTCAACGTATTTAGATAAGTGGACAGTGGAAAGTGAGCATTAAATATTTCAAAGTGTTCACAAAACAGCGATGATGTTTTTTGTCATGACACCGCCATTACATATAAGGTCCAATGTAACATTTTATAAAAAATAATTATTTTTTAACAAATGATAACACAAGATATGATGGAACTATTTAACATATGTTAACTATTTCATTTGATTACAAACATGTCACGTTGAAACTTCCTTGGCACTTAATGTGTATTAGGTCTTTAAGATATTATATCTAATATTAGTATTTGAAACTCAGCTTGAATGGTTGTATTTGCCATAAAAGGGTATCTTAAATACTTTTTTTTTTTTTTTTTTTTTTGACAAAATCCAATTATTCAAAACATCGGTATAATATTTGAACTATATTTTCCAAAAACATTTAATAAAAAAATGTGTAAAATTCATAACAACCAACATGGAACATATAGTATATTTCGTCACTAGTCCGGAAAGTGGTCGTTATCGGTGCAAGATCGAGTTTCAAGTAGCCTACGAGGCGAAGCCGAGTACTTGAATTCGATCGAGCACCGATATACCACTTTCGGACGAGTTACGAACAGTACTTTTCATCATACCACCTTAAATAAATATACAGTTTGGATAAAAATTAATAAATTTTAATCTATATACCCCCTCTTACGTTGTTATTTGTTTATCTTGTATTTGAACTATTTACAACTAAACAATCAGCTGTTTGACATTTATATATTGGAGGCAACGAGGTTTAAGTTCCTGTAAGCAGAATAGCAGCACTAGTGATGTCAAACATTGGAAGTTTTTTTCCGGCCTAGTCCCGAAAACCACTGTTTCGAGGACTAGTCCCGAAAACTTTGTTTACCAACACGTTTATCCAACCCACCGGGAATCAACTAGTTTCGATCACAGCTGACCGTTCCGAAAACAACGTTTATCGCAATGGTATGATGAAAAATATTATACTGAACTGTATATATGTTACAAGAATTGCGTATAATCAGGCATTGTATAACGCTTAGTCATTCTATACAATGCATAAAGATGGCATTGTACCATGTTCCATGCCATTATATTTCACAGGCAGCGTGAAATGATACATACTTTTCATCTTGCCTAGGCATTCATACTCGCTTCAGGCAGGGTATGTAATGTTTTCCATGGATGTTAGTATGATATCAGAAGTATGATCTAGATCATATTTTTAATGAACCCTAGTTTTACCACTGAACAAATTAAAATACGAAAAATTAGAGCTAGGCAGGATCCGCGTCATTGGTGGCTGATCAACAGATACAGTTTGATGTACCTATTGCTAAAGGAAAACGATCCAAAGTTATTCTATTTCTTCAACCAAGAGACAGTGCTAAAAGTTCCTATGCTCATAATCCTGATTTATTTTACTAAATCTAATGTGATCCACGAAATTCTCTGCTGCTGGATTTCGTTACTGACATGGTATGTTCAACAATAAAAAATTATACATAACATAGAAATTTAAATTATAAAGACGTATCTCGGAAAGTATTAATTTATATTGGCAATTTCTGGATAATCGATATATTTAATGGCTTTATAACTAATTTTAAAAATCCAACTAATGAATGTTCACAACAATAATTTTTACATTAAAAAGTATAAAACCAATTCTGACATGTTTTGTTTTACACGGACCCTAGTTTTAGTAAAATAAACGCAGGGTCCATCCACAGTATTGAGAGGAGCAGGTGGCATTTTCTGGGTTTTTTACGATCATAGGACGAAACCCGAGGATATTGAGGGATTACAACACATCGATCGATATGAGAAATGTCCAGACATTTCGAATCTTATTTAATAAATATTTAATAGGCGGAAAATTTTTTTGTACAAGCAGCTCCTTCTACAGTTTTCAACCGATTTTTATGATATTTGTGTCATTGGATAGAGCTTAGCCTTATGTTCTTTCTAAAGTAAATTGGTAAATATCCACCCGAAAGGAAAGACCTTACTAGCCCATAAAGTTTCTTACTTTTCCATTTGATTAATATTGGTAAGGACCTTCATTGCTTAACATCACTTCTAACATTAGCTGTAACGAGTAGACAAACTACAGTGGCAAGAGAATCTATCCATTCATACCAATGTAATATAGTAATCTAATGTCTTAATCATATGTTTTGCAATGTAATATTTTCATATAATTTCAGATTTTTTATCTTCTAATGATAAAAACTCTGATTTATATTATATAACTTGAATTGGTCAAAGAAATAATTTCCTATTTAAATGTTTATTTTACTACCAATGAGGTTATTATGTAAACGTTATGGAGAATACGCAGCTTAACAAATCTGCATTAGTAGACTAAAAAGTATTTTTCTACCAATATCAAATACCCCCGTCGCAGCAGACCTGCGTACTCAGCGAATTTCCAAAGAATCTTGAGATTTTGTATTTTCCCCATAAACACCATAGGAATGGGTATGTAGGTTTGCTGCCATGGGATGTTGTTAGAAAATGTTAGTTTTGTTAGGAAATGTAATAGTTAGGTAAGGTAAATATCATATTGTATCAATATTCGGCACTTTTTAATTTTCCCCATAAACCCCATGGAGATGAGTATGTGGGTTTGCAGCCGTACGGGTGTTGTAAGTAAATATCAGTTAAACCCTACCTAGTGAATGAACATACCACATTTTGTCAAGTTATTCCAATAAAGAAGCGTGATACAGGGTTTTGTTGATTTCCCGTAAGATTAACATGGGGAACCTTTTTTTTTTACTTTTCTCCGTAACCTGTTAAGGGAAGTTAAAAATTAAAAATACTAAATTGTTTGTTTTTTTAAGCTCTTTTAAATGGTTTTAGTTAAAATTGTTGAATTTTTTAAATTAAGGTCCAAAAATGCCAAAAACCCATTTTTTACCCCTTTGAAACCCCATAAAACCCCGTTCCCATAACCCGATCATGCTGGTTTGCAAACTCATGAAAATAGACCTGGTCTTACACCTTCATACAAAATTTCATCAAAATCGGAGTTTCCTGTCAAAAGTTATCGGGACCACGGACACATATATCTATATCTATAGATATCTACGACACATATATATCTATAGATATATATGAAATTGAACGAATGGTGTTTTTTTGCTTCTGGGGACCTCAAAACAAAAAAGTATTATGGTCCCGGACCTAGGTTTCACCATGACTACTACCGTATTAGCGTATTCCCTATAGGGAATTTTGCTAAAATGAATAAAATAAATTGCTATTTTTTTAGCAACGTATACAAGATTAAAATGAAATACGTGTGTTTCTTAAAGAGGTTTGATAAACAACTTTAATCAACTTTTAAGTGTAAATATTTTCGAGCATTAATCCTCTTTGTTATGCGTAGTTTGAAATACGGTTCAAATGTAATTTATTCCACACAATGTGTACTACATGTAGTTAAAATCTTAATATATTTATAGTTATTTATTTACGTTAACAGTTTACATTAAATTAACTTATTTATAGAATGTGTGCTTGGTGGATGGTAGGGAGATACTTTTTTTTCATTGAAACTAACACATTGAATTTTAAGTGTCTAAGACAGACCTATAGAAGAGGTAGTGCTGTGAAAAACTAAACATTTTATTTGAATTTATATGTTTTAATTGTAGGAAAGAGGTCAAGTTATTTTATTAGACAGTTTATTTATTTTATTTTTTACTAAAGAAATACCTTATCAAAATCTAATATCTGGTATATGCAAAAATCCGGTGGCTTTGAGACAGCTTGTCGGTACTGTACCTATTATAGAAAGTTTATAACAAGAGATTCTACAAACCATTTTAATTTTAATAATCATTTAAAGTTTTATACAAAAATTAAACACACATTAGTTGATATTTTGTAAATTTTAAGTTGACTATTCAAAAATATACTACCTTAATAGTATTAAAAAATACATGATGAACTCTATTATAATTTTAATAAAATTATACAATATTATATATAAAATGATTTGTAATATCTTTAACATACATAAAACAGTATAATAAGTAGTTTCTTAATAATTAAGTTTAATATAGTCCATCAACTAAATATTTAAGATTTTTATGGCATGTGATCAGATTAATGCAACATTATACAGAATTCCAATCATTCTGGCAATAAAAAAACGTTGATCTTATACAAAAATAAGATAATTTTAAAGAGGTATAGTTGTTGTTAAAAACAATAGTTTCTTAAAATATATAAAACTACAGTTTCTTATCCAAAAAAGTCATTTATTTATAAACATTTAAGGTGAAGTATGAATTGACTCATATACGATATCTTAAAATATCCACTATGATGCCAACAATGTAGACCCAGTACTGCAGCAGTGAAGTGCGTCAGTCGAGGGTGCTACAGTCGCCACTCGCAACAAAGGCTGGGCTTGTCGAGTGCACCAACGGCACACAGGCTTCGTTGTGTGTTGATGTACTACGGTTGTTACAAATATTCACTAGGATGCCAACAATGAAGACCCGGTACTGCAATAAGTTCACAATAAGTTCATAAAAATACGATTAATAGGCCTAACTCATAAAATACACGAAATAAGTAAACTCTAATTAATAATACCATATGTAGATATGTTGCTAACTTCATTATTTTTACGACCTTAAATAATGATTGAAATATTTTTAGCAGAATGTTAAATATTGTAGAAATTATTCAATAATTAAACTCCATTCTGAATGTGAAGAGAATAATACTGTTGGTATAAAAGACAGTTTAAAAGCTTTCATCATCTGACAACTAAGCTGATCATTAAATTTTTCGTAAGAGGCTTTCATTCCCCTTTCAATTAATTACAAATTATATTTTAACCATACGGATAAAGAACTCATCTACATTACTATTGTATGCTTTAAATTGTTTTATTAAGTGTTAGTCATGAATTTGACATGAAATTATAATAAAAAATTGCTATGTTTTTAATGTACGTTGTAAGATTATCTCATGCTTAAAGAAAACCATCAATGTAGTTATTTCTTTCCTTTTTAACTTTTACTTGAATCAATTTATTTATTTTATATTTTTATCATATTTTATAACAATTTTTAAATACTTCAAATAATCCTCAATAAAGATATCACTCAACGTGGGTTTAATCAATACTTATACTTAGGTTTACTACAACTTATTGTAAAAAAATTCCCAATATCGAGTAAGCTCAGACTTCTTATTTTGTAATATTTTATAATTGTATAAAAATGAGGTAACTACAAATCGTCAACTTTGTTACAAAAAGGATTAGATTAATGGACAACCGATTAGAATATTTGATTATAATTTAAATTATTTGGAAGAATTAAATCAAATATTCAATAAAAAATTACGTTTAAATTAATTTAAGATAAAAACAAATTATTATTTTAGTTGAATAATGAAATGACATTTAAATAATTTTAATTATTACAGTTCACAAGTTATTGTATCTTTTGTAATAAAATGTAAAATGTAAGGCCTTAGTGACAATATATCCCGCAGCGAATAATTATTTTTGTTTCTAGGGACTAAAGTACACTTTCAGTCCCTTTCGCCTTTGGGGAGGGTGACAATTTCCCTGAGTGAGAAAAAGTATTTTAGTCCCTTGATGCACACTACATTTTTCCTTCTACCTACACGAATAACATTTATTCCTATAATAATAGGGATACCGTATATAATTTAACTTTACCTTCATATGATTCCTTGCTCCGTCAAGCTGGATCAGTCACATCAACATAAAAACATACAAGGTAGGCTATATAATTTTTAAAGAACACAAAAAACAAAACAGAATCCAAGCCTAGTAATAATTCTTCCACTTATGTTTTGGACTTAAACTACCCAGGCGAAATGTAAACAAACACGTACACTTCTGACAGATAGAGCTGCTATTAGTAAACAAAGAGTAACGAAACAAACACTAGTGACAGCTGACTGGGACTCATGTTCTATTTAGTATCTCTTTTAATGTTATTCTTATGTAACTAACTTTAGCCCGTGGTACAAAAAGTTGAGTTTTCCCTAAGTAGAAAAATAAAGTATTCAAGTCACATGGGGTAAAAACTAGTACTTTAGTACTCTATTCCAAGGAGTAAAATAAGGCTAGTCTGAATTTGTTCCAGTTAGGGAAAAATATTCAAGAGCTTTGCAATCGTGCATTTTGTCTTATAGAAACGCGTATTATTTATGTTCTTAGACATGTCTTTAACAGGACACGTATGCGATAAATATTTTTCTCAACGATAGTAAAACTTAAACAGTACCTTTTCTCTAGATTACAGAAATCTATGTAAATAACAAAACCTAAGTAAAAGTTTTAGATTTTTATTATTTTCGTAACTTATTTGAGGCACGTATACATTTTTTAGTATATCAAAGCTTTCTATCTCTGATTACACACTAAGATGTCTAAAGTTAAGTCTGGAAAAAGGATCTATAATGATTACTAAGTTGCTTTGTATTCCAATATAACACTTTACTTTATGGCATCATGTAGCCTTACAAAAGTTAAAAGCTTTCCTTGCCCCGATCAATAACTTAATAATTGTAGCAGATCTGCTTTTTAAATCATCAATAATTTAGAAGAAATGACTGACTACATAAAATACATAAACTAAAAAGTTATAAAAGTATAGTTTTTGCATATGTTACAACAGCTATATTGTAAGCAAGTTTCATACCAATCATTACATAGTACTGTTATATAGTTAACAACCTTTCTCAAGAGATGTAAATCACAATGAAAACGTCTACCCACAGGAAGTAACTAGATCCTGACCAACGATTTGAGATTCCACAGTCTTTGTCCCGAACAATACGACCCAGATCTTGATAAGCCAAAAGCTCAAAACCGGGTTTATAACCTTTTTAATAGGGTATTTGTAAAATGTATGGAGCAAATGCTACCAAGTAATGTGTGGAAGTGAATGTATGTCATTCTGAATGCCACATAAAATGTTATATGGTCATTCAGTTATAATCTTTATTTTACCATTATTTTCCTTGTAACAGTAAAATGTAAATTAAAAATTGCTAAGATTTTATTATTTTATAGTTACATTTTAAAATAAAAAGGTTTTCCTATTAAGTAGAATTAAGAATTGTTAATTTTAACATGTATATGGGTTATACTATATAAATGTCGTAAATAAGAAGCTTTTGGCTAACTTTAGTTTGTATGTAGCAACACTAGAAACGCTATTGATATTTTTGTTTCTATTTAATTAAACTTAAATCGAATTGAGAAACACATTGAAAGACATGCCAAAACTTTAGAGTAATATGTGTATTACGGAGATAGCGATATTGCTAGATGTTAATTTTTGATTATTGTACAAAAATAATTAATTATGTACGAATGTTAAGCATGTCATTATTATTGCTAAACGTATGATTTACACTGGGCGCCTCACTTAAGTTTTCACAAATTAACTGTTGATCAATAATGCATCATAACATTTTAATATAACTAATTTCCCTAATATAACTTAGGAAATATATATTTTTTTAGTAAAAACATTACGTCACCGGTTTAAATATTGCAAATGTAACATAAAAAATTTGCCGTGTATGGTATAATTTTCAAGTGTTTTTAAGGGCAGTTTGTATTAATACAAACATTTTGTCGAACCCAGTTTTCGGTTACATTCATCTGTTTCAAAGTTGTGGCCATTTGTAAATAAAAATTTACGTAATACAATATACATAGTTCATCATGTGCCATGGACGGCTTCTGATTCAAAATACGCATTTAAAATTAGTTAGGATTTAAAATAATATGTCACTGTCACAATAACACCTTTATTAATAAACAACATTTCTAAGATGTCATATTTTTTTATTTTTTTATTTATTATTATTTTGTTTTCTTATATAAATTAAATTCAAAAAAACTGGTCCATACTGATTTGAATGTCAATTTGATGGTAAAAAAACAATAGTAGGCTAAAGGCCCTTCCATACCATCATGTCCTAATCAAATAACATGCAAACCATTTGGAAAAATGCCTTTTTTATCTTTATGGCACACCATTTAACAAAGCACCTATCAAATCATACACCCACAACGTTAAAATACGATAATATCAGAAAATACGAAAATCATACACACATATAAAAAAGATTCTATGATGGACCATTTAGACAATCATGAAAAAAGTTAATCTGTTCAAATGTCCCTAATGATGTCGTGAAAGAGAAACATAAGTTCATTCCCAATGTATTATTTGACCAAATCAAAAAAGCTTCCAAAACGGAATCGGCTGGACAAGGACACTATAAATAAAAGTAACAAAAGTCAAGCTAGGGCACGATTAACCAGCAGTCTGAAACTCGTTCGCAAACCGGCCGGCAATGATGGCTTTTGTAAAATTTTGAATTTAAATAAATTTAATATGTGCGTATCTTGTATAAAAATATAAAAACCAACGACTAATAAGTGACTTCTGACAGAAATATTTTTAAAATTACATCCTAGCATTTTAGTCATATTAGGAAAGTTAAAGGAAAGTTTTGTCTCAGTTGTGAAAAACTAATTTCTTTATGTTTTTTGGGTCGCTGAACACGAATATGAGGTTTGCTAACAGATATTTTGCCCGGAACATTGCCTCTTTTTGCAAAAATAGTCGCATTTTTTATGTTTTTGACCTAAATCTTGGTTATTGTGAATTATTACAAAAATGTATTAGTTATTAAATTAAAGTAGAGAAATTTCCATACAAGTTTTGTATTCAACACATTTTTGTGCGACAAACCGTTTATCCCCTAGAGCGCGTTGAAAAAGAGCCGAAATTGAAAAAATCACAAAAACGCCAAATTCTGCCCTTTAACTTTTTATTTTCATGGAAAAGAGTAATGTTATGATGGATTTGACTGTGTAAGATACAAACTGTAATGAAATGCCAAGAAAAAATAATAATAACTAAAAACCATGATAATTTTTTTACTATCTATGAACATTATTAAAAAAATTAATAATATTTTATTAAAATCAAATGTAAGAAATAAATTAATATAGATGAATAAAACGAAATTACTGAGATTGCAGGTGGGCGTGCATCAACTGCACGACACACTCCAAGGGACGTCACCAGAGACGTGCCCTAAGTGCGCGAAGTGGTGGGTGGTGGGTCTATTTTACTACCATATCATGAGACAACATGGGGTTTTAATATTTACAAATTAATTAATTTCCCACTGAAAAAATATGTTCATTAATTTTTCTTTTTGCTGACTTATATCCAGTGAAAAGCTTAGTAGGCCGCTCGTCAATAACTGTCAACTGTCTTCCTTTTGACGTTATGTATACATTTGTTGACGGAAAATCTGTTCACCCAATGAAGTGGAGTAGCTTCATGGTTATGTTAATTTCCATAACAGGGTGATAAATTATTGTATATTTATTTAAATATGGTTTTCATACGGACGACATATTTTAATTCTCTGGCGATTTCAGAAATCTTTGAAACCTGTAGAGTATCCGGCATTAATTATTAAATTGTATACTTTGTCATTAGTAAATTTCACAGTGAAAAAAATACGTTCAAAATCATCACACAGTTTTTAACAAAAAATATAAGCATTTAGAACACTTACAAAAAACTTATGTTTACGAAAAAAATCCAAGGCAACATGGGTGTTGTTTTTTTGAAAAGTACACCTTAACGGACCAAAATAATCAATAAACTAACGGGGGAGTGGAGATTATAAATATTTACGAATGCTAGTGCCAAAGCCAGGAGTTTTACCACATTTTGTGATACAGAAGGAGCTGATTACCTGTACAGTAGGAGATTTCTTCCGCCGCCAACTCCCGTATACCTGGCTCGGGTTTTGCGCAGTTGAATCACATATTTTGGGACCTTTTAGAGCTTCGCGAAGTTGATGCAAAACGAATTAATTTTTCGCTCAGATGATCTTGCCTGTCCCTGGCTTTAAGAACAAAACATTTTTTCCTAGCACACGCAAAAAAAAAAAAAAAAAAAAACAGGTCAACATCCTCACCAACAATTATTTTCTCACAATACTTAGCTAATGATATAGCTTCTGTAACTATCAATGTTTATGCGTCTTCTGTTGTTAGTTTCTAAGTAATCCATCGCATGCTCAGCTTATTAGTTAATAAAGAAATAAATCACTTATTATTAGGGATGGTCCCCACAAACAACATTCTACCCACTCCTTGTTGTCAAGGACAAAATTGTTGCAGAAAATATTCTGTGTTTACATGCACTGAGTGGATTTGAAACGACCTCTGCACAATTCAACCTAGGAAAAGTAAATTTTGTGAAAGCACTCACAAAAACTCCTGATCTTAGTAATGCTCTTAGTGTTTTAGAAAACAGTGAAGCCTCTCCCCGAAGCATAGCAGCAGCTGGTGAAAGATTCTTATTGGAAGTGTAAGGTTACAACGGGAAGACCACGACCTCTTTGAACCAACTACTTCCTAAACTGAAGGCAGCATTTAAAGCTTCATCAAAATAGCTGCGCTTCCACCCTCAGAAGCAGCAGTAACCTAGCACAGTTACAGGGTTTACCATCAAGTGCACTAATGGATGGAAATCATTATTGAAACCTCAGTAATTTTGTTTTATTCATCTATATCCATTTATTTGTTATAGTAGGTTTAATCAAATATTATTCATTCGTAAATGATGTTCATAATCAAAAATCCTTATGGATTTTAGTTATTTTTTATTTTATTATTTTTGCATTTCATTGAAGTTTGTATCTTAAACAGTCAAATCCATCATAACAATACTCGTTTTCATAAAAATAAAACGTTAAAGGGCAGGATTTGGCGTTTTTTGTGATTTTTTCCATTTCAGCCCTTTTTTAACGCGTTATAGCGGATAAACGGTTTGTCGCACAAAAATGTGTAAAATACAAAACTTGTAGGGAGTTTTCTCTACTATTTTTGTAATAATGCATAACAACCAATATTTAGGCCAAAAACATAAGAAATGGGACTATTTTGCAAAAAAATGGCAATGTTCCGGGCAAAATATCTGTTAGCAAACCGAGTTCATATTCGTGTTCAGCGACCCAAAAAATATAAATAAATAAGTTTTTCACGACGGAGACAAAACTTTCCATTAACTACCCTTTTTTGTTCTATATTGAATAGCCTATTTGGAAACTTGGGTGGGTTATTTGTGTTTATCAGTGGATTGAAGACTGTGAGGGTAGGTAACCGTTCATCGTTCCCAGAATTAGGAAAATAATATAAAATAAAAGTTCTATTTAAGGGTAGGGGACATGTCACATTTACTTTTGATAAGTCACTTGAACAATAAGTTTCCCATCAGCAGTAACTGCCAAAAGTAAAACTCATGAGCCAAAAAAGTTTTGAGAGATAGATTCGTGTAATATATCTACATGTCAGTTTGATATTCCTCCGATGTTGATGCATAGGGCCTATAATTTTTAAATTTACAGTTCACTGACAATGTTTTAAGGCATAGATGTTTTGATGTATATTTAATTAAGGTAAATTAAATATTGAAACAATTAGTTAATTAGAAAGAACAACAATACCTGTTTTAAAACATAGTTTGAAAAAAAATCATTACATTTTTAAATAAAATTGCACATGAGTAGTAGATTTTATATACTGTTACAAAAAGTAAAATCCAAGCATTTGCCAAAAATCGTTTTTATTTAATTAAAAGTTTTTAAACAAAATTTAATCTGTTGATAACTTCTCTTTAGATATAAATATTAAATCCCAAATATTTTATGCAATCCCTGTTATCCTATTAAAAGGAATTCTGTATGTGGTCTATTAATGTGGTATCTTTGAATACGTTTAATATTTTTATTTTTTATTTTGAAGGTTGTTTTGCTAGGGGTGTAGGATAAATGTATAAAGCTTAAATGTATTAATGTAAGATAAAGCCTAAATGTATAAAATGTGTAGGTTGAAGCCTACATATCAATCTACACTAATTTTAACCTTAAAAAAAACTTTATATAAATTATGTGATGATTACAGGAATCCTAATATTATATAACTTTCAATGGCCTGATAACGCTTACATGTATGTTTCATTATAAGGCCACGAACCTGTAATATTTCATCCGTTATAACGTTTCATTGAAATTTATGTGTATATGTCTTTTCTTTCCCCTCATTTGTGAATTCACTTACTTTATACGATCATTACGATTAATTACGAAGTCATAATTACAGCCACCCCATCACCTAAACTATAAGTTTACCAACTTTGATCAAACTAAAGTAGTTTGCTAAATATCAATACAAAATTAGAGGTTTGGCTTTAAGAGACGGAAGTACCTCCGACATCTTGATTTTTTGTCTCCTATGAAGAATATTAATTATAGGTGTCTTTAAAACACTTCCTCGATAATCTTGCATCGGATTCGCATGAAACTTGAATATGTTTACATATTTGGTATGGCGGTTCATACGACGTTAATACATTTTTAATTAAACTTATAAAATGGTTTACATGGTTTGAAAATGGTATACATTATTTTTATTCGTTGTTTGAGTGGAAAATTTTTAAATTAAATTTCTATCATGTTAAATGAAAGACACTAAAGAACATTTTAAAGTGACATAAAGTCTGTAATTTCAGACAAAAAATCTCACAATAATGTTTCAAATTCAACATTGCTTTTAAGGGACAAAATACCGAATAGCGCAGGTAATGCTCACTCTTAAGTGAATTCTGGTGTAGATATATAAATTTGCATAGTTTGTTTTTCTAGTGGTGCAGGTTGCATTAATTTATGAATATTACATAACAAATGTTTTGCTTGTAAACAAGTGTTATGTTAATTAAATAATAATGACGGTAAAAAAGTCAACGTCATAGAAACGTAATCTTTTAGAAAAGCTATTTTTCAACTCCTTCCATGAAAGCATTAATAGGAACCTACGCATTAACCATAGCTTTATTGTATGAATGGATAGAATTTATAAAATGTGATATATATAATTTTCCTTAAAATGTTGACATTATTGATATGTTTGAATACCAATCTTAATGAATCATGAATGGGGAGCTATTAAATAAATAACGTTGGCAGTAGATGTCTGCCCTTTAAGTATTTCATAAAAATTGTTATACTGTTAGATCAGGAATCTTAACTTATTGATGATATCACATTCATCATCATTGTATATATCCACTACAATTCATAACTAATGATGATATAACGATGACCATTGCGGGTGTACCACAGCATATCACATTCATTATCATTACGTATCAAGAGTCGCGCATAACTGGCAACTCTGGAATTAAAACCACGTGTCACAATTGCATATTCACGGTGTTGGGTAACGGCCAATGATTATGTCAACACGTGATTGTTGTATCACAACATATCACGTTCATCACGGTCACGTGTAAACCTAATTATTTTTCCGAATGACGAATGACCGGATTCCATACTTGTTTTATCACAGCATATCACATTCATTATCATTACGTATCAAGAGTCGCGCATAACTGGCAACTCTGGAATTAAAGCCACTGTCACAATTGCATATTCACGGTCTTGGGTAACGGCCAATGATTATGTAACGGTACACGTGATTGTTGTATCACAACATATCACGTTCATCACGGTCACGTGTAAACCTAATTATTTTTCCGAATGACGAATGACCGGATTCCATACTTGTTTTATCACAGCATATCAGATTCTTCAACATTTAATATTCATGGCTAGGTACTAATGTTGATATAACGGAAGCTGTGTTTTTAATCACCACTTATCATAATTATCACCTCAGTCTCTGGTACACCGAGACGTTATATATCAAAACTTCGCATTGGGTGAGTCGGTGGCGTCGTGGTTAGCGCGCCGGACTTCGGGACCATGGCAGCGATGTCGTGGGTTCGAATCCGCGTTCTGCCAGTGACTTTTATCGGTAAAATTCACCTTGTATTGTAGCGGCTCACCCCTTACTTTTTCTAATACGTTACACGCACAGATCAAAATACTATGTGGACGGGGCAAAGTAAGGCAAAAAGATGTCCGCCAACCTCATAGACAAAAGACGGAGAGAGAGGAAAAACTGCGTGTAACGTCAAGGCAACCCTTCACCACTTCACTATTGCGTGCAAGTCTAACGCGTATATTTCTCAATCATATTTGAAAACTTTACGCAAGCCTTATATTTTTTATTCCGTGTATTTGTTATTTAAAGTTCGAGGACTCTTTTTTATTCAGTTATATATAAAACAACTATTGCTATAAACATACAAACAAAAGCAATTGAATCATTGATACTGACAAGGAGTGTCATGAGGAGAATTTGAGCTCTTTTGTTTTCTTAAACATACTGGGTAGACTTTGCCAAAAATTGGGATTTGTGTTTACATGAATTCTCACTACTCCCGAGGGTGTGCCCTTAGTACTCAACCAACCGGCGACCAAACTAACCGATCACCCGTGAGGGGCAGTGGCAGCCCTACTCAAACTGCAATTTTCTCAGTTTCCTACTCTCAGATATTAGAGAGTTTTTGCGCATATGGTAAATGAATACGGCAAACGATAAACGCTATTTCATTCATGGTTGATTTACCTGTTTATAATGCTTGAAGCCATGAAAAACTTGTTGAAAAGTGATCAGCGGTAATCGTTGTACATTATTTATCCGGTTACACCAGCGTGAAATGCTAATTATTTATAAATTTGCAAATAAAAATAGCGTTTAGCGTTTATAGTAAGGTTTATCGTATGTTGCGAAAATTCTCTAATATTTGTTAGCTACACCCCCAGTAAAGATGGAGGTCCCGTCTTAGGTTTTACTTGGGACAACGGGGATGGTGAGGCTCAAGCTGGATACTAATCCTCTGGGTTCCAGTCGCGCCCGTATTGAGACATCGGCTCCGATAGGCTACAGTCACGCCTGAAGGTCGACGGAAGCCACAGATCCCCGAACACTGACTCATTTTCTCTTTTTGTGAGGCTGTAGTGTGCACCTAGGAAGCACGCGATTGGCAGAGCCACCTCCACCAGGGCTCGGCACAGCTGAATAAGACTGTCCAACATCAGTGATAAAGAGAGCCATGCCCATTCTCCCAGAACCTTAGGGCGAACCACCTCCACCAGGGCTCGGCACAGCTGAATAAGACTGTCCTACATCAGTGATAAAGAGAGCCATGCCCATTCTCCCAGAACCTTAGGGCGAACCACCTCCACCAGGGCTCGGCACAGCTGAATAAGACTGTCCTACATCAGTGATAAAGAGAGCCATGCCCATTCTCCCAGAACCTTGGGGCGAACCACCTCCACCAGGGCTCGGCACAGCTGAATAAGACTGTCCTACATCAGTGATAAAGAGAGCCATGCCCATTCTTCCAGAACCATAGGGCGAACCACCTCCACCAGAGCTCGGCACAGCTGAATAAGACTGTCCAACATCAGTGATAAAGAGAGCCATACCCATTCTCCCAGAACCTTAGGACGAACCACCTCCACCAGGGCTCGGCACAGCTGAATAAGACTGTCCAACATCAGTGATAAAGAGAGCCATGCCCATTCTCCCAGAACCTTAGGGCGAACCACCTCCACCAGGGCTCGGCACAGCTGAATAAGACTGTCCTACATCAGTGATAAAGAGAGCCATGCCCATTCTCCCAGAACCTTAGGGCGAACCCAGGGGGGGGCTGGTGTAGGGTAGTCGTCATCCCAGTTCTACGGGTGTACGCCCTGAAGTACATCGCACATACCGTTAGTGTCGTAATGCGACCGCCATATCTAAGGCCCGGCACTAACTCCATGGGAAACTGAGCCTATTTCAAGCTAAAGGGGGCCACAGTAGTACTCTCTTTTAGTACTCAATGTCCTTGAGTGATACAAGAATAGGATTTGTTTCATGATTGAAGGTTCATAAATTGCCTCCTAATACGCTTCGTTTACCAGATATCCTCCATTTTATATAAACCCATGTTATCTTCAAAACTTTTCAACTTATATTTTTAAAACTTGGTTATCGTGTTTAAATAAAATAATCATAGAGTAGAAAAATAGTTCAACTTGGACTAACTTAAAATTTAAGAATGTCGGCCATACAAATTTTTTAAACTTACTTACCTCACGAACTGTATTTTTTTTAACTTTTATAAGTGACAAAAAGGTAACAAATTAAATAACCTAAACAATGATAGCAAGCTTGTAAAGATCTAACAATAAATAACCGAGTTATTGGGATTTTTCTGCAGAAAAACATTGATTTTGTATTGTATTTATAAAAGTTTTAGTAATTTTAATAGAAAAATTGCAGTAATTCTATTATTTGTTTTCAGATCTTTACAAACTATGTATCATTGTTCTGATTATATAATTTACAATCTTTTTCCTCTCTTCTACAATTTACAGTTACAGTTTTTGAGATATTAAGTTGAAATTTTTTATTGGACCAAGTTGACTTTGTGTTATACAATAGGTCTCTTATTTAAACATACTTACCTAGTTTCATAAGGATTGTTCGTAAAATTTTGAAGATAACAATTATTTGGGAAAAACTATAAACTCTCGGATATTTTGCAAACGAAGCGATTTTGTAAAAAAAAAAATATTGTTTATTTTATCTTAACTTTGACCCATATAACCTTTTCCCAGGATTTAAAATTTAAGTATGGGCCACCTTTTATATTAAATGCGTATGTATGTCCCGATTGAAAGTAGTTTCAGAATCATCACATTATTGAGAACCATCATATTTTGATACATACGTTCCATTTAAGCCGATCCAATAAGTATCAACCATAAACATTTCCACATTCCACTCTCTGCACCATATTTTACGTCTTCGAATGTTCAGACACCAATAAAGAGGTTTACAGCTGCTATAGGATGGCTACCGTTAAGCTTTTATAGACTGCCGGTATCCTTTAGGCTTATATGGATAAATGGCTTTCCAGTTTCATCGTTGTTAATGCTAAGTGTTTAAGTAATAAAAAATATTGCGTTAAATTTTCTTAACTTCTAAAAGAGATATAACCTCTCCGCTTAGAGTTGCCTTAGAACGGTTTGAACAATTATTATTTGTTTAAACGGTTTGCCGAGACAACACAATTTTACATTGTAATAAACTGAAAAAAGTAAAAAAGTGGCTATCATTACAAACCATACGTAAATTTAGTTATTTTTTTACATATTTAATATCAGTTTGACTATACAAAACATTGAAGGAAAGTGTTTATCATAATAATTTTTTACGTAAAATAGGGCCAGAAAATTTTGTCTTAAGACCCAATTTTGTGACTAAATCGTATTTTACCATATATTTATATTTTTAATAACTTATATTTTGTAGAATTGTTATATTAATAATTAACTCGTGACAATATTTAACAATTACTATTTAAATTACCAAACTGAAACTGTTTATTTTTATTATTATATATATTTTCAAATTATTTTGATTTTAATGAGCTCGTAAGGCTATTGGTTCCCTTTTAGTAAGAAATATTCATAATCTTGGTATTTCAAGTAACAGTATTCACCATGTTCATATAACTCAATATAAATCGTAGAAAAAATAGTTTAAGATTTTGTATATGCTTTGTGGTTTGAAAAGTTACTATATAAAAATATTCATCTGTTCCTAAATACGAAATATATACAAGGTTATTTTACAACATTATATTCATTCCATAATATTACCCAGTGACGGAGGTCACTTAGGAAGATTGTGCTGCTTTCATTAGCATTCTTATGAGTAAAGTTGTATATATTTTATAACTTTAACAATAAAAACTTTACTGCATTGTTAATGAACATTTTAAATAATGTGTAAGAAATAACTTATAACCAAGAGATGACAACTGCAATAAGTATGATTTATCTTGTTATTGAAGGTTTAAAACATATATTTAAATACGTGAATCATAATGGGCAAAATGGCAACCACTTCAAAGTGATTTTCTCTACCATCTATTACAAAATCTTCAATAAATCCAATCACCAATAATGACATCAGTAATCTAATTGATTTTGTCCTCAGAAGTTCCGCTGCGACGAACACTGTGACTGGTTCACTTCAGTCGATTTTATGAATCTATAAATATTCTTAAATACATTTTTATTCTATTTTTAAATTCCAAATTTGTTATGTCTCTTCAAATAAGTCAATATTTTCAGCATCTAAATAAAATGGTTTTGGCTATACAAATATGGTTTAAAGAAATCTTTTTAAGCGAATGCGATGTAAAATGTGTAATAATTAAATGTGAAAATTTCAACAATATTATTGATTTCAATAATGACGATGCTTCTATATTCCTTCAAAACTTATTTTGATCTCACAACAATTAGAAACTGCAAAAAAATTACTAAACACCTAGCGTTGAATGTGTGCGATTAAACTTATCCAACAAATTGTGATATTTAAAGTCGTAAATTTTTCTTAAAATATACATGCAGCATGGAGGATTTTAGGAAAAAAAGCATACAACAAGTACCCTAATTATCCTTGCAGAATATTGCAACAGATCGTGAAATTTCAACAGATTATTTGAAAAGTTCATCACTAAACCTGCCGTTATAAACAAAATACGCCAAACAAATATATAACAAGTAAAAGTAAATCAATGACTATTATTTTTCCCAAGACAAAAATAACTGTGAATTATCTTCACTGTTGGCCCCAATCCAAATAAGTGTGAAATAAATTCACTGAGTTGATCCAAGCTTGGTTGTGCATCGACTTTAAATGCTGGGTTTTAATTCGAATAAATACATAAGAATAACTTAAATTCTAGGGGTGGTTACATAAGGCAAGTACTTATGTGTTTACAACGATGTATTTATTTACTAAATGTAAAAAATAAAAATACAGCAATTTATAGTAAAAAATAAAAAGATTATTGCTATGAATATAAATATAATCTTTCTAATTAAACTCGGGTTCTCGTTGACACACCATGGATAATATCAATACTACTTCTATTATTACTTTCCTTTTACTATATTTAATTTAGTAAACTAAAGCTAGTTATAAAAATACAGAATGACTTGAAGCTCTCTATTGACATTTACATATGTTATTCGTAATCAAAATATACCAAGTCAAAACTTCCAAAACACCATAGGTACCCAAACAGGCAAAATTTTGTACTTTTAACTGAATAATTTTGATCGAAAATGTTTTTTAACACATTTAAATATGGTATGACCCCGTTAGAGATAAAAACGTGAATAAATAGGTTGAATAAATTTAAAATTCACATTTCAAAATAGCAGCTTTTAATTTTTTTTTTAATTACATACAGAATTACTTACAATACGAAAATTTATGCTGTTATTTTTTTAACTCAATTAAAAATCCAAAAATATAATACAACGATTCATAAGCAAGAAAGCTACTAACCACATATGATCGTAGCCTGTCCCTCATCTGAGCAGGTTACCTTGTTAAGATGTTGGTCTTGGTGCCAGCTCAACAACAGACCGAATCCTAGTTTTGCAAATATCGGATATGATATTTTTAGATTGTGTTTGGTTAAGAAATCATTGTTTTAAAGGTTGATAGAGAGTTCAGAAATACTCGAACAAATCATATTCAAAAGAACATATTCAGACTCATTCTACAGGGCGCGGAAAAAATGTTTACATTAGACAAGCTAGTAACTCGCTTTCGTTATCGGAGCGTATTTCGTGCCCCTCGTCAGTAAACATTAAAATTTTTTTTTTCAGCATTTAAATCAATCATTTGTGTGTCAAATATATGCCACTTTGCATGGTCAATGAACTGAACCAATACTGAATAATAGCCAAATAATTGGTGTGGATGGAAATAAAGATTGAACCACAAAATGTTTCAGTCCGAGAGGCCAGCCATGTTCAAGGCATCTCGCTAGCCTACGGATTAGCGTCTTGGACTCTGGGTCAAGAGGTCACGGGTTTGATTGTTGGGGTGTCCACAACAATGTGATGGTTTTGGAATACTCTACCTTAAAAGCTTTTATTGTACATTGTACAATCCTTGCAACAAAATGCCTCTGGAGTAGACACAAGCAAGGCACTAGCTTGTTTTCTGGCGGGCCGACGAGGACTGTTTTACATACAGAATCACGGACTCTATCCGTATTCACTTGCGTCTGCGCTGACCTTGAACGGCCTGTCGGCGTCGTTTTCAACTCAAAACAAGTCTATCTAAAGTTAGCAACTCACTGCATAATTATGCTACGCGACGGAACTTGCAAATGTTGACCTAATTGAAAGAATGTACGAAACTCCGCTGAGTAGCAATTATTGAATCACCGCTATTGAAATACGTCTTGATAACGAACTAGGGTTGTTCAAGCTACCACTGATCCATGGCTACTAAAATGGCAAAACATTTGCGTTCCAATAAAGCCTACCCCCATCTTTCACAGACTTTCTGTTGCTGAGAGGTGCGCGAAAGAAAATAGATCGGTTTTTGCCGCACCCTGCATGACAGTGCCGATGGGAGATCCAATAATGTTAACGTCACAGCTGGAAAGAAAGCAGCACCATACATAAATCAGGGAGGATCGGATCCGGGCATTTGACATATAATTTCCCCGGGGGTCGGCAGATGGCAGCACTTTACTGAGCGATATAGCCCGGCTGGTGGTAACATGTCAATGAGCGTATTCTCTTTCTTACTGTAACTCCTCCCTGTTAATTTGCGGTAATTTACTACAGTTTGTGTAGTTAAAATATTAGATTTACATTAGAGAGTAATTCTCTGTAGAAAGAATTTGTCGCAAAGGTCAACTATTACAGTGTAATGTGCCATATTCAACGATCACATAAGACCAATAGATGGAGCATTTCTATCTGGCATTACAACGAGTGAAGCACGTCCGGCCATCTTGTCGTAGTCAACAGCTGCAAAATTCGCTGAGATTGGCGAAAAACTCAACTTTTTGCTTACAAATAAGTCGACATTTAGCCAATTTGTAATAAAAGTTAAGTTTAAAAATTTTTAATGGGTGAAGGGAATAATTATTGGACACTAATAGTTATAACTAAAAGTTTAATAATTAATATTTTCTATTTCTTATATTAAAATAAAATTTATACTTCTAAATACGTTTTGAAATGTAACATAAAAATGTTGGTCGGCTTCTATTTTTTTTCTTTTTCTGTCCGGTCAGTTTAAAAACGGGGATTTGGCAGCCAAAAAGTGTAATTTTGTGAACAATATATATATATATATATTTTTTTTTGCTTCTGTGGTTCGGTTGGAAAATTAATCCATTCGATAGCTTTTTTGCCACCCCACGGGCGCTGGGTCTTGCCAGCAGACAGCATTCGTCCCACTTCTGATACACAACTGCGGTTTTAATTTGAAAGTTTAATGAATAATTACTAAATATTGTTAGATTTTACTGGTTGTGTTTTAGTATCGTAACAGATTACACTCAACACGAGTAAACATAATTTTTTATAAAGAACGAAACTATAAACTTATAATACTGTATGCACAAAATGTCAAAAAATAGGCCTACTTGTATCTGAATTTTTTTGCCATGTTATTTTTAATTCATATAATGAAGCAATAATTTCACTTAAGTAATTACTTCTATTATAAAGAATTTTCTAACGCCTAGTTGGATCTTTTAGTGCAAAATAGCCTTAGAATATAATAAAAGTTTTTTATTATTAAATTGCTAGTGAAGTTTTTCGCAGTTGCACTAAGACTGTTGTATAAGCTGTATCAACAGTTGTATAAGATGGTCACTATACAAACATAAAAGGAATGCAATGAATTTTTTTTAAACTTTTTTTAATACTGAACTTACTTAATGAATATATAATGAAAATCTTGTAATACAAGCTGGGACATTTTACAGACGATAAAAATCATTGTTTTTATTAGATGGCGTATTTCTTGAAGGAGTTAATGTATTAATTATTACACTTCTTGATAAAAAAAATATGTTTTTTTTTCATCATACTATTGCGATAAACGTTGTTTTCGGAACGGTCAGCTGTAATCGAAACTAGTTGATTCCCGGTGGGTTGGATAAACGTGTTGGTAAACAAAGTTTTCGGGACTAGTCCTCGAAACAGTGGTTTTCGGGACTAGGCCGGAAAAAACTTCCATTGTTTGACACCACTAGCGCTGCTATTCTGCTTACAGTAACTTAAACCTCGTTGCCTCCAATATATAAATGTCAAACAGCTGATTGTTTAGTTGTAAATAGTTCAAATACAAGATAAACAAATAACAACGTAAGAGGGGGTATATAGATTAAAATTTATTAATATTTATCCAAACTGTATATTTATTAAAGGTGGTATGATGAAAAGTACTGTTCGTAACTCGTCCGAAAGTGGTATATCGGTGCTCGATCGAATTCAAGTACTCGGCTTCGCCTCGTACTTGAAACTCGATCTTGCACCGATAACGAAAACTTTCCGGACTAGTGACGAAATATACTATTTCAGAAATTACTTAAAACATAACAAAAATATTAAATCTCCTTTTTCAAGACTTTGTACCGTATTTTCGTATGGAATAATAACAATAATAATAGTTAACCCTGGGTAGATCTAGAGGCTTTAAATGTTGTGAGCGCCGATGATTCTTGTTTGCTTAAAGAATTGAGGGGTTGTCCAAATCATTTAAAGTTTAGTATCAAATTTATTAGGGAAGTGAGATGGTTTGTAATATGTTGGCCGTTCTGAAGTAGCAAAAATAAACAGTCTAACATAGTTTTAGCGCTCCCACCACGGTGAGTCACGGTCGGCAGCCGCCATATTGTGCCAGTGAAATATTCGTGCTTCATCTACTTATCTCATAGCTTCTAGGTCTTATGTCATCGAAGGTCATTTTCTTCTAAAAAGTAACACTTACTTTCAAAAGTCGTTATATTTGTAATGTTTTCTTTAAATAATTTTTTTTATACTACTTGTAGACAATTTATTCCCAATGAGAGCTTGGTTCTTTCAAGTCCAACCTTATCGTTTCAAATCGAGTAACTTAAGTTTTATCCTAGGAGAGTTCACGGCACAACATATGTGGCTGTATTCATCAACATTCAATATCTTTTTAGTTTGCGATAACTTCGAATGTTTGCCTAAGGGGTCGTCCATAAATTAAGTCATCTGAAAATAGGGGGAGAGGGTCCAGATAGAAAATGACGGTAAGGTGATGTGCAAGGAGGGGGGGGGGGGTCGGCTTTGATATGACGTCATTTTAAATATGATGTTTTATATCAAATTTTAACAGCAAAACAATGATAAATTCTAACACAAATCTACTATTATAAAATAATTATTTATAAAATACATTAGACTATTTTAAGGTGTTGTTTCATAGTTTATTTTTCCATTGAGAAAGTCATTTTGGCTTTATTTCTGAAGGTAAACTCAGATTTGATTGGTCAATTTTTTTAGACTACTGTATCATGTACTGTAGCGTTTAAAAAGCATTATTTTAACTTAAAATGGAAGTTTGTTAAAAATGACGTCATTTTTCCGAGGGGGGGGGGGTTAGACAAATTATGATGGTAGGATGATTTTAGGGAGGGGGGTCCAAAAATGGCCAAAAAGCTATGACGTAATTTATGGACGGCCCCTAAGCTGTTACTCAAAGTGGCGTACGATTGCAGTAGGAAATAAAATCATGAAGATTTTTTCATTACTCCTAATACCAAGTTGGATTACTTAGTATTATGTTATAAATGTCTAAATTAAATAGCCCGTGTATTATTTCATATGATAATGAAAACTAGGGCCATTAAAATCCAGTAATTTAAGTTTTATCCATGGCACGAAAATTAATGGTCATATTCAAGGGGAAAATTAAATGAGGCAAAAAATGGGTCATCCAGATTAATACATACTTGAAATCACTCACTGGTCCATATTTAAAAAAATCAGTTGATCTATACCAACATTTTTATAAGTAGGCTATTTTATTATTGAAACATATGCTTTTTTGTTTTGCTTTCCTTCGTAACTGTACGGTTGTCAATCAATTGCGATTTTTTCATAATATTAACTATAAAACTGCGAAAACCTGTAAAGCGTAATCCTCGGGGAACATGTGAATCATAATATATTTCTGCTTTAATAAACGACACTGTCGGTATGCACGGAAAAGGCAGGAAAAGACACGTGGTTTCCTATTAACATATAGATTTCTCAATCACTTGTAAGCGAGAATTTGAAAATTTTTGTAAGTTCGTATAACTGCGTAAATAACTAAATATCCGGTGTATTGGTTCAAGCATACTAACGTAGCTTGTTGGTTGCGTAGGTGTAAAATAATAGTGGAGACAGTGCATGATATATTACTATTATTAATAGTAATAATAGTAATACTAGCTATTAGCTAGTTATTAAGTGAATAACAACAAAGCATGTAATACAGTAACACACAACGAAGCCCGTGGGCCAGTGGCACACTCGACAAGCCCAGCCTTTGTTACTAGTGGAGACTGTAGCACCCTCGACTGACGTACTTCACTGCTGCGGTGCTGGGTCTTCATTGTTGACAGCCTAGTGAAAATGTTAAGACATTTTGTACGAAGATACTATGTTGATACTATATTTGTTTATAAAATACCTGAGAGACCGTCACATTAGTTTTCATGCCTTAAGAAAGACGAAGTATATATAATATATATATAATATATATACATATATATTATATATATATAATATATATAAACTGCTTTGAATCCCAATGCCATGTTATCTTGAAGTAGAACTGACATAAAACTCATATTGAATTAAAATTAAGGGGTTTTAGGTTCAAAACCATGTAGCTCTTCAATATTTTTTATATTGTTGTCATCTGGACTCACTATTATCATACCAATAATAAAATAAGTTTATTCACAGAAAAATTAATAAAAAAAGAATGATATGATGTATAATCAATAAAAGAAAATCCTTCGTTTACTTTCAGAAATACAATATGGGAATAAATACATTGTTAAATTAATTCAATATACAATAGTATAAAGACTAAAAAATATATTACTATTACCGAAAAAATACATTGGACAATTAATTTGCCTTTACTTTAAAAATTGAAACCCAATAGCTTTTTATTTAATGAATTAAGTTTTATTTAAATATACCTGTTTTCAGCGATATTAAGTTTGGACACCATAAAATAATGATTCAAAACGTCTATTTATATATATATATATATATATATAAATATTTAATCACAATAAATTGTCTCGTAAAAATAGAAGCTAAGAAGCAGGAGAAACTTAAATATCTATCTCTTTACAAAATTAAAATAAATTATTAAAGATTATACCATTAGATACAAATTTAAAGGATAACGATTAACTGTTTAACGGTTATATAAAAAAATAATAAAAAATAAAAACATAACTATGAACTTAACAGCTTCACTGAATATTCCGATCCATCGGAATATTCCGGAAGATCGCAATATCGGAATATTCAATAAAATGAAAGGTTTTTTTAACTTGCATATCCCATTCAAGTTAAAAAACCTTTCATTGTATTCAATTTCTGTTCGATGATCGTAAACTCTTTCCAAGAACCACCTGCCCCACCATCATCTTGGAAGGACTCACCTTCAATGGTACATAAATATTATATATAAAATATACTTGAATGCACTGTTAGGTACGGTATAATTTAAAGTATGTTTAGTAAAAATGAGTAATATAGTCCGCATTCATTGATATGTACGTATGTATAAAAACTCTTGAAGCTTAAGGGTTTCTTGCATCTCACAACCAACCGTTTAAACTACATTATTTATCAGAAAGGTCCAAATAAAGTAGAAAAATATTTTTTTGAACACGTAATAACTCATATATAGTCTACTTTCTTGCTGAACTTGATGAGTTACGAATTCTAATTTTATTTTGTATCCATTAATATCGGCGTTTGTTACTATGTAATAAAGATTTATTTTCTATACTGACAGACTATGAGAAATTAAACATATTAATGGCAAAAACGAGTAGCGTGCACACAACCTTAAAGAAATATTTATTCAATAACAACACACTTAAGAATCTCCGTGTTTTAATTTGTAATATAAAAAACATCAAGCTTCCTTTTAATCATATTTTTATGATTAGAGTAACTATTGAGCTGATCTTGTATAAAAATCTGAGATGATAGTTTTGAACTGTTATTTAAAAATGTAAACTGAGTTTTTTTGGAAAACGTAAACTTAGATTAGGCTAAAACTTTACCTTAGAAAGTTGGAAATATTCAAATATGGAAATTATTATTAACTAATATATTGGGAGTATTCTAATAGTCATTTATAAAAACGTTATTATATCATGGCATACTTAGTTATAATAAGGCATAGTTATGTAAAGAGCATTAAAAAAATAAATATTTGATTCATAAAAATAAATAAATTTAAACAATATTTTTATTTCAAATCATACGAAATTATGTATAAAATGAAAAAAAACAACAGCTGAGATAGTATGCCGTCCAGTAGTGGTGGAGACGGCGTGTGGTTCTGGACAGGTTGTTAGCGATAATGGTGGTGTCTGGTGTCCACTGTCACTGGGGCTGATTTATATGGTAGGGAAAAAGAAGATTAAGATCTAAGAAACCTTTGTAGATATTCTGTTGGAGGAACACATTTACATTTTAATATTTATTTGTCAATTGTAATATTTAAGAATAATTATTAAAAAATTTATACACATATAATTTACAAAACTCTTAAGATTTTTAGCAGTTTTAAGACGATATAAAGAAGATTTATTAAATAAATATATGTAATAAATTTGTTACGTGAGTTACTTGCTGGTCTTGCGGTTTAATATAACTGTAAATTAAGTTTACATTAATTTTGATTTCCATTTGTTATGCTAAGATATACATCTTTGGCTTATTAAATACACTAATATTACTACTTTTAAGGGCTCGTCAATCTATATCACACCATTTAATTTCGAAGAGGAAGATAACTGCTACTAAGAATAGTGGTTTCTTTTATAACTTTACATTTTATATTCTCTTTTCCATGAAATTCATTTTAAATGTTATAAAAAATATTTCTATTGATTTTGTTTGCTATACAAAAATCAGGAAAATCTATTTTATTCAAAACAGAAAGCAGCCACATGAAAATAATTATTTATTTGCCGATATTCAAAGAGCATATATAATTCAAAGAGCGTAAAATATACTTATTCAATAATTATTTAGCTATTCAAAAATACTTTGTTCTACCAGGCAAAACAAAATATCTAGGAATGCTGTTATAAGACCATGGCAGAACATTCTCATTCTGAACCCAAGATGATCCTTTCTCTTTATCTCTCACTTCCTCTTGGACAATCTCTTATTTCCTCTCTCTCCTTCTCATAACGATCTTGACGTATTTCTTTCTTGATTATCCTATATTACATCCTTCTACCATGGAGGCTCCGGGTTTCAAAATGTATTTTTAAGTATTCGAATTTTGACTGAATGAATCATAATTATATACCTCAACATTCAATAGTTGTTTGATAAATGTCAGCACCTGTTATACTTAATGTATATTGCATAGAAACTATTGCACATTATATGTAAATATAAAAATAACTATAACTATAAAATTATATAATAATAAAATATTTTTACTATAAAATAAAATTAACTATATTGTAGGCGGTATTCAAACATATTTAGCGATTAAATAATTTTACTAATCGTGAGGTTTATCGTTTAGAGTTTGAAGGAAAAGAAAATGACAACCAACAATGATGAAAAATAGCAAAATTGTTTAATATTGTATGAGATAAAATATAAAAACTTCAACAGATAGATTCTATTACATAGACTAAAGGAATTATACTGAAATAGTTAAATTTAAATCATCATATGCAACAACCACACAGAGCATTGGTTGTGTGAAGATAACTCTGGGTTACTTAATCGGCTAGATGGTTGGGAGTTAGTGTCTTTTTTTGGGAGAGTAAACAGTACAAGGGGGGGAGTTTTTGTAGCTATTAAAAACAATATTCCGACAAAAGCTAGAAGTGACATAATGGGGCTTTCCATTGAAAATGTTATCGAATGCGCAGCAGTAGAGATAAACCTAGTGAAAACTTCGATTGTGGTGGTGGCACTATACCGCCCACCCTCTGGAGCATTCAACACATTTTCTGATCAGATGGAAAAAATTCTATCTATCCTCTCTAAAGAACCAAAACAAAAACATGTTGTAATCTGTGGCGATTTGAATGTTGATGCACTTTCCAATTCTGTACAAAAAATTGAGCTATTTAGTTTGTTGGGTTCTTTTGGGTTGTACTCACATGTTCAGGAACCAACGAGAGTAACAGAGAGTTCGGAAACGTGCATAGATTACATAATAACCAACCGGGAAGACAGTGAAACGAGGGTGGTTGATTTCGGGTTATCCGATCACAATGCTCAACTTTTGAAACTGAATATTAATAAGGAGGTAAAAAATAACAGTAACAAATCAAGTCATTTTGAACGAGTTTTTTCTGAGAGAAACAAAATTAGTTTTAGAAAAGCCTTGTCTGATGTTGATTGGAATCAAGTAATTGATATCAAAGATGAAATAGATGTAACTTTTGATAATTTTTTGCGAATTTTGTTGATGAATTTTGAAGAACATTTCCCAAAAAAACTTGTAAAAACTACTACTTGTAAAAAACCTTGGCTTACTGAAGGGCTAAAAACATCTTTGAAAAAGAAACAAGAAATGAGTAGAGTAGCTAAAAGTTCAACAGATCCTTTGTTCATTAGATATTATAAAAGTTATGTCAAGTTATTGCGGAAATTAATTCTAGTCTCAAAAAAAAGGTGTAATGATGAATATGTCTTGAAGTCTCAAAATAAGCCAAAAGCCGTGTGGAATATTGTAAAAAATGAAACTGGTAGGAAAAAGAAAATTAGGGATACAGAGTTTTTGCTTATCAATAATGAAAAGATTAGTGATAAAAAATCAATGGCAGAACACTTTAATACATTTTTCACTGAGGAGCCTGCATCTCTAGCTCCGGTACCCTGTAGAGCGGATTCCGCGAGGAGACTGAGTTCCTTCTCAACACAGGTGGTATCTTCCATGTTTCTAAACCCAACCAGCGAAGCGGAGGTGTTTAATGTCATCTGTTCATTAAAATGCAAGAACTCGTTTGGATGGGACGGCATCTCTCCAAATATTCTAAAGTTTTGTGTCCATCAGTTGGCTCATCCTATTGCTAGTCTAATAAATCAGTCCCTAGAACAAGGAAAGTTTCCATCAAAACTTAAATACGCCAGTATTTATCCCCTTCACAAAAAAAATGACATCCACCTGCTAAATAACTATCGGCCTGTTGCTTTGGTGCCAACATTATCAAAGATCTTTGAAAAAATTGTCCTTAGCCGCCTTTCCAATCACATGTCAGAGTTCCATATCATAAATAATCATCAATTTGGTTTCCAAAAAGGGAAGTCTGCTCTTTTAGCACTCTACGACTTCACGAACAAAATATTGCAATCCTTGGATGAATCACAGAAAACGCTGGGAGTCTTCTGCGACTTATCCAAGGCGTTCGATTGCGTAGACCATTCGATCCTCTTGGATAAACTTTCCCATTACGGCGTTAGAGGCATTGCTTTGCAGTGGTTCCATTCCTTCCTGACTGACCGTTTCCAAAGAGTCAGTTTGAATGGTTCTTCAGGTAAATCCTCATCGTCTTATAAGCTTTCTCAGCGAGGTGTTCCCCAAGGATGTATTCTCTCTCCTGTTTTATTCTTAATGTATATTAATGATCTTCATTATGAAGGAGAGGATTGTCACATAAATTTATTCGCTGATGATGTAGCGCTCTTAATCAAGGCTCCGAATGATACCAGCTTAGACAACACCATCAACTCAGTTATCAAAAAGTTGATCAGTTGGTTTGAATGCAATGGTCTTCTTCTCAACCAAGAAAAAACGCAATGCATCAACTTTAGTCTTTTTGATTCAGCTCAAACGAGTCAAAGTGGCCTTGCATCCCAGCTGATGAGCCTCTCTTTATCCACTAAATTCCTTGGCGTCACTTTTGATACCTCCATTAAATGGCACTGTCACATGCAAAACATCGTAAAACGTATCAGTTCTGCTTTGTTTGCCATCCGCATTCTTAGATCAACTTGTAGCAAGGAAGTTCTCATTGACGTCTATCGTGGATATTGCGAGAGTATTTTGCGGTATGGAATTGCTGTTTGGGGTAGTTCATCAGATCTTGAAAAATTACTCAAGCTTCAGAAAAAGATTTTGAGGCTAATTTTTGGTCTCTGCCCTCGCCATCCCTGTAAGGAAGTGTTTAAAGAGGCCGGCATTCTTACAGTGCATTCACTGTATATTCAACAGGTCCTCATTCTGACCTTTGTTAACAAAGATCAATTAATTCCTTTGGGGCATTTTCATGACCACCGAACGAGGAATGGCAACATCCTCTGTTATCCAAGACACAGGACTGCGGCCTTCGAGAGGAGCCCGTTCTACAGGGGAATCACGTTTTTTAATAAATTGCCTCTGGTGATGAGATCTGAAAGCTCTCTTTCCCTGTTTAAGAGAAAATTGAAAAGTTTCCTTGCATGTAATGCTTTTTACTCCGTAGCTGAGTTTTTGAGTTTGTAATTTGTAGTCAGGGCAAGTTTGTAATGAGGTAGACCTACCAAGAATATTTTTCTGTTACCTTTGTAGTCTTTATGTTATGTTTTAGTTTTAGTGATACATGGACACTGCATCATATTTGTTACAACATATTGTATACAAATCTTATATGCAAATAAATGATTTGATTTGATTTGATTTGATATAAGGGTTTTAGTTCTTTGGTTTTTTAGGGGCGTTTTAGTTTTTTATATAGTATCTTTTATAATAACGTTACTTGTATAAAATGAGTTTGTGCGAATTTAATAAGATACACAGGGAAAATATAAGTACTATTGACACAATAATTTACAGAAATTACTTTATTTAGCGTTACAGTAATCATAAAAAACATATGAAATAAAATAATTTTACTTTTAGAAAACTTTTAATAATGTACTATAACTTATTGTCATTTTTAGGCTAATAATAAATACTTTTAGTACTTTTAACATTCCTATTTTAAATTAATATATAAATTAAATGGTTTTCCTACTCTAATTAAATAGGATATGAACAATTGCAAGGAAAGATTTTACTGCAAATACTGGGAAGCCTCAACAATATTACATCATATCCAGGGTGGTTATAAAGTCCCTTCCCCCCTAGGATTTTTCTACAATTTATATTAAAAGTGATTTTCAATGACGGGATTCATTGTATAGGTACATACTCTAACTTTTGTAGTAATTTAAATTTTTGGGAGTTACCTGAGGTCCAAGATATAGGAGTAAACTTCAAAATTCCTTAAGAGAAGCTAGTCATGCGACATGTCAAATAACACTGCCTTTTCCCCCTGAAAACAGTGGTGCAATCTAAATTCAAAAGGGTTACACCGTTTTCAAGATATCTGTAGGTCTAAGATTTAGGGGTCGACTTAAAATTTTTAACTAGAAGCTAGTCATGCGACATGTCAAATAACACTGCTTTTTCCCAATGAAAACAGTGGTGCAATCTAAATTCAAAAGGGTTATACCGTTTTCAAGATATCTGTAGGTCTAAGATATAGGAGTCAACTTAAAAATTTTAACTAGAAGCTAGTCATGCGACAGTGACATGACTCCTACATCGTAGACCTACAGATATCTTGAAAACGGTATAACCCTTTTGAGTTTAGATTGCACCACTGTTTTCAGGGGGAAAAGGCAGTGTTATTTGACAGGTCGTATGACTAGCTTCTAGTTAAAATTTTTAAATTGACTCCTATATCTTAGACCTAAAGATATCTTGAAAACGGTATAACCCTTTTGAATTTAGATTGCACCACTGTTTTCAGGGAGAAAAGGCAGTGTTATTTGACATGTCGCATGACTCGCTTCTAGTTAAAAATTTTAAGTCGACTCCTACATCTTAGACCTACAGATATCTTGAAAACGGTATAACCCTTTTGAGTTTAGATTGCCCCACTGTTTTCAGGGGGAAAAGGCAGTGTTATTTGACATGTCGCATGACTAGCTTCTAGTTAAAAATTTTAAGTCGACTCCTACATCTTAGACCTACAGATATCTTGAAAACGGTGTAACCCTTTTGAATTTAGATTGCACCACTGTTTTCAGGAGGAAAAGGCAGTGTTATTTGACATGTCGCATGACTAGCTTCTCATAAGGAATTTTGAAGTTGACTCCTATATCTTGGACCTCAGGTAACTCCCAAAATTTTAAATTACCACAAAAGTTAGAGTATGTACCTATACAATGAATCCCGTCATTGAAAATCACTTTTAATATAAATTGTAGAAAAATCCTAGGGGGGAAGGGACTTTATAACCACCCTGTATACAGGGTGTTGATAAAAGAATGCTGGTATCTTGAACAGACATAGCTGAAAACGTTTTGTAAGATACTTAAAATATTAAATCTCAAACTAAAGGGGAAAATAATAACAGAGTTTTTTTCATAGAGCAAAATAGTTATTTGTGCTTCTAGGGACTAAAGTACAGTTCTTTCTCCCTGAAGGGAAAGTGTTGTCGCCCAAAGGCGAAGCCGAGGGCGACAATTTCCCTGAGGGAGAAAAGTACTTTAGTCCCTTGATACACACAACATTTTTCCTCCACCTACACGAATAACATTTAGGCCTAATAGGCCCACTGTAAATAATTTAACTTTACCTTCATATGATCCCTTGCTCCGTCAAGCTGGATCAGTCTCATCAACATAAAAAACACACAAGGTAGGCCATCTCAATTTTAAAGAACACGAAAAAACAAAATATAATTTAAGCCTAGTCAAAAGTTTTACACTTATGTTTTGGACTTCTTAGGTTAATAGCCTGCCCAAGCGAAATGTAAACAAACACCTACACTGCCACGGCCATCTCTAGTAGGCCTACTAGAGATGCTGCTATTAGTCAACAATGAGCAACGAATCAAATACAAGTGACAGCTGACTGTGGCTCATGTTCTTTTTAATCTCTCTTTTAATGTTATTCTTATGTAACTAACTTTAGCCCCGAGGTACGAAAAAACTTGATTTTTCCCTAGGTAAAAAGATTAAGTATTCAAGTCCCATGGGATAGAAATTAGTACTTTACTACCCCATTCCAAGGAGTAAAATACGGCTTTAGATAGTAGGTGGAGGAAATAGTTATTTATGCAACAAGTGCGGAAAGTGCCGATTTGCTGCACTCGAGAGAAATGTTTATGCACGAGCCGCAGGCGAGTGCCGAATAATTTCTCTCGAGTGCAGTGAAGGCACTTTTCGCACGAGTTGCATATTAAATTTTTCCTACGACTGCCAAATATTTCTTATATAAGTATAAACGTTAAATATTCAGGTTAAAATACCCACTATTTTTGAGGTCCGTGTCTCAAAATAGTGATGTATATTTATGATAGCCTATATTATGCACTTCCTACATTTAGTTAAAATTCATTGGATTTTTCATGCTGAAGATTTAACGAAACTGTTTGAGCAGTCTTAGCAAGTTCGTCAGGGAATAAGTCACTTAAATCACTAAAGTCACCGTCATAGTTGATCATTGCGCAGCAGTAGTTAGATTTGGCCACTTCTGGCTCAGGCCAGCTGCCCCGGAAGCCACGTGCCGGGGCACATAGCTTCCGGTCGTATATTAAATGAGGGGTGAGGAGGTGGGGTGAGCGTTTGAAGTAGATTTGCGCATAAATTAAAAGTTAGTTCAAGACCGAAATTCAACAATTTGGGGTTGAACAAAATGTGCGCATAAAATAACCGGGTTCAACTAAAACTTCGCATAAATTAAAAGTTAGTTCAAAACTGAAATTCAACTTGATAATTGGGTTACGGAAAGTATGTCAAGGTCATCCCGAGTAAGTTTTAAAAAAGCCTATCCCGCTACCACAGGAAATAGTTCTGAGAGTTGAACTATCCGGTGATAGCGGGATAGGTAGATTTAAGTTTTGAACTTTATTCGTAAAAACAAATACAATCAATGTGCAAAAACAAATACAATCAATGTGCAATACAAGTTGAATTTTTGTGATGAAATACGGAGTTGTAAAAGCAAACGCCGACGACGAGGATAAGGTACAGGCAGAGTCCCCAGATGACATACTTGACAAGTTTGAAGAAACGTAATATTTCGAGTTGGTTTTCCCGTTCCAATTGCAAACGTTTAATTTCCAATTTCAATTTTTCTTCTTTCATCTTTTCCTCTTCCATCCTTGTGACGAAGGAAACTTCATCCATCATATCCATCTTTAGTGTTGTTTTTTGGTGTTTGAAATTTTGAAACAAGTGATGTTGATAGTTCAAATGTTGGAGACGGAATGAGAAGTGAAAGCGAGGAACGTTAGTTAAACGAAGAAGTGGTGGGGGGAAGTTGAATTACAAAGAGGTGGTGGGGGGAAGTTGAATCACAATGAAGTGGTGGGGGAAGGAGGTTGCTCACCATTTGCTTCCGTACTTGTTGTTGTCGTGTCTGATTGTAGAGGTGTAAGTGGAGTAAGATTAAGCAAACTATCTTCATCAGAACTGTCAACCTTATCACAAATAGGACAGGCGTAAGTTATTTCCAGATTCATTTTAACAGTGTTGAATTTACTAACAATTTCGTGTAAAGTATTAAATATTTCTTGCAAATCTTCTTTAGAATTTACTTCGAAACTAGAATTCATTCGTGCCAACGGAGAGTTGTTCATCGTGCGAGAGTCGGTGATTGAATGAAGATCGGTGCATAGGAAGGAGGCTTATTTGTCGGTGAGCATGAGCTTGTTATTAAATAAATAGCCAAGTTCCTCTTCTTCGTCTTTCAATTCAAATATTTTAGCTGAAGTAGTAGGCGTTGTTTCGTCTTCACTCGATGATGAAGAAAATTGAAATATCCTAGCTGAAGTAGTAGTCGTTGTTTCGTCTTCACTAGATGATGAAGAATCACGAGGACGTAAATAGTGAACATCAAGTCTGATCCATCTCATAGGATATCTATCCATGACAGAGAGCAAATTTTGAAATATTTCCTCCAATTCTTCTCTGTCAGTTATTATATGTTGAAACTTGACGAAAGGCGATCCCATGTTGTTAGTTAGAGTGTTGGAAGTGAAATAATACAAAGGCGGATTCAATAAAATACAAAACTTAAATTAATGGTGGGGGGAAGTCTAAAAACCAATGGTGGGGGAAATCTCAAGGTCATCCAATTGAAGTTTTAAAAAAGAGTGTAAAACTAAAATTACACATTCGATTGTTCTACAGGATCGGAATACCAATCTGACCTGTATTTACATCTTTTTATCATATGTGTACAAAAATCATCTTGATGAGACTTGGTGCGTTGACAATGAGCTAAATCGAGAGGATGAAATTTGAAACATCTTTGAGGACAGCATGTATGAAAATATCTTGATTTGTAAAATTTGAAAGTTCGCAATTCCGGCGGCGGTAGTTGTTTTGTTTTGCACTTGCAGTAACAAGATCCAAAAAATTCACATTTAGTGCAAGCTAACCCGTCCACCATCATTGGTCCTAAATCTGTACATTGTTGTTCACAACAGTAACGAGGTTCGTACTTGTACTTTTGTTCTTCCATGTTGACGCTGCTGAGTCCAGTGAAAGAATAAGAGTGTATAGTGTTGAATAGTCAGTTTTATGTATTACAAAAAGTGGTGGGGGTAATTTCAAGGTCATCCAAACGAAGTTTTAAAAAATTATACCTTACTAATGTAAGGAATGTTTATACTTAAGAAGTTCATTTCTGTTTATCTTCTTCAGACTTTGTCTGTTTCTGTTTGTTTTCTTCAGCCTTTTTCTCTCTCCCCGCTTTAGCCATAGCGATAAGTTCTTCAGTCGATAGTGGATGTACTTCAGGAAATTTTAAAATTAATTTAGCTTGATATCCTTCTTTAGTTAATATATTTAAATCTTCGGTCATTTGTTCAACAGTGTTGTAATCTTTTCCATAGATCTTTCCATCAAGTTCAATCATCATTCTGTATAACATCTTTAAAATTAGGTGTTCACGCAGCGAGAGTCGGGAAGCGAATGATTATTTATACAAGTATCATTCCCTTTTTATCAACTTGACATTGATCACGTGATTCTTTAATTTTACTTGTTAAAAGTTATTTAACATTGGTAATACTTGTGAAACTTGATGTTATGTTGACCAGTCGGCGATGAAGATGTTGTAGGTTGTGTAGAAAGAAATACTTCATCATCGCAGTATTTTGTTTTAGTAAACATCCTTATATTAGTAGCACTAACATCAACAGTTAAGTGATAACCACCGGTAAGTAAAACTCGCATTTCGTTGGTTAAATCTTCAAGTTGTTCAAAACTCGTAATGGTGTTGGTATCGTAAGATGCACACTTGACCTTTAGGGACATGTTGAAGTTTTGTATTTAGTTATAGAGAGCGAGATGTGTACGGTACGAAAGCTAGTCGTAGACTGATGAATTTCACAAGTTGATTTTCACTTTTATTATCACACAAAATTGGGTCAAGGTCATCCCGTGGAATTTTTAAAAAAAGCAACATATTGCTATGTACAAAGACATAACAATATGTTGCTTCTTTTATCTTTTTTTTTGTTTTATATCATCTTTATTGAGAAACCATTACAAACACATATATTTACAATGCTATGTACAAACTAGTTAGTAGAAGGTGTTACATGAATAGTTAGTTCAGTTGAGTTGTTTCCACTCGGTCCGTGTGAAACCAAATAGAGTGCGCCGGGTTGAATAACACGAAGATCTTCATTCTGTAAAAGTTGTACAAATCGTTTCGGTAGGAATATCTGAAACTTCGGTTCGTCACCAACTGTATACGGCGCCTCGCTCAATGTGCAATTAATAGCATCACCAACTGAAGTGTCCATCTTCTTGATTGTATGTATGATGTAATGTTTTTCTTCTTTTAGTTCAGAACATCTCTTCGTCGGTAAGATTGTTGATTTTGAATGAGCGTTGAATTGATCAACCAAATTTTGAAGAAAGTTCTGCGATGCCATCTTGATGTTATTGTTAATCTTCTTGTTAATCTTCTTGTTAATAATAATGTCCGTCGGAGATGTTGTCTCTTCGGAGGTTCGAGTAATACTCATGCTGCGTCATGGTAGCGCTCTCACTTTTATTACCGACATTACCCCCACCATTCTGTTGAAGGAAATTATTCAAGCGGTAGGCATTCTTCAAAGCGCACTGTGACCTTCGATGTTTAAAACTCTTTGATGAAATACAAAGTTCATTGAAATAGCATTGGAAATCTCTATCTATTATTGCATTTATCACTTCGTTGCTTGTAAATGATTGTATCCAATTAGCTTTTTCCAATCCTCTTGTGTAGATAGTTTTGAACTCTTTGCAGTAATGATTCATAATGTGCGGCATCATGTTATAATTAATAAAACCTTCATCCCATCTTAAGTTGTGAAAATGTTTGTACAACCATTTGTTTGTAACTTTCGCTTTAGTTGTTAGTCTATTGAATGGTAATGGAGGTTTGAATAAGTAATGATAAACTACAGATGTGTTCATATCCAAAATTACTAATTCTTTTATAATAAAATTTCCATCATTTCCTCGAAAAGCTTGAAATTCAATTATACCTTTTTTAACTTCCATTATATGTGGCGCATTAGAAAACGAAACCCGTTTGTTCATGATGAAGTCTCGTCAGCAACTGACTTGTATTACAAACACGATTGTTCTTCTTTAACTTCTTGCGCTTCTTCGTCGATATTAAAGTTGGTGTGATAGTTGTTCAATTGTCTCCACATATCCACTTCTTGAGGTATTCGATTAAAAATTGAAGTATCCACGGGACCGTATAAAATTGGAACGAAAGGTTGTCTGTCCAATGTATCGATTAGATAGTCTTTGATTATTGCACTTGAAAATATTAGTTGTTTCAAATATCTGGTGACGGGACCGGTAGTACAACTTAAAGTGTAAAATTCTTCTTTAGTCAAATGTAATTTTACATCATGTCTAGTTAAATCTCTGAAGCGAACCATTTGTCCCCCACGATGTTTCACTATATCAACTTCAATATTTGATTCCAATAAACTTAATCTTGTTCTTCTTCCAAATGTGTTGTTACTCAAATAACATTCCAAAAGATGTAAATGTTTCATAAATGATTCCCAAGAAGTTTCAGTGAATGTAACCATTTTATTTCCATGATTTAAAATAACAATCGGTGAATAATCCAATGATTTTAAAATTCCAACTGAAATACTTTTCGTCATGCATGATGAAATGGGGTAGAAAATCCGAAGAAATACTTCTGTTAAAATATTAGTTGTAATGTTAACTTCAACCTTTTTTCTTTTTACTTCTTTTTCAGCTTCTCCTTCTTCTTTTTCTTCTTCTCTCTTCTTATGTTTGTTAAACTTGAGGAACTCGTCCATTTCTCGTTCAACTTGTTTTTCTATATCTGAACTATTCTCATCCATTAGAGGTGTATTTTCTTCTCCGTTAGTAGAACTCATCTTGCGAACGATGTTTCCCATACGACGGTCGAATATAAAATGAACTTTCCACTCATGATTTTCTCTCTTTTATGTTTTTCGTGAAATCCTTGAAATTTTTACAATCACATAAATGTTTGTTTTCAACTTGTTTTTCACAAACGAAATTCTAACCTCAAAAATTGAAGCAGATAATTCTAACCTCAAAAATCTGCAGTCGTTGTACTAATTCTTTTTAAAGTACATTCTTCACAATTCCGGTCAGCGGTGTGTAAGTAACTATTTTATCATGTAGAATTAGACAGTATGCTGAAGTTCCATCTGCTACTGGTTCTTCAAATTCCATTTCAATTTTTATATCCACACTTGATGATTTTACCGATTCATTTTGTTTTGAACAATCGATTACAATTATCGGAGCCTTGGAATAATACTGGTCAGGCGATAATAGTGGTGTATTAGTCTTTCCATAATATGACGATTGAAATCTTGCATACATATCGTATAAAATGGAAAAACGTTTTTTGCTGAACATGACATTCAAATTGTCATACGGAAAGAATTGAGAGTTTAAGAAAACTTTACAATTCTTTATTTTACAGTGATCAAATTGACCGGCATTTGCAGTGATAACATCTTTTCGCTTAGTTTGAAAACCGAGTATTATGTACCTTGCCCGTTCCAAATAAGTTGATGTCTTGACGGTCCATGTTTGTCGTTCTGTCTGAGGTAGTGTAGGATATTCATGGAATTCCCAACTTCGGAATGGCATCACAATATCACGGTCAGACTTTAACTTTCTCAATAATACGATTCTATGTTCATCGGCCAATCTTACATGAGGTACTCTCCAAACAACTTTATCCAATTGTAGTTGCCATTCCAGTTTATCTTCCGTAGTTGCAGGGTCTGCAAGTATCAAGTCCTTGTTAGTTGAAGATCTGAGTAATACCAATTCTTGTTTGACATTTATTATTATTCGTTTGTAATCTTCAGCGAATCCCAAAAGCAATCGTAAGGGTACATGAAAATCAAAGTGACCGTTGGAATCCGGTGTTATAGTGTCTTTATCAGGGGCAACCCATCCGGCGGTGACTATTGAATTCTTCTCATGCGGTGTTAATGATGTTAATCCTTTCAATGTCGTTGTTATACCAACCTTTTTTGTCGAATCAACTGTCACCCCTGATATCTCATATCTTATTTCATCAAAAAGATATGCCATCGGGTTATTTATAAAAGGAACTGTTGAAGCAGTTTTTCCATCCAATTTTAATACCCGTCCTTCAATGTACAAATAACTTTCACACGGTAATGTGTAAATATCTTGTTGTTGAATGGGAATCCTTATTTCATCGTTATTGTTTAATTTTGATGAAGTGTAAGGGTTGTGCGTGTGATATTCCTTCTCCCATAGTGTTTCGTCGAATGTCGGTCCTTGAGATATATCCAGGATATCCATCGTTGTTAAGTTTCAATCCAATCTTCTGTAGAAAACGAATGTTGTCCGATGTTAACTCTTCCAATGTCGAGGAGCTACTGAGCTCCCGACTCTTCCGTTGCGGTTTAAATGATAATCCCATGTTGACCTTTATGTTGCCGCTCTGATGTGTATCCGTATAGTTATCGTTTCTCCTCTAAAGTCAACACTAACACCGTCTTGATCCAATATGTTCAGTACGATGTCTGAAATGAAACTGGTGTTTAACGGTAGGTATATCAAGTTTTGTGGCTTCTCAACAATTTTAAAACCAGGAGCCACTGTTGGATAAAATGTATGTAAAATATGCTGATTCACTCCTTCTCTATACGATCCGTGTATAATATTACACGTTACATCGATGCTATTGACTTTCAATATTGTGACAGTTGTATCACCTGAATGAGTAGTTCCAGGAGTTAATATATTCTTTTTTGTATCTGTAAATCCAAGTAAACTGCCAATGGAGTTTTTGAAACTGACATCGATATAATATTTTGAAGTTATTTCTGCTTTTAAAGTATTATTGTTTCCTTTAACGGTGATATTTTCTTCTCCGAGTTGTTTTTGTAGTAATTGGTTTATATCATCGATTTCATAAGCTCCAGTAGGAAATGTAATTATTTTCAATTCTGAGTATTTTCCTGAAGCATCCTTAGTTTCATAATAATGTAGTAAATTGTTCTTTCCTTCCGTAACATTGGGAATTGAGTTGTAGGTAGTTAAATCAAGTAATGCCGCTTCCCATAATCTTTCCTTGGATAGACGCAATGCTGGGAACAGCGTACTTTTCAATGTGGATGAATTTCCACTCAGTGACACTGTATACGATGACATCTTAAAGCTGACTGACACTCTTCGCTAGAAACTCCAAACATAAATGCCCACATATTTCAGTATTGTTAGGTTGTTCTCTTTTGTAATTGTAAAAAATGTTTTTGGAGTTTCGAAAATAATGTTGCAGTTCTTTCGGCGGTGGTAGATTGCCAAAACTGTCAAAGTAGTAAACGGTTTGTCCGAGCTTTTTATAGCATACCCAATGAGTGCCTGGACCATAGGTGGAATCCAAATTTACTATTCCAGTTTCATTTTCCCATATTTTAGTTGGTAATGCATCTTTCATAAAAACTCCTCGAAAAAATGGTATTTTCAAACATTTTACATAATCATTTAACTGATGATTTGTTAAGGCTTTATTTGGAATTATCAATTGATTCTTCTTATTTAGTACACACGGTACGGTCTTAGGTATAAACCTGCTCCGTTTTTTACCATTGACCAAATAGAAGCTTTCTTTACTGTTGCTTTACGAGTTCTACGACGTCTCTTCTTAATGTTTCCACCTCTTTTGGGAGCTCTTCTCTTTGCAGGTCTTCCTCTGCGACGTCGTCTTCCAGCACCAAATTTAGCTTTCGTCTTCATGGCTGTAGTTACTGCCCAAGCCGCTGCTTTTTCTGCAATACTTGCGTCACTTGATTTTACTCTTTGCCAAGCTCTTTCCGCTAGAATTTTATCCGCTATTGATCTATTTGTTGAATCTTTATACTTTGAATATGCTATATCGTGTTCTTTGCAAGCTTGATCTAATTTATTAATTCCAGGATCTCCTCTTGCTAAACGTTTTGACAACTTAGTTCCAGGTCCACAATATTGATAACCTCCGGGCAGATGTAATTCGTATGGTAAAGCGTCTATCGCTCGATTCACAACAGCACCAATTGGAATCCGTCTGAGCAGGGATAATGCAGCTGATGTTAAACCACGTCCTCTCTTGCCGCTGTCTTGACGACGACTGAGCGATACGGTCTTCATTATGCTGTTTTATGTAACCAACGTCTTCACTCTATGAAATACTTTATGATAATGAATCCTTTTTTTGTGTATTCCATACTTAAATATTCATAAGTTTTACTAGTATCTATCAATGATTTCATCTTTAATCCATTGGTTTCTCTGAGAATCTTCGATTTTATTGTGTTTCATCGATGCATTAATCAAATGATTATGCATATCAATAACTACATTACCTACAAGATTCATTACATACTCTACATTAGTAGCATCTTTGTTACGTGTAGGATTATCAAGATTTGTGATACGTTTACCATTACATGTATACACAGATGGATCGTTATTAGAGGTTGCTATAACTTGATTAATAGTAGCAACATCATTCGGAGCTATTCCTGCTGATATGTTAGATATTCTTTTATTTTTTCCATCATATACGTTATTTATTTTATCTCTAACTATAGTTTGTTTTACAACAACACAATCCTGATCATCTTTACCAGATTTAACTTCGGTTAATCGTCTGCCTCCACATATAAAGTTAACACCAGTAGCTGATAGTTGTGGCACTTGTGTTAAAATAACAGCATCATGTTCTTCCGTGCCTAAACTTATATTTGACAATCTTTTATTTTTTCCATCCCACTTGTTATTTTGTAGTTGTAGTAAGGTAAACTTTTCACTTCCTTGCACAAACTCATCACCTTTCTTTGACACCACCTGATTTTGTTTAACAAAAGCGGATGTTCCTTTCTTCAAGCTTTCATTCATTTGTCTCACAGTAGCAGCATCCGATGGAGTTGAACCATCTTTCAGATTGGACAACACTTTTCCATGACAATCAATAACAGCACCATTATATAAAATACAATTATCTTTAATGTATTTAATATTAACACCATCACTTTCTTCTTTAGGATATCCAATATCGTTTATAGTATATTTATAGAAGGAAAATCCATCTTTTTTCTTTTCTGGTATTACAGAATGCAAATAACGCTTATTGATTGTATCTGTATCCTCGGTTGGATCTGCAACATTAGTTATTTTATAATTTAAAGCATTGTACTTTTTTCCACTTTTAGTCTTTTCCAACAGTAAAGCGTATTCCATCGCAGATAGAAAATAACCTTTATTAACAACATCTCCATTGTTGACTGGTTTTGCAACATTAATAACCCTGTGAGATTTTGCATCATACAGTTGGTTGTTGTCGAGTTTTAAACTTGTAGATGTTTCCTCCTTTACTGTTTTTAAATTTGTTGCATCTCCATCTTCTTCTGGATCCTTAACAAACTTTAAACGTTTATTATTTATGTTATAGTCACCTTCGGGTGTTTGCGGTAATCCACTTCTTTTTCTGTTTTCTCCAACTTGCACTCCTAACGCGGAGTATCGTCCGAACTTGTCGACGCTCATGTTAGAACTGACACATTATACGCCTGCAACTCTTATATATCCGCGGACAATTATACGATTATGCCGCGATTCCTGAGTTCGTCAATCAGAGCTACCCATTCATTATTTAAACCTGTATGACCGGCTTCCATGGCTTCATGCAATAGTCTCATTCTATCAACCAATTTATTGATGTCGTTGTAGTAAATCACATTCGTATTGTATAGATTTTTCATCAATCCTTTGCCAGATGTTGAAGTATCTCCTTTACTCTTTTTACCATGTTGTTCAAGAAGTGATAAATCCATAAGTGATAAAGATTTTCTTTTCAGTGGTTGTCTCACCGCTGGTGCAGTACGTAATGTTGGCAATTTTCGTGGAGGAAACAACTTTTTTATAACAATGTTATATTTTGTTGCACGTGAACGATTAATCATTGCATCCTTTAAGTAGTTTCTTTTATGAGCGTTAGTATTTTGTAGAATTTCCTTAAAAACACTTAAATCTTTGGATGAATATCTTAATGGTATGTTTTTAAAAATTAATTCATAAAGTCCTTTTGTTCCTTTATATTTATGCTCACCAATAATGATGTAATCGTCTTGTGTTATTTCAAGCTTTGAATCGCCGATCTTTAATTCATTCCCATCAATTCTTGCTCCGTATACGTGTGATCTACTCAAATTCGGGTTTGATTTCATGTCATGTAGCATTTTCATTATATATTTTCTTCCAAGAGGTCCATGTTGTAATATATCGCTACTCAATTGAGTTAAATTTGGAATAGATTGTTCAGCTTCAGGTATTGGCTGTTCTTCTTCCTTTTCAACAATTGGTTCTTCTTCTTCTTTTGTTTCTTCTTGCTCACTAGCACTGGTATATGAATCATCATCTTCTTCTTTTTTTAATGCTTGTACTTCTTGTTTAGAAACTGGTAGTAAAACATCTCCTTCATAACGAGGTTTACCAATAGTTTCTGATATCTGTTTTAAAGGTTCCGTAATAGGTTTAAATGTAGTCTCTAGAAATTCTTCTCTTTCACTTAAACCCATCCTCAATGCACGATTCTTCATCCTAATAGAATCACTGAGTGATTTTATTTCTTTTAATAGTTTTTCTTGATTCACCATGTTTACACTGTGAAGTTCAACGTGTAACTAGATGTAGCATCGGTAGTTCAACGCATAAATACAAATTTATCCAACCCTATACGATATCTACCATTTTTAATATCTTCTTCCTTCATAATAACGAGAAAGCCATATTTCTCATTCCATGCTTTGCCACACATTTCTTTAAATTTCTCAAATGGCATATCCGCATTTACATGATCATTGTATATATGCTTTAAATTTGTTTCATCTTGCTTGAAGATGATCAACATATTTGCATTGTCTCTTATGAGTTGTTTTGGAATCTTACTGTATGTTTGACCAATATAAATGCTATCGATATTATGATGTCTTCCCATAGCGAAGTAATTCCTTATAGTGTCGTGATTTTCACAAGAAACATCGTCAAAAATAAAAATAGAAAATGGTTTTGCTTCATTTGGTTGCATAATTGTTTCACTGGCATTAAACTTGTAGAAATGCACTTCAGGTACACTTGCAAGTACTTTATCCAATAATTGATATTTTGGTTGTTGCAATGATTTTGAAAAAATGTATATATTGTTAAAGCGCAATCCTTTAGGATTAGTTATAAGGTTAAAAACAACATTTGTTTTTCCACAATTTGAAGGACCAGTTATTAAACATCTTATTGTATTTGGTAGTAATTCATCATGTTTACCATGATTTAACTTATCATTGTCAACCGTCAATTCATCAATATTATTGATATTAAATCGATCTTTTTGTTGTACAATCTCCATCTTGTGTCAAGGTTAAACACACAATGAGCTATTAAGTTACTATACCAGGTCTTTTGAAGGAATCCAAGAGTCTTCACTTTTATCGAATCCTAACCACCGGACTTTAACCATATCCTTTTTCCTTTGTAAAACCTTCTCAACAAGATATACATCACCGACTGTTGATTTCAACAATTCATGTCCGTAGAATCCACCTTGAAGTAATTCACCCTTGTTATCCTTTAATAAGTAGGTTTCAGGTATAGTTGGTTGCACTTTATAAACTGTAAATACTTCATTAGTCCAATTTGGTAGATATCTTTTACTAAATACACATTTGTATTTGCTTATACGAACTTTATCGTTGACTTTAAACTTTTTTGGTTGTAACTTTTCCAATTTAGGTGTTGTATTATTTCTGATGCGTTGTAATACAACCTTAGCATTAGCGCTGTTTACCTGGATAGGTTTCATTCCGATGGTACGATGATATTTGTTGTTATACTCTTTTATAAGTTGTGGTAATATGTCATACCACACGTATGATCCTCGTTTTGAAAATTGTTTGTACATCGCTCCTTTTAATGTTCTATTGAATCTTTCAATTATTGAAGCTTTAACTTCAGAATTTGTAGAATAATGATTTATTTGATATTTCTTCATTAAAGCTCCAAAGTCTTTATTAAAATATTCTTTTCCATCATCGGTCTGTAGATGTTTGATTTTGAATTTATTTCTTTGTATCGTTGTTTCCATAGCTTTTGTAACACTTTTACCAGTCTTATCCTTCAATGGTAAAGCGTCAGCTATTTTAGTAAAACAGTCTATAATTGTTAAAATATATTTGAAACCTTTGTTTAATTTACTGTGCGGTATCATTTCAATGAGATCAGCTTGATACAGATCATTCATTCCCTTAATAATTGTACTTCTTCTTGGAAATCTTCTTCTTGCTGGTTTATGTAGTTCATTTACAATCTTGTCCTTCACACTTTCCATCTTCAGGTGTTGCTTGCACATCGCTTGTAAAAATACTGATCCGTACAACAGTTCTTTCTCTTTTATATAGTTTGAATATAGGTCAAGGCCATTTCATATTAGTGTAAAAAAGAGGGAACATGGCATTGGGCTTGCCATGTCCCCTCTTCTTTACGGAAAGGAAAAAAGGAAGAAGGTAGAGGACGAAGAATAGGTTTACTGGTCGATAGGGTTTAGAGAGTAATGTCCAAATGGCAGAGTTCTTATGTTGTCTTCAAGGATGTATCTCTTGTCATCCTTATAGCTCAATGCCGATTTGGTTTGCTTCACACTGAAAAGACGATGGTTGAAGCTTCTTATGGTGTTAAATGTTGCAGTTGTTTCAACATTTTCAAACAAACATCTTTTATAATGTTCAAACTGTACGTTCTTCTTCAGGAAAGAGGTTTTTATTCCTTTGGCTTTCTTCGTGACTTGATATTCGTTCCTTTCGCTTATGTACAGTTGAAATGAATATAGTTTGGACATTAATGCTACAATTTCCATCATCGGCACACCATTTGTTTCATCTTTAAATTTTCCCAATACTTTTTTGTTTCTGTCGTAGTCGTAATTTGGATGGTCCTTGGGATAATCGGAAAAGTCGAAATCATCTTTATACATAAAAGTGCGTAGATCTTCGTACATGTCATTTGTTTTAATCCAGTAAATTAGAGCATCCGTATCCATATATGCAATACCAATGTTCTCTCTTCCATAATAGTTAACCATCTTCTTATAATGAAACTCGTACATGTGTGTTTTGGAAATATCCAAGATTGACATTCCTAGATACAAAGGACGATCCATTAGAACTGACTTCTTGTTCATGGAAATAACAACTAGATTTTCATTAATAATTACAGATGAACCAAAGTTTGGTTGTTGCACTAATTTCTGTAGTTTTACTGGATCAGTTACCAATTTGATGTCCTTATGTTTCCTTTTGTTTTCCAAAGTCTTGCCAAATATTGCGTTGTTCATTAGTTTGAAGAAATCTTTTTGAAAACTTGATGTAGCGGCGGCTCTTCTTCTTGTGTTGTTGTCAATGTACGGTTTTAACCAACAAGATTGAGAGAATTGTAGTACTCGATTAATTTTTGTAATTCTCAATCCCAAGTCTAAGGCCTGTTGTATCATCCAGTAGTGTCCAACATACCGAGACTTGTTAGTTAAAGTCATCAATAATTTTGGCCATCTTCCAGTTGGAGAAATTTCAGTCTTCGGAAGAAGTGGTAAATCATAATGTTCGTCGTGAAGATGTTCGGGATATTCAAAATCGACGTCGAATATGTAACCAGTTTCTCCATATTTCGGTATATCCATTATATTTCCAATTGATTCTGGGTCTATCCATTTGAAATTATCATATGGAAGGGGATTCGACATTGCCCATCCGTACAAGTTATTTGCATCAAAATAACCCAGGAATGTTGTTGGTTTTGATGCATCATAATCGGGCAAATATTTATTGTTCGCCTTGACATGACGTGTTACACTTTGCGTCAATCCTCCTCGAACTCCTGATTCTAACATCAACACCATATCTATATCTGTAAGAAGTTGTATTTTACAATTTGTTTCTTTTAACATGGCTTGCCACGCTAGTCCAGGCGAAGTGTACGAATGAAGAGGGTCTAATCCATATGACGCAAAACATGTATTTCTAAATTCTTCCATCACATCACATAATAAAGTCACATCTAATTTAACGTAGAAATCTGAATATTCCCCCAATGTTCTAAATCCTAATTCGTTCCATACTTTGCATGCATGATCATAATCCTCTTGAGATATATCCATGTCGTACAGTTTACTTTTAAATTCTTCTTTTGGAGGTAGTGATGTTTCATTAAATCTTTCTAAACTGTCTATGTAATCATATGGGAAAACACCTTTTCGAAGTACCAGATCCAGTTTGTCGCTATTTACAATCTTCTTTGTTTCGATTAAATCTTGTTTCCTTAGGTTTTCAGAAAGTTTAGACAAACTCGACGGCAAAAATCGGTAGGAGTCCAAGAATCTTAGTTTGACATTTCCAACTTCTTTGGAAAAACTTATGAACTTCTCTGAAGTTTCAGCTAACACATCGATTTTACCGTCGTCTCTTCCTAATTCAGGTATTATAAAATGAGCGTCGTACCCACTAAGATTATGCAGAACCACAGGGATAAATAGTGGTAAACGATAGCTCAAGTTGCATTTATTACAAGCAGCACCCCTGTAATATCCTGTGAGGTGGTCGTGATCTTTAACTTTATAATTCTCAATAGTAAAATCATTTTTGCACAAGAAACAGTGAGTCGCATTTTCATGTTGAATTTCTTCTTCTTCGTCCATCGGTTTCATTGGTACAATATTTGTATATAATCTTTGTGTATTTCCAGCTATTGAATATAGGTGATCAAGAAATATTTTTTCCGCATTTTCACCACGATATACTAGAGGTTCTGAAGTTAATCCATATCTGTTTAAATGTTCTTCTGATAATGTTGATTTGACCATTAAACAAAAACTGTTTGGTTTGTGCATTTGATACTTTACACTTTTTCTTGCTTCACAATTTTCATCTTCAACTGGAACAAGTGTTGATTCAAAATCCGCATACACAACTAAAGGGATACGGTATTGATGATGAACCTTTTCAAATGTAACGAATGCTCTGTTTTCCGAAGGTAAATTAATCTTTGCTTCATAATTATTGTTACATAATCTTTTGTGTTCTTGTAACCATTCTCTTCCTTGTCTTCCTTCTCGTTGAAAATTAAAACATCTCTTGCAAATTATCTTTCTGTGTCGATCTTTAGAAAGTTGCTTGTTAACAAGACGATCGAATTGCTTTATGTACACATAGTGAGACACATCTCCTCGCGTTAGTAGTAGTAAATCCGTATGATCTGGTAGCTCTTCTTTTGCAATACGTAAAGGATACACTTTGTTTGAACTATCTAATGCAAAAACATTAATAGACGTGCCGGGATTTTTCTTTTCAAATCTTGATATATCTTTCGTAGAAACGGGATATGTTATTCCTTGAAAATTGTACCTGTGTCTTGCGTCTTCATATTCTTGGTTGGGTCTACATGGATTTTGTGATACAAACTTTGTCGTCATAGCATAGCGAAAACATTCATTATCTTCATTTTGAACATTAATACAAGATTTTGTATTTTCAATTATTTTTGGCAAAGGAATGTAACTAGATCCCATTAGTCCATATCCGTGTTTGTGAACTCTTATATCTAATACTTCAATACTTGTAAGACTCCATCCGGATCCTCTTCCTTCGTGTTCCTGAAGTTTAGTTAATATTTCTTCTATACAATTCTCGACTATTGAATCAATGTTTGAACTTTCCATGATAGTTCGGTTTTTTGTTATGAATCCTCTTGGTGATAATTCTTCTTGTGCATTTATAAACATAGCTTCTAGTAGTAAACCAAATTTAAGAAAGTTCAATCTTTTCAATTCTTCTTTTAAAGTTTTACTTACGATTGGTTTTGCTTCTCTAATAAATTCTTCTAAGTTCAAGTTTTCATTTTGAATCTTATGATGCATTACTACTTTACCGGGTAAAGCAAATACTTGTAGATTCGGTAAAGTAGTTGAAGATGTTGCTGTTATTTCTTCTTGTTCTTCTTGTTCTTCTTGTTCTTCTTGTTGTTCTTGATCTTCTTCTGTGTTGTTGTGAATTAGTTCTTTATGTATATCTAGTAGAATTTCATCGTGAAACGATTCCGAACATTTATCGCAATGATACATGTTGACGATGTTTACTCTTCGAAATTTCGCCGAGAAATGAAATGGGCTCTGACGGTCCCGCTTTTATAACGGTTCCCCCACCACTATTTCATCATCATCATCCTCTTCTTCTTCTTCACTATCCGAGGAAAACAAACGTCTTGGACGAAACATTAATCTTCTACTAACTGATTGTTCATTTGTGTTCTCTATTCCAGTTGGGGTTTCAGTATGTACTTCTTCATATTCAAACGATGATGAAGATTCTGACATTACTACATCCATATCCAAATTTTCATTCTCCACATCATTTACACTTCCTACTTCTGATGTTGTTAGATCTACATCCATATCATTTACACTTTCTACTTCTGATGTTTCACTGTTATTATCATCTTCTTCCATATTAAAATCGTCTAGTTGAATTTTATACAATATTTCAATAAGAGGTTTCCTTGGATAATCGGTGTTGTCCACAGGAGCCATTTCAAGTAAATGAGGAATAACTCTTTGTGATTCGGCTTATATGATATTTTGATAAGTATGTCAAGGTCATTTTAGATTAAGCGAGAACTGGGAATAGATCACTAAGCGGCATGTTATTTCATTACCACAAAGTGATCTATTCCCCATTCTCTAAGAAGTGTTCAATCAATAACCAAAGTCCAAATCCATTTCCTTTTTTTTGTTTAATTTGAATCTTTTGTTACATAGTTTATTGGTTGACTGTTTGAAATTTCAATGTGTCGTCTTATTATTTGTTCCAATTCTTCTATTTTTGCTTGTTTTATCATTAGTTCTGTATGTAACTCATTAATGTAATCAGCTGCTTTATCCACCGTTCTTGTTCGTATTTCACCTAACATAACACCAGGAATCAATCTCTGTAGTCTGTAAAACTTAAACTTTATTCTAGACTCTCTTGCCTTAGCCATTTCCCGAAGCCTTTGTTTCTTATTGTCTTTACTTGTAGTCAAGTCCATACTCGTGACAAGTTCGCTTTCAGAATAATTCGACTATAGTACACTCGTCTTTTATACACTTTCCCCCACCACTTTCAATTTCCCCCACCCTACTAATATAGGTCAAGGTCATATGGTATTAACGCGAGAACGAGGAATAGAGCACTAAGTGGCATGTTAGTCCATTACCACAAAGTGATCTATTCCTCGCTCTCTATTCTACATCTAATTTTTTTGGGTTTTTGTTATTTTTATCCTTTTTTTGGTTTTTTTGGGGGAATGAGTGTTTGAATATTACTTGGTAGAATGTCCATTTTTCTTCTTCAAATCTTCAATAGTTTCCAACAATTGTAACAAATATGCGTTAGTTTTTTCTAAAGTTTTCAGTCTGCTACATCCAACTTGAATGGAAGGCACTATTAGTTGCAATTTTGCAAATTCTATCTTTTCTTTCTTGCACCTTTCTCTCATTTTTAGGTTTTTCCTTAGTCTTGCCGAAGATGGTGTTATAGGCTCGTACATACAATCTGGATATGGTTTTGACATTTTTAACACTGATGTTGAAGTACAATGAGATACTTGCGGCCGTTGAGCTTGATAATAATTTGTTGTTGGAGTATTGCAATACATCTTCGGTTCTAAGTTTTGGTGGCAATCTGTAGTTGAAAGTACTGGTGTTGCAGAAGGATCAGTCATCTTTCACTGTTGTCGTACAGAGTGAACTCTTTTTTTAAGTTTTACTTCTTTTATCACATTTCCCCCACCACCGACTTATAAATTCTTCCCCCCACCATAATTATTTATACTTGTTTTTCCACATTTCAAATTTTATACCATACTTCCAATGTGACATCTGCGTCTTCCTCTTTCAAGTATTTGACAAATTCAGGACTCCTCGACGATACATTCGGTCTGTTTAGATAGCTCATCACCTTGTGATGGCTTTCCTCATTTTCTATATAACAATACACTTGCATCAACTTGTTTTCTTCCTCTTTCGATGATATGAAATTTGCAACAGAGGTCCACTCTTCATATTTAATCTTGAAATGACGCACTTCGAATTCCATTATGTTTCTTCTAATGCCGCAACAATAATAAAACTCTCTTCAAACAACCTGCATTTATACACGTTCCCCCACCTAATTATAACCCCCACTCTTTTCCCCCTCTCCTTTATATGTGGAAGGGGTATTATGGTTTGAATGCACGATACTTAATAAATTCAAACAAACACTGTGCACAAATGTCGCAAGTGTTATTACACGTTTCGAATTTCATTATTTGACCTTTTACAAGATGAACTAACCTACCTCCATCATCTTGGAATTGTTCAAAATCTAAAACAGACGCTTTTCCACAATCATGACACATTTTTGTACCATCTTTAAAAGTATAAGCAAGATAGATAGCAAATCCATAATTGTCTTTCTTAAATTCAATGAGCATTTCACGAATTGCTTTAGGTATTTGACACTCATTTGATCTCATAATGTAATGGTAAAGAAACCCATTATTGATAATTACTTGTAAACACAGAACCAACAACCTATCCATCGTGTTCGACTTATACTGATAGTTACATCTAAAACCTTTTTCTTATATGATTTCCCCCCCCCCCCACTTTTATATAGGTCAAGGTCATTGGATATCAAGCGAGAACTGGGAATAGATCACTAAGTGGCATGTTATTATATTACCACAAAGTGATCTATTCCCCATTCTCTAAGAAGATTGTTGATAATTTAGATTCCTAATATTTCTTTTCCTTCTTCTTCACCTTTTTGAACTGTAGTATTACCAGACATATGTGATATTAGTTTCTTCATTTCTCGATTTTCCATTTCCACTTTCTTCAATTTTAAATCTCTTGCTTCGATTTGTAGTTTTAAATACTTGATGTAACTTCCAGCCCAGTGTAGGGTTTTCAATTTTGGTGCTCCCATTGCAATTCCAGGTATTTGAAATTGTAGTCGATTGAACTCCATGTTCATATCTTGTCGGTCTTGTTTTTCCTTTTCTAGTCTTTTCAATCTTTGATTCTCCCTTAACGAAGAAGTTGGATCACAAGGAATATGACGAAACATTTTGGTCAACGATATCTCGAAGAATAAGCTTCTACGCAGAAAACCAACACATTTATGCACTTCCCCCTCCAACTTTAGGCTAGTGGTGGGGAGAATTACATTAATTTAATACTTATTTCCACCGTTACACTTGCTCCATTTTCAAAAAGGTATCTGTAAAATGGTTCTGGATACTGGTATATTTCACGTCCTATATTTTCCTTAAGAAAGTTGAAAGCTATTCTTTTCGAATAGTCATTATGATATACTTCTCTTAAATTAACAAGAATTCCATCTTCCAGAAATTTCACTTGAATCATTGGTATTTTGCTTACATCATCTTTGTCTATCAGAGGTAGCCTGTAGGTGAACGTATTTGGTGGTAAACGTAAGGTTCTATCAAGTCGAGAACAGAATATTTTGAACAGTTTTTGATCATTGATTGCAATCTCATGAATACCTATCATTTTATAGTACGAAGGTTCAAAAGGTACAGCACGAAACGTTTTTACTAGACAGTTACTCGAAGAAGGTTCTGTAGGTGCGTTAGGATTGAACATTTTTAGTCGACAGTTTCCTGACGAATAAGCTTCTACGCAAATAACCAACACATTTATGAACATTCCCCCACCAACTTTAAGCTAGTGGTGGGGAGAATTTTCCCCCACCACTTCTTCAGAATTAATAGCTTCAATTTGAATTACAACAAATATATTTGACGCAAATTCCCAAAAAACTGAATATGAAACAGTTTCTTCCACATCTTGAGATTCATTTTGTGTTTCAACTATTTCCATCATTGAAGGTTCTTGATCAATTTCTGTTACTTCCATCGCTTCTTCTACAGGATTTTGTATTGTGTCGGTTGTTTCAACTTCATCTTCTTCTTGAACTAACGTAATATTTCGTTGTCTCACAATTTCAATTAATTGTATAAAAGAATTATCTCTAGGAGACATTATTAACCATACATGTAGCTCCAACAAATGCTGACTTACTAATGACAAAACTCTCAATTTATAAGACTTGTTTGAATAATAAAGTGGGGGAACTACCTTAGTCCAATTCGGATTCGGATTCAGAAGACAATAAAGGTGATATGGGTGAATCCAACGATGAATCTAATATAAATGTATCAATAGCTTCCTTAACTATATCTTCGTCACTATCGTTTATCATTTCTTCAAAAAGTTCTTGTTCAAACTGTACCATTTCTTCTTCCATCGTGGAATCATTATCAGTTTCGTTATAATTTTCCTCTATATTGTCTTCTTCCATTTCATTTGTATTAATATAAACATTTTTAACTTCAAAATAATTAACAAATGGAGTATCTTTAGACAACATATTTGTTCACCACTTCTTTTACCTCGAATAACAAACTATGTATCGCTTACTTAGTCTTATATACTTCTACCCCCACTTTTTTTGCACAACGTGAAGGAAGGTGGGGAGAGGATTTTGTAGCTATTCTTCTCTATCTAGGTTATATTTCATTGCTAGCACATCTACTATAATTTTCTGCTTTTCAACTTCATCACGAATAAATATTGTCCAGGGAAATAGTTCATTAATATTGTTGATTGTTACTTTTATATCATACAAAAAATCAATATGTCTTAGTAATGAAACAATAACAATAACTCCTATCCCATTGTTTGCCATAATTGTTTCTTCAATTTTAATACGCAAGTTTGTTATCAAACTCCATATATTAATATCATTGGCTATAAAACCATCAAGTCTAGTACTCATCTTGACGGTGCAAGTACAGACTAAAAACCTGGAGGTTCATAGTCCGCCTTTTATGAGTTTTAAAAATGGGGAAGGGGAAGGAATAAGGATTGGGAGGGGATAGGGTGGGGGTGAGGGAAGGGTAATGTGGTTATTAGACCACTTGTGCGACAAAGTAGCCACCAATGCTAACTTCGAGCTCATAACACTTCATAACATCATCCTGCCAAGTCAACATACGTTCTCTAGTATTTGGTGTTACACAGAAGAACCTACTGTCATTATACACAATAGCTGAACCAATTATAACATTGAATCCTAAATTTAGCCATTTGTGTGCTTCCGTAATAAATCTTTCTATTGTATCAAAAGGAAATTGTTCATCGATGTAGATTGGTCTCATTTGTTCATCAAGTTCAATTACATCTTCATCTTCACTGTCACTGCTACTATCATTTTCATTGTCACTGCTACTATCATAATAATCTATCACATCTTCTTCAGGCTGTTGGAAAACATCAGCAATTTCGGAAGGATTGAAGTTTTCACTATGGTGAGGAAGCATTTTAAAGCAAATAATAACGGCAGAGACGAAACAACAAGTGTGGCGCGTGAAAGCAGAATGAAGGAGTGAACAATGCTTGCTTCGCTTTTATAACGATATGCTAATGAGAGGGGTAAGAGGTGACCCGGGAGGTGGGGAAAAAGGAAGGAGAGGGGATATTTATTTTAAATAATTTGCATAACTTTTGACTAAAATAAGATAACCAAATTCTTCTTTTACTAAAATGTTCGTCTTACATAGACCTTTTCAATGATGTATCGCTTGTCGTAATCGATCAAACCATTATCGAGTTATAGCCATTTGAATTTTCGGGGGGGGGGGGGGGGTTCCGCTTGAGTGAACACGGGGGGGGGGGGGTTCCGCTTGAGTGAACACCGGGGGGGGGGGGGGGGGGGTTCCGCTTGGGTGCTCATGCGGAACTGATCTTCTCACGAGATAGTCGTGTGATAATGAAGACAAATGTTCATCGTGCCGCGACCACTAATTAACTCGCATTTGCCGTGTTCATATCTTTCCTACTCATTGTATATACGTTTCCTACTTCATTATTTCAAGACTAATTAACTTGCAAAACAACAGTCTCTGTCTTTGAATGCTGATGAGATTTCATTAGGAACCATTCTTTGCACGCTATATGAAGCTACACTGGCTATGCAAGTCAGAGCGGTCATATAACTGTACAACAACCTCTGAAAAGTAGGTCACGAGACTTAGAGTGTTAAAAAATAATGGGGGAGAAACACAACGCTATAACGCATTGTGTTTCTCCCCCATTATTTTTAGCAAAATTTGGAAAATCTATGTGAATTTACTGTTTACGTCCCCACCTTGTAATACGATCCTTTTTATCCCTGAGGAGAAAGTCTTGAGAACTTAAATTGTTAAGTCTCTTCTCTTTACACAAATTGTCAGGAACTTTAATTTTATATTTATTGCCGTTACATTTTGCCAATATGTGTTGGTGGTCAACAACACATAGAAAAAAATATCTCAAACCTTTCTTAAGCCTCTCTCCTCTGACGGATATTATTTCAGGATCGTCTTCAACAGTGGGGATTTCTGTCAGTTGTGGTTCGGAAAGATGTTTTACGATATGTACACGGCAGAAATGTTCGTTCTTAACACATTTCCTACCACAAGCTGATCCTTTCTTAATTCCCCTAGCGAGCACTTCAGGGCAAGTAGTGGGACGGCTAAATGCCCTACGACGCTCTTCTTTTAATAATTGGAAACGCTCTGAAGGAGCAGACTTAGGAGATTTATTTTTAGGATAGGCGTGATCTTTAGGAATAGTAAGTGGTGGGGTAGGAGGCAATGGTGACAGTGGAATGGCAGGTGTACTAAGACAATGAAGCAAGGTTTCAAATGAAGGGGTATTAGGACGAGGAGCTGGCTTCTGCGGTGGTGGCATGTTAGTTGAAGGCGAAGGCGGTGAAAATATGCTGCGACGTATGGTATTGTTGGCCGGGGGAAGAGGAGCTCCAGAAGTTGAAGGTTTCGAGTCTAGTTGCTTCTTATACCAATCGGGAGCATTTTTCAAGCGAAGAGTTTTCTTGACTGGAGTTGAAGCCGTAGTAGAAGTAGAAGTTGAACTTGTAATAGAAGAGCAGGCTGTAGTGGAAGTTGTAGTCGGCAGGGATGACATCGTGGTAGTTCTGTTCGCAGTTCGCAGCTTAACGTCTGGAATCAGAATGAAACGTTAGCCGTGGTCGATGCGTCTTTTATAACGGTATGCTAATGAGAAGGGTTAACAACCGTTAGGTGGGGGAAGGTGGGAGAGAAGGAAAGAGAGGGGGTATTTATTTCAAATAATTCGCATAACTTTTGACTAAAATAAGATAACTAAATTCTTCTTTGACTAAAATGTTCGTCTTACATAGACCTTTTCAATGATGTATCGCTTGTCCTAATCCGTTAATCCATTATCGAGTTATAGGCATTTTAATTTTTCCGGGGGGGGGGGGGGTTCCGCTTGAGTGAACACGGGGGGGGGGGGGTCCGCTTGAGTGAACACGGGGGGGGGGGGGGGGGTCGGTCATTGACCCTTCCGAAAGTGGGTCAAGGTCATTTAAGACTTATAAAGAACCAAGGTGATGGGAACAGTAGTAACTGTTCCCACCACCCTGTTTGCCTAACGGTTCCCACTCCCAACCCACTAGTTACGTTCTGCGAGGGACATCGACGCAATTTTGTTTGGCCCGTCCGGGTCCATCCGTAACGGGCCGGTCCGGGTCCATCCGTAACCGTGAATTCGAAGGGAAACTGGAACACCTAATGCAGAAACGCAACTCTAACACCCACCCAACTAATCCCACCCATCATATTCCTAAACAAAATGCAAAAACCTAGTCCGCAATTTGCGGATGTCCCACCCCTTCTAAGTGAAGTTCAACGGAACTTCTGAATTTACAGTTAATCTACCCCCTATCATCTAGCTGAAAGGCAAAACAACAACATTAATTATAAATACCAACACTTAAAACTAACAACACATCATTATTAAATATCAAATAATTCAACACAACCAAATACCATCATTATTCTTAAAATTAATACACCTTTAACGCTAAACACAACTTATAACTAACATCGCAATGCGCAAATTAATTCTTAAATTAAGTGCAACTTACAACTAATATTTACACACACACACACATACCACATTGCATTAAAGAACGCAACGTAGTATAAGAAGTTCAAATATATATAGGCCTACTATATATTTGAACCTCTTACCGAGTCGCCAACGACTTTTCGCTATGAAAACTCGTTGACGACTGACGCGAAAATCGGGCTCGTATCGCTCCTCGTTTTTTTGAGTGGTGGGGGTAATTAATGCAGTGGTGGGGAAATTGTTTCACTCCAGTACGGTCTTCAATCCACTCCAGTTCGCAGCAGTGTAAAAATGAAACGAAAGAGTGGGGGTGGCGCATGCGCAGCGACGTAAAATCCAATGTTTGAGGTTAGAACTTTCCGTGCACAGTAGAGCTAAATTGAGTAATACAGGACTCGGCGCATGCGCAATAGCGAGGAGTGATTCCGATCCGGAGAACTCGTTGCATTCGCAGCAGCGCTAAAGTGAGTAATACAGACTAGGCGCATTCGCAGTAGCGCTAAAGTGAGTAATACATGACTAGGCGCCGTAGCGTGAAGTTGGCTCACTCCAGTACAAGTTATAGCAGCATAAAAATGAAACGAAGGAGTGGGAGCGGCGCATGCGCAGTGACGTAAAAAACCAAGGTTTGAGGTTAGAATTTTCCATGGTAGCTGCCATGTTTAATTCTGTTTCATTCAAACAATAGTAGTTCATGGCTGGCATGGGATGTGAAGTGTGGTAATTAGATGGGGTTAGCAACCGGTCGTGACCGGCCATTGACCGGTCATCGACCCGGCGGGGTTCCGCTTGAGTGAACACCGGGGGGGGGGGGAGGGTTCCGCTTGATTAGTCACGGGGGGGGGGGGGTTCCGCTTGATTAGTCACGGGGGGGGGGGGGGTTCCGCTTGAGTGAACACGGGAGGTTCCACTTGGACGCTCATGCGGAACTGATCTTCCCACGCGATAGCCGTTATAAAAAGGAGATTGTTCATCGCGCCGCGACCATTAATTAACTCGCATTTGAGTTGTTCACATCCTTCCTACTCATTACATATACGTTTCGCCAACTTCATTATACAAGTCTAATTGCTACTAACCTGGAGTTTCATTTACATTAGCACATGTCGTCCTGTTTGAATCACCTTCGCGTGCTCGACGTTATATCTCATTCATTTGTCTTGTTCTCACTTCTACACGTCTGACATACTTCTTGTGATGGATACGCAATGTTTGAAATTGAAACTTTTGCGGACACAACATATATTACGAAATAATTACAAACCATCGGTTTCAAAGACTAAAACAAATTTAACAAAAGTGAGGAAGAAATTAAGTTTTAACCCGTTATACTCTGTTAGAACTTCGCAGGTTCACGTTGATGATAATGTTATTCACAACATTTTGCGTTCGATGTTACGTTTCCACAACTTCGAACTTGTTACACCTATCGACTGTGTTCAACAGGTTTTTCTATTTCATCCCCACCATTCTTTATATAAGTGCGCTCACGACAATTCCTGTTTCATTCTTCTATACGCTCTTCGACCGACAACTACTCCGCTCTAAATTACACACTACAAGAAGATGGATACAAACCAAGAACAAGTACAAGTTCACGAAATATCGTCTACTACCCACCCGAGGGAGAATCCTCCGAGAACTTCGCCTTCACCGAATCCACAGGACCCTGTCCAAGTTTCGGATGTGTCTTCGACGGCGAGGAATGATCTTGAAGCTATTCTTCGGTCGCTCGTCGGTTTCGACTGACCTGTACGACGATCGCCGTTAAACTGAACTCTTAGAAGTTCAGTTTTTTTTTTAAAACTTCCTCCGGATGACCTTGAAGCAATTATCCCCTCTCCCTTTTCAACTAACTTCTACTTTTGTTCAACTGTTGAATTTCAGTTTTGAACTAACTTTTAATTTGTGCGAAGTTTTAGTTGAACCCGGTTATTTTATGCGCACATTTTGTTCAACCCCAAATTGTTGAATTTCGGTCTTGAACTAACTTTTAATTTATGCGCAAATCTACTTCAAACGCTCACCCCACCTCCTCACCCCTCATTTAATATACGACCGGAAGCTATGTGCCCCGGCACGTGGCTTCCGGGGCAGCTGGCCTGAGCCAGAAGTGGCCAAATCTAACTACTCGCAGCTAACTTACACCTGTAGCTCACTCACCTGTAGCTGGTTTGTAGGTTATGTTTATATTGATTCAATCGAAAACGACCACAACAATAGATCAGATGTTTATATCCAGTGTTGCCAACTTAATTCCTGACTAATCAATGTTTCCTTGCTGGCTAATGCAAATAATTGTTTTGTGTTCTGATGTTTAAACACTGGAGTGCGCAAAGTAAATCTAGCGTGCGCAAAGTAAATCTAGCGTGCGCAAAGTAAATCTAGCGTGCGCAAAGTAAAATGAATACGGCAATCACCTGTTTTGCGACGAGTATCGAGTGCGTAAACAACTGTTTTTAAGGACAGTCGTAGGGAAAAGTATTTTTTATACAACATGAGCTCTATTTGTTGCTTTACATCATACATCAAGTTCCAAAGCTTTACAATTTGCCGATTTCATGAAAAATGTTTTGCAGCATACAAAACATTTTTACATTCGTGAGAACTGTTGAAATTCGCTCATGCAGATGTCTCAAGTAATGAATGTGTTTCAACCATACACAATGGTCTTTACATAAAACGTTAGTAAAAAGTCCAAAGGGGTCAAATCAGGACTTTTAGGAGACCAAGGGATAGCGCATTCTTGCCTATCCAACTATTTGGAAATCTGTGATTCACCTTGTAGCGTTTAATCCTAAAATCTATTTTAGCGTTTGATTACAAATAATAAGATAATCAAAACGCACTTGTTATAACTTCAGATTGATGTTTTAATTGTTAAGTTAGTTGAAAATTTATTTAGTAGAGCCAGTTCAAAGTCCCAGTATTCCTTTATAAATCACCCTGTATTTGTTTAATTATTAGCTTACCTTTGATTTTGAATGTTTTAGTATATTTATTAAAATATAAAACCTTCTGTGTTCAACAAACACAACAGTAATTTAATGAATTATTATAAAATTTAATGCAATAAACTTAATACCTTAAGACCATAAACAATAGCAAACAATATTTGTAATTGGTTTTCCCTATTAAAACAGCTGTTTTACATGGTGTATAAAACAGCCACTGAGTACGAGACGAGAATATGTTGGAATCTAAAAAACAACTTGTTATACCTCGATAATATGTTGGCTGATATGAAAACACCGATAGGAAAGCATTCCCTGTGTACCAGTGTTGATCGAGTAGTTAAAAAAAAGTTGCTTTACATATATATACCTTCGTGGTTTTATTGTAACCAAAACACCAATACACATTTAACAAAAAATTATTAGTTTATTGAGCTAGATAAAATATTGGATGACTAAAAGTACTAATTATATTATAATTAAAAAGTATTATTCATCAGTGTTTGACATTTTATACCAAATATAAGTAGTGTCAAATTGTTGGTGCTGGCTCAGTTCAAGGTCACCTGAGGGATGACGTCATCGAGGTCAATGACCCCACCGATGACGTCATCGATGACGTCATCGATTGCGTCATCGATGACGTCATCACTAATGACGTCATTTCGACGACGTCACACCCATGACGTCACAGAAATGACGTGCTGATGACGTCATCACCCCTTACGTCATCAAAATGACGTCACCGACGCCACTAAGGTCAAGGTCACGCCGAAACTTAAAATTTTTTGGCACTTTTACCGTTTCTCGCACTACGCTCCGAGTTTCAGTCCGAGTCCCCGTGACCTTGACCGCTTGGAGCGAATTTGCGACGAGAAACGGCAAAAGTGCCAAGTTAAACTCGAGTTTCTGACATGACTCTGCCTAAATGGGCAATCGGTAATCCCTCAGGTGACCTTGAACCAGCACAACACCAACAATTTGATATTACTGTGACCTTGAAAACGTAACTTAACAATGGAGTGCCGACACCGATGCGCACCCCACGACAGTCACCGAGCGACTGACTGTTAGGCTATGTGTATTCTAGGTATATGGGGAAGTGGAGGGGGAAATCTCAAGGTCATCCAAACGGAGTTTTAAAAAAGTTAAAGAGTAGAAAGACTACTCTTGTGCTTCCTGGGCAACTTCATCAATTTCCAACGGATCTGTAAACCAATCCGATCTGTAGCGGCAGGAGTCCAGAAAACGGTTGCACCATCCATCAGGTTGTCCGTAGCACTTCCGACAATTGGTAAGATTTGAGAAGTGAAACTTAACACACCGCTGCGGACAACAAGTATAAAAGTATTTTGATTTGTAGATTTTGAAAGTTTGTAGTACCGGTGGTGGCAGCTGTTGGTTCTTGCATCTACACCTGCAACATCCGAAGCATTCACATTGCCGGCAGGCCAGCCCATCCACTTGCCACTTTGGTAAGAGGAAACACTTATCCTCACAGCAATAGGTTGTCCCCGTCTCTTCCTCCCAACGCTTCTTTGCACAATACGTGACGCCTGGCTTCTCCAAACACTTATGCTCGCAACATGAGACACGCTTAGTTTCCATACTTGATGTTGCTTCAGTGAGGGAGCAAGATGAAGTGATGCCGTGGTCAGTGGGAATGGAGCTTATATAAACTAAGGCGAGTGGAGGGGGAAAGGTCAAGGTCATTCAAACGGAGTTTTAAAAAAAGTCAAAGAGTAGAAAGACTACTCTTGTGAGTCTATAGCGATTTCATTGATAGTGAGTGCTTCGGTATGCCAAGTTGATCTGTACTGACACGCTCCTAAATAATGTTTGCAAAAACCTGCAAAATTATTGTTGCACATTTTGCAGCCAGTTAGCTGTTTTAGATTAAATTCAATGCAACGTTCAGGGCAACAAGTGTACTTATGCCCTCTCATCTGGTACACATGGAATGTCTTCAACTCCGGTTTCGGCTTCTTCCAAGACTTGCATTTACACATGCACTGACCAAAAGCTTCACATTTTCTACATGCCAGGCCATCCACCACATCAATGTCATTTGGCCATGAAAAACATTTCTGTTCGCAACAGTAGTTGAGTTGACTCTCCATGTTGCTGTGGTGAAGGTGCGCGATGAAATGATGCTGCAGTTAGTGAGAGTGCACCTTAAATAAACTCAGTGGAGGGGGAAAGGTCAAGGCCATTCAAACGGAGTTTTAAAAAAGATGACTAGTCATCCTCCTCCTCCTCGTCCGTCGTACTTGGAGAGCTGTCAGACGAAGAGCCCCGCGCAGGTGCTCCCCAGATGAAAAACATATCAATTTTAAAACGAAGACCAGGATCTTGCATCATCAACTCCTTTAATTTATCACACACCAAGTCGACCTTGTGTAAGGTGTCAACAACAAGCTTCCAATTTGTTGGCTCAATATAACTTGTAGTTGAGTCCGCCTCGCTGATAACTACATCCTCCGGCCGTATTGGAGTGTAAAGATGTGTAAAGTTCTTTGGCTGAAGCTGAGGCTCAGGCTGGCTGGAAGTGCAAGGTTGAGTGTGGACCCCTGTCGCATCGAAATCCTTAGTCATCCTACATTCGTTTAAAACGTATACCAATTTTTCATGCAACATATCCACTTCTGCTGAATCTTGCAGATGAACATTCCACGAAAATGGCCATTCTTCATCCGTAGTTGAGTCAACTTGAGAAAGAGTGCTGTTCGCCATGATAGCTAAGCAAGGAATGAGGTGAGCTACAGACTGTGGTAACAGTATTGAAAAGTAGAGGGGGTAAACCAAAAGTATGTGGAGGGGGTATTTTCAAGGTCATTCAATTTGGGTTTTAAAAAAAGGAAATACTGGAGGGGGAATTCTCAAGGTCATCCAATTTGGGTTTTTAAAAAAAGGAATGAAGGTTACTCCTCTTCAGCCTCGTTGTCTCCCACATCTTCATGAGCCTCGTCCCCCACATCTTCTTCGACATCAGACTCACCGTAAGGATAGATTGGCGACATCGGTGAATATTGTGGTGAGTGCTGGCCGTCGTCATCATGGCGCAATCCAACTTGCGACCAATCGTAATTCAAATTCATCTGAATTACAATCCCAGGGTTGTCCCGCAGTATTTCCTTCATCCGTTCGCAAATTGTTTCCAAATAGTGTACACTATCAATCGACAGTGTCCAACCAGTACTTGTACCGACATCAGTTGTGGAGTCAGCTTGGCTGATGGTGTTGTCTGCCATGGTTGCTTGTCGGACAAGGAATGACGGTTGATGTGATGCTCATGCAGGAACATGGTGAAATGGTGGGGGGCGTGGTGGAGTAGTGGGGGAAGTTTCAAGGTCATCCAAACGGAGTTTTAAAAAAAGGAAAACCTACAAAGTAACATTAAAACTTTCCAATTGATGGTGACGAGCGTTTTCTTCTGCAACCTTGCCGACACATGTGACTATGCCATACAGTATGAAAAGTACAACCATAATAAGGCCGAACAATAAAAGATAGCCGTTGACTATCATGATATTTTCTGAGTGGATCTGCTTTCTTCGTATAGCCCTCTCCTGCATCCTCTTCTCCAACTCGTGGACGAAGTCACAGCAAACGTGAGGACATGTTTTATCTGTTGGTAGGTTTGCCATTGTTGATGTTGTCGGTTTGGCTGTTGAAGATGGAATGAGGTTTCTAATTGTGATGTGCCATGTACATCAATAGTCAAGTGGTGGGGGTAGCAAAGCAGTGGAGGGGGAAGTTTCAAGGTCATTCAAACCGTGTTTTAAAAAAAACCTATCTTGTTACTGAGCTTATATGTCAGTAACAAGATAGGTGTTTTTGCTCATTTACTTCTTTAATATAATGAAAAAATAAACATATTCTACAATGGTTAGAACAAGAAATACAACTGCTAGTCAGCTGAAGTAATCTAAGTTGTCCGGCTCGGTCTTTATGGACGTCGGTGAGGAAGCTGTCGAGGAGTGTCCAGGCTCTTCCTTTGGCTGCCGGGTGTTCCGTATATTGCAAGCGTAAACTTGCACGTTTATACGGTAGCCTCGTGCCACCATCAGCTGCAACTCCTTGTACAACTCGTTTAGCTCCTGCTGAGTCTTGATGCTCACCTCCTCGTAACTTCTTGAAGGTAAGAGGCGAGTTTATAGGCATTTTTCAAAGCGCAATGTCTATCTTTATCATGTTCTGGGCTTTTTGTACAAATACATATGGTTTCCAGCATGTATTGATAATTCTTATCCAATTCCACATCATTAACCGGAACATGAGTAAATCCTTCGATCCATCTTTTCTTTTCCAGCCCCTTTGTGTAAATATTGGTAAACTTGTCTGAAAAGTGATGCATAATGTGATACAAGTCCGTGTAACTTGTAAAACCATCATACCAATCGATATGATGGAAGTGTTTTGAAATCCATCTGTTGGTAGTAGCGGCTTTACTAGTTAAAGATGAATAAGAACATGGTGGTTTAAATAAAAACGAATAAGGAACACTTGTATTCATGTCCAAAAACACAAGTTCTTTTATAATGAATCTATCATCATTACCACGAAACGCTTGAAACTCAATAATACCAGGCTTGGACTTTACTTGTTCTTCTTCTCCCTTGTCCATTTTGAAGGTCACACGTCTGCTCATTATGAAGTCAGGAGGTCAACTGATTTCCACACCACGGTAGGTACTACTTTTATACCAGGCCGTACAGTTGTTGGCGCGTTGGTGTATACTTAACGAGGGGCACCGTCCCCAATAGGCCTAACCCCACAAAATGTTGGTTATTGTTTTAAAAAACTAACCATTGTCATTTAAGTTTCCATCTTTATATTTTCCTTGTTTTCGTTTTCATCACTAACACTTGATTCTTCTCCTCCATCTTCTTCTTCCTGTTTTACTGATTTCTTATGTAGTTGAGCGTACTTTTCCAATTGTCTCCACATCTGTACTTCATGAGGAACTCTATTAAATATAGAAGTATCCACAGGTCCGTATAATATAGGTGCGTCCGGTTGTTTATCCAAAGTGTCTTCCAGATAATCTTTAATAATCGAACTTGAAAACACCAGTTGTCTCAAATATCTTGTTATAGGTTCAGTCGCACAAGTTAAAATAAAAAACTCCTCTCGATTAAGTTGAATTTTGTTATCATGTCTTGTTGTGTCTCTAAACCTCAGCTGATGATCACCACGTTGTTTAATAATATCGATTTCCACATTTGAATCTAAAAGTCCTACTCTTGTCTTTCTTCCAAACATGTTACTACTTAAATAGCATTCTAGCAGATGCAAGTGTTTCATAAATGATTCCCAAGCACTGTCCGTAAACAAAATCATTTTGGGTCCATGAGTTAAAATTACAGTAGGGGAATAATCTGTCGATTTCATAACACCGATTAAAATACTTTTGTCCAAACTGGAAGAGATTGGGTAAAATATTCGCAAAAATACCTCACTCAATATGTTTGGAGAAATATTATCTTCAATATCCCTTTTTCTCTTTTGTATATTCTTTCTTCTTTTACCTTTTTCTTCAACATTATTACTGGCGTGAAGTTGTCCGCAAACGTTTTGTTCACCTCCTTCCTGGTGACCTTGAAGATCTAAAAACTCAGATATCTCCTTCTCAATATCTACCACATTTTCAGGTGTACCACTAGGAGAAGCCATATTGAATACGATGCTACCCATACAACAGTAGGCAACAAACTGATGAGGAGCGGCCTGTACGCTCTGCTTTTATACTCGCGGAATGGAACAAAACCGGTTTTTAAAATACATTTTTAACAATTCCAGTTAAAGGTGTGTATGTTACGATTTTATCATGTAGAATTAAACAGTATGCAGTTGTATTAGCCGGTATAGCTGCGTTAAATTCCATTTCTATTTTTATATCCACACTTGATGATTTTACAGATTCATTTTGTTTAGAACAATCGATTACAACTATAGGGTAACCATCTAAGTATTTTTCTGGTGATAGTAAAGGTGCATTTGTTTTACCGTAATATGAACTTTGGAATCTTGCATACATATCGTACAATATGCTGTACTTTTTATTAGCGAATGACACATTTAAATTGTCGTATGGGAAAAATTGTGAATTTAAATAAACTTTAATATTTTTTAAGTCACAATGATCAAATTGGCCTGCATGTTTGGTGATGGTGTCCCTTCTACCTGTTTGTAAACCAAATATAATATACCTGGCTCGTTCCACATAATTAGATGTTTTAACAGTCCAAGTGTGACGATCCGTAGTTGGCAAGCTGGGATGTTCATGGAATTCCCAACTTCTAAAAGGAATTACAATATCACGATCGGCCTTTAACTTTCTTAATAGCAGCATCCTATGCTCGTCAGCTAATTTAACATGTGGAACTCTCCATACAATTTTCTCTAATGTTAATTTCCATTCTAAGTCTGCATCCGTTGTACCGTCTGCAGCTTTAATAATGTCTTTATCGTTTGAAGATCTCAACAAAACTAATTCTTGTTTAACATTTAATATTATTTTTCTATAGTCTTCAGCAAAACCAAGCAACAAACGTAATGGAATATGAAAATCAAAATATCCCTTTGCATCTGGACTGATTGTGTCATTTTTAGGTAAAACCCATCCTGCAGGTTGTAGTAAGTTTGTTTCATTAGGTGATATAGATGTTAACCCCTTTAAAGTTGTTGCAATACCTACTTTTTTAGTGGAATCAACTGTTACACCTGATATTTCGTATCTAATTTCATCAAATAGGAAAGCCATTGGATTATTTATAAATGGAACCTTTGTACCAGTAGTCTTACCATCCTTTTTAGTAACTTTTCCTTCAATATGCAAGTAACTTTCACATGGTAGTGTGTAAATGTCTTGATTTTGTATGGGGATACGAATTTCATCGTTATTGTTTAATTTCGATGAAGTGTAAGGGTTGTGGGTGTGATATTCTTTTTCCCATACTGTTTCGTCGAATGTTGGACCCTGCGCTATATCCAGTATATCCATAATCGGTTAATTTTAATCCAATTCTCTCTAAGAAACGAATGTTCTCACGTGTTAACTCCTCCACAGCTGAAGAGCTACTAATGCGGTTTCCCGTAGGTTGTTCGCTTTTAAATGTTAAACCCATGATTTTGTATTAAGTGTCGATTTTAAATGTAATCTAACCGTAATAGGCTCTTCTCTGAAGTCTACCAAGTTACCGTCTTAATCCAACACGCTCAACACGATGTCTGAAATGAAAGTGGTGTTCAACGGTAGATATACCAGGTTTTGTGGCTTTTCAACAATTTTAAATCCAGGTGGTACACTTGGGTAAAATGTATGTATGATATGGGTGTTAGCCCCATCCCTGTAAGCTCCTTGTATAATGTTACAAGTTATGTCTATACTATTGACTTTTAATATTGTTACTGTTTTCTTACCGGAATGTGTTATATCTGGTTCTAAAACAGGCTCATCGTTGGAAAATCCTAATAAATCACCAATTGAGTTTGGTTGAGTAAAATCTATATAATATTTGGAAGTAATTTCAGCTTTCATCGTATTATTATTACCTTTTAATGTTATATTGTCTTTTCCCATTTTAGTTTGCAAAAATTCATTTATATGATCAATTTCATAAGAACCTGTGGGTAACCTGCACTCTTGTAAGTCTGTAAATTTCCCACTGGCATCTTTTCCCTTATAATAATGCAATACGTTATTTTTACCTTCCGTAACATTGGGAATAGAGTTGTAAGTTGTAAAATCCAATAGTGCCGCCTCCCAAAATCTTCCTTTTTGCAAGCGTAACGCTGGAAAAAGGATACTTCGTAAAGTGGACGATTTTCCTGTTAATGATACCGTATAGGAAGACATCTCAATAATGACTGATACTTTTAGCTAGAAATTCCAAACATAAATGGCCGCATATTGAAGTATTATCAGGTTGTTCTCTTTTATAGTTATAATATATGTTTTTAGCAGATTTAAAGTAATTTTGAAGTTCTTTTGGTGGTGGCAAATTACCGAAACTATCAAAATAATATACATTGTTATTTAGTTTCTTATAACAAACCCAATGGGTGCCAGGGCCTTCAGTATTATCCAAATTTACAATTCCAGTCTCATTTTGCCACATTCTCTTTGGTAAACTGTCTCTCATGAATACTCCGCGGAAAAATGGAATTTTTAAACAGGAAATATATTTAAATAATTCAACATTAGTTAACGCTTTATGTGGTATAACCAATTGATTTCTTTCATTTAATACGCACGATAAGGGCTTAGGTAAAGACCTGCCCCGTTTTTTACCATTGACCACACGGTGGGCTTCTTCCTGCCTTTTCTGGTAGATCGTCGTCCTCTTCTTATATTTCCTCCATGTTTTCTTGTGGTGGACTTCCTTTTTACCCTTCTTCTCCTCCTTCTTCCACCTCCTACTGCTGTTTTAGCCTTCATACCTGCTGTTACTGCTAAAGCTGCTGCTTTTTCTGCTATGCTAGCGTCACTTGATTTTACTCGTTGCCAAGCTATGTCCGCAAGCTTTCTGTCTGCAATCGACCTATTTTTTGAATCGGCAAACGTGGAATATGCGATATCGTGTTCTTTACAAGCTTGATCTAACTTATTTATGCCAGGATCGCCTCTTTCCAGTGGTTTTTTTAAATTTAGTTCCTGGTCCGCAATACTGATAACCTCCCGGTATATGGAATTCGTATGGTAATGCGTCTATTGCTCTATTTACAATGGATCCTACTGGAAGTCGTTTTAAAGTTTTACTTAACAGAGAAACCGCTGTGGAGTGATCCCACCTCCTCTCCTTACAGTGTCACGATATGGACTGATGTACTGGAACGTCATTATTGTCCTTTTATAATCGAAATGTACAACTTATGTGTTACCTCTATGACGAGTTGGACATAAATGAAGTCGTTTATTGTGATCTTATATTAAATATCAATATCACCCCAATCTGATGATCTAAATTTTTGCGTATTAGGGTTAATAAAGTATTTATTAAAAATTTCCCTTTTAATCCAACCACCTCTAGCGGATTCAGCAAAAGTATTATGACTCGTTTTTCCTTGAAGAATATCCGGTGTAAAATGATTGTGTAAATCAAATAACGCATTACCTAAAACTTTTACAAGAAAATTAACAGTGACGGCATTATCCACATGTTCAGGGTCTTTAAGGTCTGTTATACGTTTATTATTACAAGTATACACTTTACTATCCTTTAATGATGTTGTGATGGTTTGTCCTACAGTTGCAGCATCATTTGGATCTCTTCCATTATGCAAGTTTTTTATTACTTTATTATTACATGTAAAAAATCTAAAAGAATGATCTGGATCTAGATGTACGGTTTGTGATAAAGCAGCTGCATCTCGAGCAGTATAACCCAATCTCATATTTGATAACCCTTTACCCATGCAATCCCAAGCATTATTTTTGTATGTTAATAAATTAAATTTTTCATTACCTTGAACAAAGTCATCCCCTTGCTTCGATACTACTTGATCTTGTTTTACAAAAGAGGTTGTTTCTTGTTTTAAGGTTTCCATCATTTGACCCACTGTTGCACCATCTGATGGCGCCGAACCATCTTTAACATTTGCTAAACAATTATTAAAACAATCTATAACCCCTACATCACGTATGATACAATGATCTTTAATATATTTTAGATTTACAGCATCGTTTTCAGTTTTTGGATAACCTATATCATTAATAACAAATTTATAAAAAGAAAATCCATCTTTTGTCTTTTCAGGTATCAAGGAATGTAAATAGCGTCTATTTACGCTGTCTTTTGCATCTTTAGGGTCATCTACGTTGGATATACGTTTATTGTTAGCACTATACGTTTTCCCATTGAATTTTAACGTATTTTTTAATTCAGATGACAAATAACCTTTGTTTATTGCATCACCGTTTTGATTTGGTTTACCAACGTTGATAATTCTATGATCTTCTGCGTCATATGTGTTATTTTGTAGTCTTAATGTTGGTGATATCTTTTCCTTTAATATTTTTAAATTTATTGCATCATTTTTGTCTGTGGGATCTTTTATGTTTTTTAACCTTTTATTACTAATATCATAATCTCCTTCAGGTGTTTGTGGTAAACCAGCACTTCTTTTTAAACTATTCGCATAATATAATCCATCTGCGGAATACCGTCCGAACTTGTCGACACTCATGGTGCAACTGAATAGTAATCTAGGAAGTAACGCATTTTTATGAGATTACCCCACGGTTTCGGAGTTCATCCACTAAAGCCACCCATTCGTTTTCCAATCCAGTATGACCCGCTTCTTTAGCTTCATGTATTAATTTCATTCTATCCACCAATTTATTGATATTATTGTAATAAATCACATTTGTGTTATATAGTTTCTTCATTAAACCTGTACCCGTAAGAGACTTACTTCTTTTTCTTCTTTCCTGAGCACTTACATCCAAAGTGGATGCCATAAATCTTCGTTTTACAGGTTTTCTTTGTGTTAACGGCATTGTTTGTCTTCTAGTTGGTATTAACTTGGATACAAATTCTCTATATTTTAAAGACTTAGATCTAAATGGAAGTTGGTCAGGTAAATACCTTCTCCTATATGCATTTGTCTGTTCCACAATCTTTTTATATGCTTCCATGTCTTTTTCTTTCACTAACGATACTGAAGGCTTATTTTCAAATAATAATTCAAATAATCCTTTTGTGCCCTTATACCTTTGATCACCAATAACAATATTATCATGTTCGTCAACGTTTAACGGGCTATTACCTATCATTAAACCATCTTCTGTTAATCTCGCTCCATAACTATGGTAATTCTTATTAGGAATTGTTCCGAGTAACATTTTTACCATGTATTTCCTTCCTAAAGGTCCTTTGTTATGAATGTTTTCACCCAACAAGCTTATGTTTGACGGTCCTTCTCTTTTTTCCTCTTCACTAGCAGTTAGTGCGTCTTCAGGTCGCCTTTCACAATACCCTGGTGATTCTAGCTCTCTTTCAGATTATGCACCGGTAAAGCCACTATATGTAGAGGATTCCGGGTCTTCATCACTAAAACCTTCATATTTTACACTTTCTCTTTCAAACTTTGTGATAGGTGCAATCGCATCTCCTTCCAATACAGGTTTAGCGACTTTTTTGTTTAATTGTTTCAAGGGTTCAGTAATAGGTTTAAAAGTAGATTCAAGGAATTTCTCCCTCTCGCTAATACCTAGTTTTAATGCTCTGTTTTTAGCCCGAATAGAATCACTAAGTGATTTTATTTCTTTTACTAATTTTTCTTGGTTTACCATGTTTGTAGCAAGACGTGTTGTACAACAATGAATGTTTTATACCATGTTCAATGTATTAATATAAACTTATCAAATCCTATCCTGTATCGACCATTCTTTAGCGGTTGTTCCTTCATAATTGTTAGGAACCCATACTTTTCAGCCCAAGCCTTTCCACATAACTCTTTAAATCGTTCAAATGTCATATCCGCATTTACATGATTAAAATATATATGTTTTAGGTTGGTTTCGTCCTGTTTAAATACAATTAACATGTTTGCATTGTCTCTAATGAGTTGTTTAGGTATTTTGCTGTAAGTTTGGCCAATATAAATGCTATCTATGTTGTTATGTCGACCCATAGCGAAGTAATTCCTTATTGTGTTTTGGTTTTCACAAGATACATCATCAAATATGAACACAGAGAATGGTTTAGCTTCTTGTGGTTGCATGACACTCTCGCTTGCATTAAATTTTAAGTATTTAACTTCAGGCACATTATTCAGTATTTTTTCCAATAATTGATACTTTGGTTGTTGTAGTGATTTTGAAATACATATAAAAATTATTAAAACGTAATCCTTTAGGGTTTGTAATCAAATTGAATACTACATTAGTTTTTCCACAGTTGGAAGGTCCGGTAACCAGACAGCGCACGGTGTTTGGTAACAAATTGCCATGTTTCCCACTATTGAATTCTGAATTATACACTGTGAGTTCATCTATATTATTAATAGTAAAACTCTCTTTTTGTGGTACTATCTCCATCCTTTGTAATGGTTCAACCTAAAATGATTCTTTATCGTTATATCAAATCATTTTTAGGTATCCAAGAATCTTCCGTCTTATTAAATCCTAACCATCGTACTTTAACCTTATCTTTTTTCCGTTGCAACACCTTTTCAACTAAATATACATCACCTACTGTTGATTTTAACATTTCATGTACATAAAACCCTCCTTCAAGCAATTGTCCTTTATTATCTTTTAAAATATATGTCTCGGGTACTGTAGGTTGTACTTTGAATACAGTAAAGACCTCATTGGTCCAATTTGGGAGATATCTTTTACTAAATACACCTTTATATTTACTTATTCGCACTTTATCACCAACGTTAAATTTTTTAGGCTTTAGTTTTTCAACTTTTGGTTTAGTATTCAGTTTTATACGTTTTAATACAAGGTTTTCATTTTTACTAGTTACTAGGTTTGGTTTCATCCCGATAGTCCTATGAAATTTGTTATTATAATCGTTTATAAGTTTTGGTAACATATCAATCCATATGTGCGATCCTCTGTTGGAAAACATTTTATACATTGCACTTTTTAAAGTTCTGTTGAATCTTTCAATTATTGAGGCTTTTACCTCTGAATTGGTTGAGTAATGGTTTATATTGTGTTTTTTCATTAAATTTGCAAATTCCTTATTAAAATATTCTTTTCCATCATCTGTTTGTAAATGTTTAATAGTATGTTTGTCTTTTTGTATAGCTATTTCCATTGCTTTTGTAACACTTTTGCCGCTTTTATCTTTTAGCGGTAAAGCATCCGCCATTTTTGAAAAACAGTTAATAACAGTCAATATGTATTTATATCCTTTATTTTGTTTGCTATAAGGAATCATTTCAATTAAATCCGCTTGATATAAATCATTATTTCCTTTTATCACAGTATTTCTTCGTGGAAACTTTCTTCTTGCAGGTTTATGAAGTTCGTTGACAATTTGTTGCTTCAAGTCCTTCATATTGTAGTTTCCAATGTTTGTTGTGTCACTTGTATAATCACAATGAATGTTGTCTTAAATATTCACATCATTTATATAGGTCAAGGTCACCCAAACTTGTGTAAAAAAATGGGGAACACGGCGTTTGACTTGCCGTGTTCCCCATTTTTTTACGGAAGGAAAAAGGAATAAGGTCGAAGTTGTAGAAGGACGAAGAATAGGTTACTAGTTGATAGGGCTTAGAGAGTAGTGGCCAAAAGGAAGAGTGTGGATTTTGTCGGGCATAATGTGTCTTTTATCATCTCGAGCTGACAGCGCTTTTTTAATTTCTGTGACACTGTAGACTTGATGCTTGAAGCTTCGGATATTGTTGAATGTTGCTGATATTGTAGTATCTTCAAACAAACAAGTCTTGTAGTGGTCAAATGTCACGTGTTTTTTCAAATAAGATGTCTTCACTCCTTTTGCTTTCTTGACTGTCGGTGTGTTGTTCTCGTGGTACATCTTAAATGAATACAATTTCGCCATCAGCGCCACTATTTCTTCTAAAGGCATTCCATTTGCTTCATCTTTGAATTTTCCAATTACTTTTTTATTTCTTTCATTAAAATTTGGATGGTTCTTCGGATAATCAGAAAAGTCGAAATCTTCTTTGTATGGAAAAGTCCTTAGATCTTCATACATGTCCAAAGTCTTTATCCAGTAGATAAACGCGTCCGTATCCATGTATGCGACTCCAATGTTTTTCCTTCCGTAGTGTTTAACCATTTTGTTATAATGGAAATCATACATCAGGGTTTTACTTATGTCCAAAATCGACATACCTAAGTATAACGGACGGTCCAAGACTATTGTTGTTTTCTTCATACTGACAGCGACTAGATTTTCGTTTATAATCATGGATGTTCCGAAATTTGGTTTTTGCACTAATTTTTCCAATTTCCTAGGATCGCTCACTAATTTTACATTTTTATGTTTTCTCTTGTTCTCCAAGGTTTTCCCAAAGATGGCGTTATTCATTAATTTATAGAAGTCCTTTTCAAATGCTGTTGTCGCTGCAGCTCTTCTTGTAGTGTTGGAATCAATATATGGTTTCAACCAACAAGACTGGGTGAATTCAATTGCTCTATGAATTCTCACTATACGTAGACCCAAGTCAAGAGCCTGTTGAACTACCCAGTAGTGAGCCACATCCCGATCTTTATTCTCCAAGGTCATCATCAATTTTGGCCATCTTCCTGTCGGTGAAACTTCAGTCTTAGCTAGGAGAGGCAAGTCGTAGTGATGGTCATGAAGATGCTCCGGGTATTCAAAGTCACAGTCCAAAATATAGCCTTTTGGACCATCCTTTGGAATCTGTGAGATGTCTCCGATGGTGGCCGGGTCGATCCATTTGAAGTCAGCGTAGGGAAGCGGATTTGACATTGCCCAACCATAAAGGTTGTTTGCGTCAAAGTAGCCAAGGTAGACCGATGGTTGTTGCTCGTCGAAGCCGGGGATGTACTTGTTGTTGGCTTTGACATGACGTGTTACAGCTTGTGTCAAACCGTCCCGTACACCAGATTCCATCATGAGCACCATATCTATATCTGTTAGAAGTTCCAATCGACAGTTGGTTGACTTTAGCATAGCTTGCCATGCTAATCCTGGAGATGTGTACGAGTGTAGAGGGTCCAGTCCATAGGCGGAGAAGCAGGTGTTTCGAAATTCTTCCATCACATCGCACAGCAGAGTTACGTCCAATTTTATATAGAAGTCAGAATATTCCCCTAAGGTTTGAATGTTTAGTTGGTTCCAAACATTACAAGCATGATTGTAGTCTTCAACGGAGATTTCACTTTCGTTTAATTTGCTGTTGAAGGCTTCAATCGGTGGCAGACTGGTTTCTTCAAACTTTTCTGTAGATGTTATATAATCATAGGGGAAAACTCCTTTCCGTAATACTAGGTCCAATTTATCTTCAGATACAATTTTGCTGGTTTCTTTTAAGTCTTCTCTTCTTAGGTTCTCTGACAATTTGGCTAAACTAGATGGCATAAATCTGTAAGAGTCTACAAAGCGAAGTTTAATTTTACCTACTGTTTTTGAAAAGCTGATGTACTTTTCCAATGTTGTAGCAAGAACATCAATTTTACCGTCATCTCTTCCTAACTCTGGAATAATAAAGTGGGAGTCGTAGCCGCTAAGATTGTGTAAAACGACAGGAATAAAGTTTGGCAGTTTGTAATTTATATTGCATGAATTACAAGCAGCTCCTCTGTATAACCCTGTCAGGTGATCGTGATCTCTTACTTTTGGATTTTCTTCACTGAACATCTTCTTGCATAAATAGCATCTTGTCGCTATGTTGTATTCTTCTTGTTGATTTTGGTTTAAAGGTTCCATAGGTACAATATTACCGAACAAGCGTTGAACCTTTCCAGCAATATCGTACAGTTGGTCTACAAAATACTTAGCGGCTTCTTCACCACGGTAGAGTATTGGAGTGGATGTTAAACCATAGTCTTGCAATTGGTTTTCAGACAAGGTTGTTTTAACTAGTAAACAAAAACTGTTGGGTTGATGCAACTGATATTTTGTTCTTCTAGTCACTTCGCCGTCCGGCAGCTCCTGTGGTACTAACGTTGATTCAAAATCTGCGTAGACCACTAGTGGAATTCGGTATTGGTGAACTGTCTTGTTAAATTGTATTGAAGCTCGGGTAGGCGGTGGAAGACTTATCTTTACTTCATAGTTCTCGTTGCAAAGTCTTTTATGTTCCAATAACCAGTCCAATCCTCCACGTCTTGAATCTTTCCAAGAAAAGCAGAAACATCTCTTGCAAACTGTAATCCTATTTACTCTTTTGGTCAATTGTTTTACAACTAAGGCTTCAAAGTCCTTTATCCATACATAATGGGAAATTTCACCCTTAGTTATCAATAGCAAATCCGTGTGGTTTCTTTGCTCAACCTTTACTACCCGCAAAGGATAAACGTTGTTCGAATCATCCAGACCAAAAACATTGACTGAAACGCCAGGATTTTTCTTTTCAAATTTGTCAATATCTTTTAAAGTAACTGGGTAAGTAAGACCTTGAAAGTTGTAGCGGTGTTCATTCTCGTAGTATTCTCTACCAACTCTACAAGGATTGTTTTTAACATACTTGGTTAACATTGCATACTTGAAACATTCATTACCCTCATTTTGAACATTTCTACACGAGTTAGTGTTTTGGATTTTCTTTGGTAGAGGGATAAAACTACTACCTCTTAAACCATATCCATGTTTATGAACCCTAACATCCATACCTTCAATTGATGACAAAGTCCATCCAGATCCTCTTCCTTCATGTTCTTGGAGTTTGGTTATAATTTCTTCCAAGCATTCTTCAATAATATCATCAATGTCGGAGGTGAAGGTAAGGGTTCGGTTTTTGGAAATGAATGCTCTCAATGCTGTTTCACCATCAGTATTGTTAAACATAGCCTCTAACACCATTCCAAATTTAATAAAATTTAGCCTTTGTAGTTCTTCCCTCAAAGTTTGACCAACAAGTTCCTTAGCCTGGGTTATGAATGTTTCCAGTTCCAATTGAACGTTATTAATTTTGAAATGTGTTACAACTCGTCCTGGCAAGGCCGTGGTGTGCAGTTGTCTTACATCTTCCAGTTCTTCTTCTTCCATATCCTCTTCTTCGGTGTCCTCTTCTTCAATAGGTCTTCCAGTAGTGGATGGTCCAGCACCAGCAAATTGGATCACAATAGGTCTTCTTCTTTGCATTTGCTGTAGATAGCTGTCCCAGTAGTCCGTCTGCTTCTGGTGCTCTTCCAAAAACCGGTCAATTGAGTCTAAGTCTATTTCATCCATGGTAATATCTTCTTTTCTATCTTCGTCTTCATGTAATTCTCTGTGTAGGGTGAAAAGATCTTCGTCTTGAAAGATTTCCCCACAAATGTCGCAATGAGCCATTTCAAACAGTTTGGCTTTGAATGCACACTCTGTGAATGTCCACGCAATAATGAGCAGCGCACTCAACCGGGTCCCTTTATATCTGAGGCAGGTAGGTGGGGAAAGTGACGTCATATAGAAACAGGTTATCAATCATGTGCTAAATTTAGCCTTTAAACAACCATTTGTAATACATTTATCAGCAGGCTTGATAAAATCAATGGTATTTGGTCTAGTTTCAATAATTTGTACGAGTTTTTTCAAAGACATCTGTTCCAACAAGTTTATATGGGTCAAGGTCGTTTGGAATTATTATTTTGAGCGGGGGATAGAGCACTAAGCAGCATTATTTACTACAAAGTGCTCTATCCCCCGCTCACATTCTTTTTTTTAACTTTTTGTTTAAACTTTTTACAAAGGTGAAACATCACCATCAGAGTCGAAATCATTCTCATCACGAAATAGGTAGCGATGACAATACATAATTCTTCTGGCTACTAACATTCTATCCATTGGGCGATGAGGAGTGTCTTGTTCTTCTTCTTCAATCTCCGACTCAGATGATGACTCTAATGTTTCGTAGGCATGCAAGTCCATTTCATTATCCGTTAAACCAGCTTCGTCCGAGTCCGTTTCAATGTCCATTATTTCTTCTTCCTCCTCTTCCTCGTCAACCGCAGGTAGTTGGTCCTCTGCTTCTATAACTTCTACAGGTATTACCTCCAGAATTGAAAGAATTCTGTCGCGATGGAACACGGTGTTGTTAAGTGGAGCCATGGTATGAAAGTGGTGTATCTATCCAATTGGTTTGCCCTTTTTATACCCCCACCAACTATATATTTTATGTGGGTCAAGGTCACGTAAAGATACCCTTTGAGCGGGGGATAGACCACTAAACAGCATGCTAGTCCATTGCCGCAAAGTGATCTATCCCCCGCTCTATTCCGCAGACCACACTCAAGTCCAAGTCCACATCCAAGTCCACATCCAAATGTTACACTTTATTATTACTGCCACCATGTAATTGTCACTCGCACGTTTACTTGGTTTTGATAAAGGTACTGCACAAACTCCATATTGGTTGTTTGTTCGTTATACAAATGCATCATGAAATATGCAATCTTATCGATTGCGGCATTGTCCAACGGTTCGCAATTCACAAGTTCCAATGTGCCCTGGCTGGTGTTATCCTCTATAAGTTCCACCACTTCGTTGATGTCTTCTTCCAAGAGGATGAACTCAACACTGAAACTCTCCATTGTTGTTGATAGTGTCTAGACAAATGCTTGACTAAATGCTTTATTCATCAGTCCTACATATATACCAATTTCCCCCTCCCCATTACCCATTCCCCCTCTACCTTTATATGGGTCAAGGTCATCCAATAATACCCTTTGAGCGGGGGATAGACCACTAAGCAGCATGCTAGTCCATTGCCGCAAAGTGATCTATCCCCCGCTCTGTATTCCACACATAAGCCCCCCAGTCTTTTACACTTAGTCATATACTCTGTCCTCCCTGCCAATTAAGAGTTCCCCATGTTTGCCACTATTTTCAATCAACCTTTCCAAGTCCCAAAACACAATGTCCAAATTAACCAAGTTCGCTCGTCCAATTTGAAACACACTATTCCCCCCAAAGTCACTTGCTCTCACTTGTTGTCCTGTATACTGCTTCTTCTTTCACGCTACAATTACTACCCTACCTTCTTCAACAACCATTCTTTTAACAATATCATACACCTTTTTCAACATCCCTCTACAGTTTAAATAGTAAATGGTCACATACTCCCACTCCTGACCAATGATCAGTGATCCACTCATTTTCTAGCGTTCCACTGGAAGGTCCAAAGCAGAATGAAGTCGGGATGTACAGACCCCCTCTTTTATACCAGTTAACCGGTTGTCCTTCATTTAAAGTGGGTCAAGGTCATTCAAAAGTACCCTTTGAGCGGGGGATAGACCACTAAGCAGCATGCTAGTCCATTGCCGCAAAGTAGTTTATCCCCCGCTCTGTATTCTACACACACACACACATGTCCCTGTCCAAGTCTTTCATTACATACCTAATATATATTCACTTCCTTCATCATCACTATCACTCATCACTGCTTCCACAAACTCCATCGGGCTAAAGTTGAATTGTTTTAATTGTTCTTTTAGGTTTTCAATTTGTTGGTCCTTCACTTCCAAAACAGTGTGAAGGTGTGATATGTAGTCCGCTGCCTCGGTGACACTTGCTACTCTTGGGTCGCCTAACTTCAAGCTGGGAACTACACCCTGCAGCTTAAAGTACGCCATACGCCTCTCTTGCTCCTGCCGTTGACCAGGACTAAGCAAGCCTTGCCCGTCTCGACTCACCTCCAGCAGGGTCCGTAGCATCGGAGCTTTGCAGGCGTTTGCTCGAGCAACAGTTATGCTATGGAATGGTCGAACAGGTCCACGAGTAGCAGGCAGGACGTTGGCAGCACGCCTTCATGAAGAAGAGGAAGCCCGAGAGTTGGAAGCCATGTTGAAGTGTAGTATTCAGCTAAGCGGTACAAAGCAGAATAACCAAACTGCACATCAATACCCGTATATATACACTTATCAGTGGTGGGGGTACTGGTTAACCTTGGTAAAGTGGGTCAAGGCCATCCAAAAACATTACCAGAACGGGGGATAGATCACTAAGTGGCATGTTAGTCCATTGCCACAGAGTGATCTATCCCCCGCTCTGTATTTCACATTCACGCACACATTCATACAAACACACAAGTCCCAGTCCAAGTCTTTACCCACACACCTATCCACTCTCATCCTCACTATCATCACTGTCCAACAGGCTTTCACACTTCCTAATCAGTTTCTCCCATTTACTCCGGATATGAAGTAGCTCACTGCGAGTATTCTCTAACATTCTGTCCCTTTGCTCTATAACTTCATTGTACCAGTCGATGATGCTTGGTGATGTCTGCGTTGATGCGTCCGATGTGGTTGGTTGAGAGGCTCCGCTGCTCCGCAACTCCTTCCTGACAGGGCCAAAGCCGGAGAACCGGACACGACTCCTTGACGAAGGCCCCGATCGGATCGGCCCAACACCTGAGCCGGAGCCGGAGTTAGAAGCAGACGCTGAAGACATGGTGTGAAGCGTTCGGCTTAACAGTTGCAAGCTGAATGAGCGGACAGTGGATTACTACTCCTATATATACCTATTTGTAGTGGTGGGGGCGGGGTTGGGGTGGGGTGGGGGTGGTGGTGGGGGTGGGGGTGGGGGTGGGGGGGATAGCTTAAGGACTTCCACTAAATTTCCCTTAGTCTTCGCGGTCATCGGTTTTACATACCTTTAGCACACCCATCGATTTGGTTTCTTCAATAACTTTACACACCTCAAAAACCCAAGCAAACAGCTCATCTATGTTGTTATAATTAATTTTTGTCCAGTGTTCGTATTTATGAGTTTGGTTGTTTATAATACATAGATAAAATGTAGACCCATCTCGTCTTATACAATATTCAACTTCCATTCTATGCCGATTTAGCACTTCCAAGCATTGTTTTGATCTATCAAGAAGTCACCACCTTTGTAATTGTACCGTGACATGTTTAATACGGAGCACAGAAACAGACTGAAGCAAATGAACGGCTCATACAAACATAGTAAGAGCGTTAGAGTGGGGGTATCACGTGATACACGACATTAGTTGTAAGGTTAGCACTTTACTTTAAACAGTTATTTATATGGGTCAAGGTCATTCAAACTTTGAAAAATTTTTACCTCCAAACACTTGTAGCTTGCTACAAGTGTTTGGAGGTAGGTTTTTATTTGTTAAAGATTTTTGTAACTTAGTCTTCACCCTCAAGGACACGGTTTGAGATTGTCCCAGTGACTTTACATCATCGCCAGGTTAAAGTATTATACAAGTCAAGTATTTTTTTTTTATTAGTTGACTTGTATAATACCCCTCTCCCTTACTTTAAGAGGGTTAAGACTAAATTTGGAAAAATAATTTGGAAAAAGACTTTTAAATATTGTCCAACACAACCTAACAATTTTAGTTTTTTAGTGGGCCCATGTCCTAGTCCATTTCCCACACGGTTTGGCATCCTTCCCTTCGTATTAGATAGGCTTTAGGGATGAAAAATTCTCTTTGTACCATCCGAGGTGGTATTTGCAATGTACAAATGTGGCCTTCACCTTTTACAACGATTTCTACTTTCTTATTACCTGCTCCATAGGTCTGACCAATAAAATAATATTTTTCATCAACCTTTAGCCTTCTAATATCACGCGGTTGCGGGCCGTGGGGATGTCTGAACTTGAACGTTTTAGGCTTAATATAAAGAGTGTAGGGTTTGAATTGCCGAAATCTGACTGTACTTTTGAGGTGTCGTTGGCAGCGATCTCCTTCTGCACAGGCATGTTTCTGGCAACACAAAACCCCAAACTTACTTGACATCCAAGCGTAATCGCATTTCTTACCCTTGCCAGCAGGGGTTTTAACGCGCTTACGTTTTTGTGTTGGACTCTTTAGTGGAGTGTCTTGGAGCTTCTCCGAATTAGGCTGGCTAGAAGGAATGGGGGTGGAAGGGGGTAGAAGGGGCAAAGATTGGTCAAGAGGAATGGAGCAAACAATTTTGAGTGGGGTAGGGGAACATGTTAGGTCTATGGTGGGAAGTTCGGGGGAAAGGATGGATTTCTGAGGCGATTTGGATGGCAGGTCAATAGTGGGAAGTTCAGGGGAAAAGATGGATTTACGGGGTGGTTTGGTTGGTGTGGACGGCATGGGGATATGGGTAAGGGACATTGGGATTTGGTATAGGATAAAATTTTCCGGGTTCTGCTGTAGGGGGTGATCCTCGACCTGGACGTCTCTTCAAAAACCACAGACTCCGATCCTGAGTCCGATAGCAGCGAGAGTGCTGGAGAGGCTACCGGGACTCGACCTGACGGATTGACGATGAGTTCTCCTGACGATGGCGGTGCACCAGCCTCTTCCACTGTCGGCGGCAATGGGGACAGGCTGGGCATTGAGGCGGGCTGTGGTGGCGGCGGCGGCGGCGGCATCGTCAGGCAGCTCAGGATGTTTGCTGTCATCAGGTATTCCAGGATCGAAGTGGAGGATGATGAGGGTTGAGACGTGTCGGTCGAGGTTGAGAACCTGTCCGTATGGGAGCTTGGACCGGAATGAGAAGTGCGTGCAGCCCGGCCGCCTTATATCCCCACCGGGGCTGCCACGCCCAGGATATCAGGGGTGGGGGTGGGGGTGGGGGTGGGGGTGGGGGTGGGGGTGGGGGTGGGGGTGGGGGTGGGGTGGGGGGGGGTTCGCACTTTTTGTCGGGGGGGGGGGGGTTCTTTAAGAAAAATTTAGCCCCATGGTATTCCTATGTTACCATCGCTGTAGTCTCCTAAAAGACACAACACCAAACTTGTGTTTGTAATACCTACCCATTAATGTTTACAAAATACTTTAATATATTTACTGTCTTAAAAAACACATGACCATTAAAAATTTTTAAGTTTTATATATATTTAGGTCAAGGTCGCGGAAAAACTTTAAAAAAATTAAGCCCCACATCCCCAATGGGGGTGTGGGGCACTTGGGTTGTCATCGCTGTAGCCTCCGAAGAGACCCAACTATGACAACAAGGCAACATCCAATGTCGTGTACCCTTCGCCACACGAGACTTGTAAACATTTACTGCATTGTCTTTTCAATAGCTAACAAAGATTCGTTTACATAATTTTGAGTTTCCATGAGGAAACAAACTGAGGACACCCTAATGGCTTACGTCCTCGGTCCGAGTGCAGAGGCCGCCGCAACCTTTTGCATGCCAGCGTACAAACGGACATACTCCCACAACCCCAGCCGCAACCTGTTGCATGCCTGAGAGGAGCCTAACAATACTTCAAACTGACTTTACACGGGGGCCTACTCCCGTAACCCTATCTTTAATATTTTTAATTTAGCAATGCAGTAAATTTTTACAAGTCCTTTGTGGGTCAAGGCCACACGGACATTAAAAAATTTCGGCCCCCGTACATCCATGGCGAACCACGAATATTCGGGGGCCTTGGGGACTAAAAAACACAAATAGCTAACAAAGATTCATTTACGTAATTTTAAGTATCCAGAAGGGAAACTAACTGAGGACACCCTAGTGGCTTACGTCCTCGGTCCGAGTGCAGAGGCCGCCACAACCTTTTGCTTGCCAGCGTACAAACGGACATGCTCCCACAACCCCAGCCGCAACCTGTTGCATGCCTGAGAGGAGCCTAACAATTATGAAAAGTGGCTTTACACGGGGGCCTACTCCCGTTCCCTATCGTTACAATTTACTTTGAGCATTGAAAAAGCTCAAGGGGGATTGCTAAAACAAGCGTATACACTTTAGAAAAATATAACACACTTACAACACACAATTGAGCTCAACGTAGTCAATGCTGGAACAAGCACATACACATTAAACACATATGACAAACAAGACACAAAGGATAAAAGACACACAGGAGACATAGGGTACAAGTAAAACACTCTCATATAAAACAATTCCCAATACCCAAACGCAAGCGCAATATCTTATAACTAATACAAGTCTTAAAGTTAGAGTAGACTTCGCTAAACACTGAAGGCGCCATTCAGTGTTTAGTGAGGCCTATGGCGGTCCGTCCCGATCGTTCACGTTCAACGCGCGGGAGCGGACTGCGAGCCGGCTCTGGCCGAGCCGCCTTATATCCCCACCGGGGCTGCCACGCCCAGGATATCAGGGGTGGGGGTGGGGGAGGGGGTGGGGGTGGGGGTGGGGGGGGGTTCGCACTTTTTGTCAGGGGGGGGGGTTCGCACTTTTTGTCGGGGGGGGGGGGGGGTTCGCACTTTTTGTCGGGGGGGGGGGAGGTTCGCACTTTTTGTCGGGGGGGGGGTCGGTAGGTTAAGTGGGTCAAGGTCACCCACAACACTTCTACTTTAAGTGTTGGCTATACCCCCACCACAACTGGAAACTGGGTACCTAGGCTGCACAACACCGCTCCGCCAGTATGTCTCCGGCTTCCATGCGGTGCGTCTCGCTGTTCTCTACCTCTCTATATGTAAGTCATTTTACAAGTTTTGGATCTAGGTCACTACACTTTACCTCTGGGACCATATCGACTTGTAGTATTTCAGTGTTTTGACTCAAGGTCATCACACTTTAACTCTAGCACGTAGGTTATCGTACCAGAGGTGCTTGATAACCTAACTTGTAATGTTTAGGGTGGCGTTTGCACGCCACGTGGTATCGCCATGAGTGTCCAGTCCAAGTTTTAAGTTAGATTAATTTTACAGTGATCTTTTCCATTTCCAATTCGTTTTGCCAAAGAATAAGGTGTCGCTTTATAAAGTGGTATTTCTCTAAAGTTATTGGGGATTGCAGGGATACAATTAGTTTATTTAGGAGACTCTTCATCTTGGAGTTTAACACAACTTCCACTTTAACTTTGCTTCCTCGGCTCTCACAGCCTAAGCTGTACAGAAATGTTTCTTCTAGTGCCAACTCGGGCCAAGAGAACAGTGTGTTGACTGTAGGACAGCTCATGGTGAAGTGATGCGATACTCCAGCGTACAACCTCACCTTCCCCCACCACTGTGACCTTCCCCCACTCCTGCTGTTTCCCCCACCTCTTTTCCCTTGGCTCATGCGCTACAAGCAGTCTCTCAGTATTGTGCGGACTTTTGTGAGGGGAAGCCATGTCGCGGGACGTTTTAGGTAAGAAACTTAGCCGTGTTAAGACTTTATTAGTTGCTCACTGTCCACCACTCAAAGTCAAAAGGGTTTCGACTTTAGCTAAGTGGCGCAAACTGTTGCGCGGACACCCTAAGTTTTATACCAAACAGACTAATGTAAGTTTTACTGATGAAGATTTGTTTAGAATATTGGATGAAATGACTTTTCCTTGCAAAATTCAGTTAGTTACTCCCATTCCTGACAGTTTAGAGTCTTAGTCTCTCAAGCCGATATACCTAGAGTACGCAAAGCCTGACAGTCAGTCGCTCGGTGACTGTCGTGGGGTGCGCTTCGGTGTCGACGCTCCGTTGTTAAGTTTTCAAGGTCACAGTAATATCAAATTGTTGGTGTTGTGCTGGTTCAATTTCGCCTGAGGGATTACCGATTGCCCATTTAGGCAGAGTCATGTCAGAAACTCGAGTTTAACTTGGCACTTTTGCCGTTTCTCGTCGCAAATTCGCTCTAAGCGGTCAAGGTCACGGGGACTCTGACTGAAACTCGGAGCGTAGTGCGAGAAACGGTAAAAGTGCCAAAAAATTTTAAGTTTCGGCGTGACCTTGACTTTAGTGGCATCGGTGACATCATTTTGATGACGTAAGGGGTGATGACGTCATCAGCACGTCATTTCTGTGACGTCGTGGGTGTGACGTCATCGAAATGACGTCATTAGTGATGACGTCATCGATGACGCAATCGATGACGTCATCGATGACGTCATCGGTGGGGTCATTGACCTCGATGACGTCATCCCTCAGGTGACCTTGAACTGAGCCAGCACCAACAATTTGACACTACTAATATAAATAAAAAAATAAACTATAAATTGCATTGTAAATGTCTTAAGATAAATAGTCCTTTTAATGATTATATATCATATCTGAATAATATCGTGGGTATAACATGCATCTTGCAGTGTTTTGACTGCCCCCAATAAGTGTCCTTAAATAGAGTAGGATAAGAAAGAGAGTCGTTTTTAATAAATTATAAAGACTGAATTTACTTTTAATTTTTTTTTTAATATTTTGAATCCGCATTGAGTTATAAAGGTCTAAAATTAATTTCATTTTAACCATTATAGCTGAATAGATAAAATGTATATATAAAGAATTCCGAAGCGAATCAAAATATCCGAAGTCCGGTGAAAGCACGCGTGCGGAGTAAACTAAAAAGTGCGGTCAGGAAAGAAATGTTTTTAAGTATGTGTCGTGTCCCTTATGTCTTCTTGTGTGCTAGTATGTACTCATTGTTTGTTTATTTATTAATTTTAACGTTTGACAAGAACATCAAGTTCGCTAAGTTTTAACCTCAAGACAAAATTGTGATTATGATGCCCCTGACAAATAGGGGAGAAACAATTGACCACCATCAGGACCAAAAAAATCCCGATTGCTATTAAATGGTGAGTTATCTACCTTTATAACTAAGCAAATCCCTGCCGCCAGTAGTTACAATAATATAAAGTTACATAAAAATACAAGGCTAATTTCAAACCAACTAGTACCAATTTTACAGAGACAAAGTTTATCTTTGCAACGAGTAGTAAAGGACCCCCATCCAGCCCAGCGTTCTGATTGGTTGATTTTGGTCACGTGATCGATGACGTCACAAGGTTTCCGTGTTCTGATTGGTTGATTGAAGATCAGGTGACCGATTAGGGACCGCCCCCTTTCAAGATGGCGTCTCACTTGACAGTTTAGGCCCTATGACCCCAACCACGTGTTTGTTACCCTTTACTTTGTAATTTTTACCAATATTAGATGTGGCGACAATATTTTCTGGGTTGCGCTGATAGCCACTTCCGCGCCCGGGCGCGATAGCAGCTTCCCGGCGCGATAGCCACTGCTCTCTACAGTTTTGCCACTTGGGCGACATGCATCAAACGGGTAAGGTAACATCATCTATAAACTTTAAGTTTTTGTCACTGTTTTTTAAATTATTAATACGTATTATAAAAAAGATCATTTTAATTTAGTGCTAAAGCATATTTTCCAATATATAAAAATTAATACTTTAGGTTTTTTATAGACTTTGTCATATTTTTTACTATAATTAAATATTATTACATATACTTCAACTTAAACTTTTGAGCCTTGTGTTTGACTCTAGAAAGCATATTTTGAGTTTGTAGTATTATACGAAAAAATATATGAGTTTTTTTTATAGACTTTGTCCCATAGAATGTTTGACCAAATCTTTTGAACTTTATGAGTGTGTGATTGCAAAAGATTTGTAATTTATATTTTAATTTTGTGTATTATTATATAAAAAAAAAAATTCCTCGAGTTTTTGATAGACGTTAGAATGGTATACTTTTATTAAACTATTGTGTACCATTATATATATTTCAACTTAATCTTTTGAGTACAGACTTGTAGTATATTTGTCAAAGGGTTTGACTGCGTTTGGCACATTTTTTATTACCATTGTGTACTTAATGCTAGTTGTTAAACTAGTAATTTCTAATAGAAGGAAAATAAGAATGCGAGGATATAATATATATAAGCGTTTTATTTTTCCCCAGTTATAAATATTTTTAACAATATTAACAAAATATATAGCAAAGCTATAGGCATATAGCAATAGTTACAACTTCTTCATAACTTCAAAATGGTATAAATACTTAAACTTTTAACAAAAAGTTAACAATATTGAAAAAATAATGTTTACAAGTCATACATATTTTAACATTATGGTAAAAGTAGTGGTTTTTACAAGAGCTATAATTAACATTAAAAAATTTATAAAAATTGTTAAACAATAATACTGAAAGTTTTTTAGCAAGAGGCATATTTTAACATTTAAAAATCATTCAATTTTACATATTGCTAAAAGTATTATGTTAATAAAAGTAGGCTTTTACATAACAATAGTAATAATAGATTTAAAAATAATAGTAGTAGTAGCATAGGGTTTCTATGACACAAGGGAATTTTGTAAACTAACCAAGGCATATTTTAATAAAAATTTCAAAAGGTATGACATATTTTATCATTTTAGTGCTTTTAAAATAGAAATAATATGATTTAAACATGTACAGAGAATCTTTTTACATGAAATTGAAATTTAAAAAGTAGTAGTATGTGGTTTGACACAAATGAATTTTGTAAAGTATACCCTACCTAAATAGCCAAGGTTTATTTTAACAACAACAGAGTCAAAAGGTAGTACATATTTTATGGGCTTTTTTACAATAAAAATAATAAGTTTAAAAAAAAACTTGACATATTTACATGAAATTGGAATAAATTTAACAAATAGTAGTAGTAGTAGTATGTGGTTTCTATGACACAAAGGAATTTTTATAATTATATAACCAAGGCTTATTTTAACAACAACAGAGTTATAAGGTAGTACATATTTTATGGGCTTTTTTACAATAAAAATATTAAGTTAAAAAAAAAAAACTTGAAATATTTACAATTGGAATAAATTTAACAAGTAGTAGTAGTAGTATGTGGTTTCTATGACACAAAGGAATTTTGTAAAGTATTTCTATATAACTAAAAACATTTCTATTGTAACAAAAAAATAGAACCAACAGGTAGTACATACTTTATGGGCTTTGAAATAATAAGTTTATGAGAAATTTTAAATATATCTATATTGGAAAAGTGATTGCTTAAAAAACTAGTTGTATGATTGCAAAAAAAAACTTTAAACATAACCAAGACATATTTTGAAAGCCAAAAGATATTATTTAAAAAAATTGTAGGGCCCAAGTTTTACAAATGTTGCCCCTGGGGAACTTTTGAAATACATGAAAAAGGTGTTATTAAAAGAATATGTTATATTTGGCGTGGAAGAGGGTTCTACATGTAGGGCATCGCCCTACCCCGTCCATACAAGGGCCACAAAATAAGTGGCCACATGGAATCAGTACCACGGATGGACGTACGTCCATACATATGGAGCACTCCGGAGGTTGACCGGGAGGTTCTGGTGAACAGGGCCGGGTGTGGTCCTGTATGTTGTACAGGGGGGACCCGCTGTCTGCTGCGTAGGTCCTCATGAGGTGGTTATCGGCTTGCAGGACCGAGCTGATGGAAGCGTGGAGCTCCCTCCAGACAGCAGCTGCAAGTGCCCCCTGTTGAACCGTGTTCGTCCTGGCTAGAAAGTAGCTTATGAATGAGAGGACATTCCTCACCATCCTCATCCACCTTCTCAGGACGTCGGCTCCTCGGCGGTCAGTCCAGTTGTCCGGCTGCTGGTGTTGCGTCTGTAACATTAAAACGAGCTGTAAGTACACAATTATTGGACGATAAGTCCAATCAACCCCTTCAGCTCCATAGGGCTTACACAATTTATTTCCACAGGCCAATCATTTTGCAATTTGGAAATACCACCAAAACCAGTTGGCGATTGTCTTTGCCAAGTAATTAGTCGCAAATTGTTGATAGCGTGGCTCCACTGTAGTATTTGTTGTTTCCAAATATGTGGAAACAGCTATTGATAACTTACCCATATTATCTCGTCGACCCGATTCATGATCCGTCTATTCATTTTGTAATCATTTATAGTGTATCCTCCGGAGTGCTGTAGGATTCCGCTGCAATGACCACATATAACTGACGTCCAAAAGTGGTACAGGTCGACATCTGGTTGATTCTAAAAACAAAAAAAAACTCTTTTAGCTTTTGATAACTTACCCTTATTATCTCATCGACCCGGTCCATGACCCGCCGACTCATTTGGTAATCATGCATAGTGTAACCTCCGGAGTGCTGCAGAATCCCACAGCAGTGTCCACAGAGTCCCCAAAAGGTACGTTGATCCCCATGAGGTTGATTCTATAAAAAAAAGAAACCCTTAGCCATGTATTGAAAGTTGTTTTAACAGTTAATAAATTTTGACTCTAAATCTTGAACAAATTGAGGCAACAGTTAATAAATTGATTTAATATATTGGACTTTAAATCTTAATTGATTACAAAGATTGCAAATTGAGGTAATAAACAGTAAATAAATTTATTTAATATCTTTGACTCCAAATTGTAATTGATTAAAAATTGCATATTTCTATTGTGTGGTAATAAAGAGTAAATAAATTTATTTAATATCTTCGACTCTAAATTGTAATTTATTACAAACTGTAAATTGAGGCAATAAATAGTTAATAAATTGATTTTGTTTAACTCTAAATTGTAATTTATTACAAACTGTAAATTTAATTAATAGTTAATAAATTGATTTAATATCTTTGACTCTAAATTGATTATTGCAAATTGAGGCAAACTAATAATACTTACATTGTGCCGTGGTGTTTGTCGTGGGGGGAAAGCAAATACGTCTTCCTCCTCGTCCTCCTCCAAGAGCCGGTGTTGAGGCTGGTGTTGCTGGTCTTGGCGACAGCTACACCTTAGAGGCCTTGGACGAACAGGTGTTGGTTCTTCCCGCCTTTGGGACCCCTCACCCATCAAAGCCCTCCGTAGTATGGGCGATGACTCTGGTTGTTCATCCCCCTGCCGCGATGTGGATGGCTCCGACATTGAAGGTGGTTGCCGTCTCATCCACACCGGTAGAACGCGAGCAGGTGGATACTGCCTCGGTAGGTGTAGCCCTGAGGTAGATGGGGAAGACTCTTGCTGCTGGGGCTGCTGCTGTGGCTCCTGTTGTGGCTGCTGCTGTGGCTGTGGCTGCTGTGGCTGCTGGTGCTGTGCCCGGACGGGTGGTGGTAGAACCCTATTGAATGTTGTTTCGAATGTTCGGGCTAAATTTGCTGGAAGCTGGTCAACAGTGTTAGTGAATGTTGCAAAACAGTTTTCCACCTCTTCTCTGTTTCTCTGAAAAAAACATACAAAAATTATATTACCATGAGCCTAAGCTATATTTTTGTACAAGTTAGTTTTCCACCTCTTCTCTGTTTCTCTGAAAAAACATACAAAAATTATATTACCATGAGCCTAAGCTATATTTTTGTACAAGTTAAAAATGTTTCTAAAGTAAACCTATAAAAAATATACGTACATTTGGGTTAGACAGAAGAGTTGTGAATCTTTCCAAACATGCTCGAACATTGTTCCACGACCTGTGGTGTTCCTCGTCGATTGCCTCGAGGGTGCGAACGATGCAAAGTGTTTCTTCAACGCTTTGGCGCACCCTCTGAAAGAGATCTCCATCACCGTCGTCGTCATCCATATCAGTTTCATCACTATCTTCCACTACTAATTGATGGGAAGATTCGCCGGATGGTGGAGACGTCTGTAAAATAAGACCTAGTTATTATAGTTTAATATGGTGATATAAAAAATTTGTAAAAAATACTGAAATGTTCGAGCTTTTATTTTCTACGGCAAACACCATATACAATAAGAAAAGTTACATTGTTAAATTAAACTTGCTAAAGATGTAACAGATTATACAATATTTGAGAAAAAATTCAAAAGTTTAATATACAATACATAACAGTAAGTAAGCAATGTCTGAGAAAGTGTACACAATATTTTACAGAATTCCTAGGCCTTTGGCAACAACAATCATGTGCATCTTTAAACGTTATATCATTATTAAAATTATCAACCATTTGATTTGTTTAAGCGTTTAGCTTTAAACCTTGTATTAAAATAAAAAATCAACTATTTAATAAATTGACTAAAGCTAATTTTTACACGTTACAGTTAATTAAAGTTAAAAAAATATTTACTCGAATGTTTTTTGGCTGATCTGGTAGATCAGTATTAAACACAACCATTAATTGACTAAAGTTGACTTGCTTTGCTGTATTATTTTAAAAGTTTTATAACTTTGACATGTTACAGTTAATAATTAGTAAAAATATGTACCTGATTGTTTGGAGGTATGGCGACACAGCAGGCGGCCAAAGCGACGAGCAGGCAGATGATGTACGTGGCCATGGTGGTGGTGATGTACACTGGGTAGCCTAGGCAGGCGCAGTCCTTATATAGTGCTCCTGACGTCAGCGTATCACGTGAGCTCTGCTAGCCCCGCCTCCCGAGCGCCAGTGACCCAAGTTTCCACACCACCTAATGAGGTAGGGTCCCGGCGCGTTCTTTTTTTGACCAGAGGCTTCCCCTGGAGGCCTAACCCTCTGGATTGCTTTATACCAGTGGTAAGTACTAGGGGATAGATATATTTTAAGTACTAGGGGATAGATATATTTCAAGTACTGAGGAATATTTTACTAATGAAGGGGCTAGATATATTTACATCGCCAAAAGTGCTGTTCATACACACACACACACACACACACACACACACACACAACTGTAAAAGAGTTATAAAGAACACACATTTTACGGTTTCACAGGAGATTAATCCCAACTTTCTGTAAAAGAGTTATAAAGAACACACATTTTACGGTTTCACAGGAGATTAATCCCAACTTTTCTGGACAAGGTGGCTTTTTTTTTTTAATATTACACTTGGGGGGTTTTTTTACACCCGCGTGCAATATTTTGCCAGAGGGGTTTAACCTCGCCTTGCCAGCAACTCTTTACAGTCACTCTTTACAGTCACTTTTTACATACATTATGAACAGCACTAGGCAAACTATTACTACACTTTTTTTGTGTTTTAACTTTTATATTTTTTTTTACTTTTTCTTTTTTTATATATTATGATAATTAACTATAATCATATTTATACTTCTGTGCCCAACGGGACAAAGCCTACATGTTTGGAAAGAAACTTTCCACTTACACACTGGTATAAAGCAATGTTGTCCCAATCAACTTTGTCTGCAAAATCGTGAATAAATGACTCTGATAGGGACTGTTTTTCGCTGATAATAGACCAACAGTCTGGAGAAAAAGACGGGGCAAATTCTCTGAGAACACTTTCACTGAATTTAGATTTTTGTAAAAGTATGCACCAGTTTACCCGGTGAAAATACATCCTGAGTAACTCAATGTTAAAATCATAATGTTTTGACAGTAAATCCCAATTTAGGTATCTATCGAATTTCATAATGAATCTATCATTTAAAACGCCTACCGGCTCCTTTGGCTCAGAGGATAGAAGATCCCAAGCGTCCATCTTGTTCGACGGTTTTTGTTGAAATAATTTTATTCGTTAAATTTCAACTTATAAAGTGTTTTAGCACTGCGCAAAGCGCATTTACCTCCACCACTGTTGTGCTGTGGCAAAATACAATTGACCGTTAAATCATGTGTACTTTTGCATTCTTGCTGAATATCCACCACATTAAAATGAAACTCGTTTAAAAATGTGGCTTTTTCACCACCTTTGGTGTATAGCGTTGTAAAAGGCTTACAAAGAGCACGAATCAATTCCTCGTCATAGGGAATACCTTTTGCCTCCCATTTTATAAGGTGAAAATGTCTCGTAAGCCATCGAGCTGTTCTTGACATTTTACTGTTCAAACGCGTTTCACTGAACGGGGCATCAAAAATCAAATGTGCGTTAAAGTATTTACTTACTATAGCAAATTCCTTAATAACGAATCTATTTTGATTATCTTTAAAGCCGTGAAATTCAACTACTGCTGATCCAATACTAGCCATTTTTTGAAAAACAGTACTTCGTCCACTAGTTTATTGACAAGATGTGTAGGCAAACCTTGTGGCGGAATAGCGTCGTCTTCCTCCTCTGAAACTAGCACATGGTCTATAAAAAGTTGAATAAGCTGTTCGTTAATAAAAAGTTCAACGAGATACTTCTTCACTTCGTGAAGGTTGCGTATAAACTGAGTCCATTCGCTTTGGTTGAGCAAAATTGTACGCTCTTTATCTTGAATGGCTACGTACAATTTTCCAAACACTTTTTTTATTTTTACCGCGTATCCATCCCCATAGCCATTTTTAGTTTCCTCGACCAAAGAGGATGTAATGTTGTCAAAATAAACTACTAAATCATTGAAAACGTTATAGGGCCAAAATGTATAGCTTTTCCCAGTTTTAAATAGTATGCCTACCTTATGCTCTAGACTTTCAAAATATCCGACTACCACAAATTTGGAATAATCCTTGTCCAGATAGAAAATATTTTTCAAAAAAATTCCGCTCATCGTGTTTTGAGGAAGAGGACACGTTACAGTCTTCCTCTTAGGCTTAGCTTTTAAATAATAGGTTACCTCTCCCTCAGCTGGCACACTCATTGCTTCTCGCAGACTGACTGAAAATGATCTTACAGTTCCCTCCTAAACTTCAATCCCCTCCCCTGAAGTATCGGAATAAAAAATCGAATCGTCATCCTCCTCAGAGTATATCGACTCATCATCCGTGCTATCACCTAACCAATCATTGTTATTTTCCAAATTCTTATCGATATTTAAAATAGAAAAACATCCTATTAAGTGGTACTTTACGACATCATATTTGTACACATTAAGCGGTATTATTTTGCTGGTGCCTGCGTACACTGTCCGCCTTAGTGTATATGATGTCCCAATAGTATAAAATCTCAAGCCGACTCCTACGTATTCGGACATATTATGACTAATTTTTTCTATTTCAGACTCTGTGTACTTATTTTTTACTTGAGAATGTGTACGAAAATCAGCTGTTAAAAAATGTACATCCTCCAAGTCTATAGAGCCCACTGGATCTTTTCCATAAATTCTATGTTTTTTAATCAATAACATGTCTTCGTCGAAAAGATTTAAATCTATATATATTAACTTATCGCCGCTCTGCGGGTCCGCACTCATTGCTGTCTCCATGATGACTGATCGAAATCAATTTTTCCCCTTTTTATTAGCAAGTTTTTTTTTTACCTAAGAGACAGAAATTTTGCGTACGTCACCGGTCAACGGTGTGTACGTATAATGACAATCGTGTATGATGAGACAATAGCCCCAAGTGTTAGCAGGAAATGCGGCACTGGCTTGGATATCCAATTTCACTTCGACGGGGCCCGACTTTATGGAATCATTTTGTTTTGAGCAGTCTATAACGTATATGGGACAGATTGTTTTATAGTCTGTTAGGTTTAGTATAGGCGAGCCCGTTCTGCCGTAATAAGAACTTTGAAATTTTGCGTAATTATCATAGAACAAGACTGAATTTGCAAGCAAAGCGTCATACGGGTAGTATACAGAATTTAAATAAACCTTAATATCTTTTATATTGCAAGAATCAAATTGGGACATGTCTTTGGTAATATCGTTTTTCCTACCGGTTTGAAACCCGACAATGATATACCTGGGTTTCTCCAATTGATTTGTTGTGCGGATAGGCCACGACAACGTATCACTTGTGGTGGGCAAATTTGCGTACTCGTGCATTTCCCACTGTCTGAACGGTATGTGGATATGTGGATCTTTCTCTATATATTTATAAAGTCTCAATTTTTGTGCATCATTGACCGTTACATGAGGTATGCGCCAGTAGATTTTAGAAATTTCCAGTGTTAAAGTACCGCCACCGGTCGTATTGACCGCGTTCAAGTCAGTGGAGGATCTCAATAATATAAGCTCTTGCTTACTATTCACTATAACCCTTTTATAGTCCTCCGCAAATCCTAAAAGTAGTCTCAGAGGTACAGAATATACAAAGTTTGTGGTCTTTTCTGATTTACCGGGACCGAACCAACAAGCACTCTGAAGTACATTTTTTTCTTCCTCGCGGATTGAAACCAAACTTTTCAATAATGTAGTGATCCCCACATTCCTTGTTCTGTCTATTTCCTTGCCACAGATTTCATATCTAATTTCTTCGAACAAAAATGCCACACCGTTGTTGACAAAATTAACATCTAACGCCCCACCGAGTGTTTTGACAGCACTCACCTTGCCCTGAATCACCACAAAACTGTCAAACGGTAAGGTCAGAATGTCCTGTTGTAAGATTGGTATTCTAATTTCATCGTTATTTTTATAACTACACGAAACATACGGTTGATGATTGTGATATTCCATACTAGTGACAGAGTCATCGTACACACCTTGACTATCTATTGCGAGCATTTTTAAATACTTTAAAACCTAGAGAGCGCAGAAATTCAATATTTTTATGACTTAGCTCGTCAACCTTCCTTTTAGGACTGACTTGTTGTAAAGTGATTACCTCGTTAAATAGTAAACCCATCTATGCGTCTGAGATGTAATCTGACTGATATTCGTTCTTTGCGAAAATTAACCAAGTTACCGTCTTGATCCCTTAAAGACACTGTCAAGTTGTTTATCCTTTGAGCGATGACGGGCAAATAAATTACATTCTTGGGGATCTCAATTATTTTATATCCTGGCGGTTCTGCGGGGTAAAACTCGTGTATGACATGGCCTTCGACGCCGTTTAAAAATGACCCTCGAGTCACATTACACTCTACACGTATTGAATTTACTTTAATTATGCTTACCGGAAGCTCTGAGGTGTGCTGTTTATTTGCATCGTATACCTGACTATTAAAACCCAACAGCTTGCCAATACTGCTAGCCTTTGAAAAATCTATCTTTTCGGAACAGCAAATTTCGCTTTTTAATGTATTGTTATTCGGCTTTAGAGTGAATGTAATTTCTTTGCCTAGCTTTTCTTGTATGTATTTTTCAATGTCCTCGACCTCGTAAGACCCTTCAGGTATCGTTATTTCCCCGTTTTCCCCATAGTAAAACTTATCATTGATGTTGGTTTCAATGTTTGGAATCGAATTGTAAGTAGTTAAATCTATAAGACCCAGTTCCCAGTCCCCACGGCTGACATCTAGGGGAAAAGCTAATTCGTGGGAGAGGATGCTACTTGTTCCCGTGAGACAAAACATTGCTGCAGAGAAACTTTAAGCATAAATGTCCGCAAACGACTGAATTAAAACTTTGCTCCCTCTTGTAATTATAATATACATCGCAGCCTGCAAAGTACTGTGTAAGCTCAGGTGGTGGTTTCAAGCTACCAAAACTGTCGTAGTAATAGACTTTTTTATTTAATTTTCTAAAACATACCCAATGAGTGCCGGTACCAGTTGCAATATCCAAGTTCACTATCGCTGATTCATATTTTTTAGGGCGTAAAGGTAATGCGTCCCTCATATACACTCCTCGAAAGTGCGGTATTTTTAATAATTTTGCATACTTAATCAAATCGTAATTTGTCAGTGGTTTTATCGGGATCTCGAAGTTTTTTTTTTCTTTGAAACTTTTCTTTTGCCCGAACCTTGTTTTCTTGTATTCTTATACGGCCTCAAATACAATCCCTTGCCCCGTTTCGAGCATTTCCTCTTCTTCTTTCGACCCCCGCCAAATTTAGTTTTCGCCTTCATGGCTGTTGTAACCGCCCACGCTGCTGCTTTCTCTCCCACTGATGCGTCTGACGCGTTGAATCTCTGCCAAGCCCGTTCGGCCAACTCTTGGTCCGCGCGCCTTCTGTTTTCGGAATCCTTATACCTAGAGTAGGCTATGTCGTGACTTTTACAAGCTTGATCCAATTTATTGATTCCGGGATCTCCTCTAGCCAATCTCTTTCGTAATTTTGTACCAGGTCCACAATATTGATATCCGGGGATGTGTAGTTCCACAGGTAGTAAATCGATAGCCTTGTTTAACACGGAAGAAACTATACCTCCTCCTCGTGCAACAGTTCGTTTACAACTGAACGGCGTACCCTCGTATTTTGCCATTTTAAATTCCCTCCTCTGTCATGAAAAGATCATATGTATTGGGTGGGAGAGGGTTCACGTCTTCCTTTTCCCTAGTATTCTCGCCTACTGATCCGTCAGCAAATAAAACTTCCCAATTTAAATAATCGCCACTATCAGTCATGGGTAGTCCAGCCGATCTTCCCGTATGCTTTCTATTTATATAATTAAATAATAACACACCAAATTTTCTTAAATTTTTTTCGTGGTAGTCTTTATTACTCGCTATTAAGCCCTCACACTTGGCAATCCTATTTTTTAAACTGTTCACGTCTAATTGTTGATTTGCCAAGTTAGTAATTATCGGTTCGTGTTCCTTATCACAAACCCTTTTTAAAGTTTGCAAATTTACCGCATCTAGATCTTGGTCGGGGTCGTCTAAATTTCTCATTCGTTTATTTCCCAAGTTAAAACCTTCTTTGTCCAGTGGTATAAGTCTAGAATCTACATACGTTTTAGTAACAGCATCAAGTGACCCTTCCGCTTCTCCCAAGTTGGTTAAACGTTTGGATTCCATATCATAATTCCCCTCGGATGTCAATTTAAAGCCATCTCCTTTGGGGCCTTTAACGTCCTTTTGGGAGGACTTTGAGCTACGTCCAAACTTATCGATTGTCATTGTAATAATGCTTTAAATCTACTGTTACCGGCCCCCTTTATAAAACCCGCCTCCCTCAACTCCTCTACAATGTTTAGAATTTCATTACTGTGCACCCTGTTGCCAGTCTCTGTAGACATTGCTATAATTCTTAGTCTATCCACCAATTCATTTACGTCGTCCCAATGTATAATATCCCGTGACTGTACATTTTTCCATAACATTCCTCTACCTTCAACTGGAAATAGAGTTTTAATAATCCTCGTATATTTTGTACCCGCATTTCTTTTCACTTTCCCAGTAAATGTATATCCTACCTTATGCGCACTAGTGTCGTTCAGTATACTCTTGTAAGTGTTAAGATCCTGCTGTGTATATAACCTCGAATCGGGGACTTTTTTAAATATAAGTTCGTAGAGACCTTCTGAAGAACCGTAGTTGACGCCGCCAATTTTTATATTTCCATCCTCATCAAAGTCCAACTCTTTTTCCCCAACCATAAGTATATTACCATTTATATATCTAGGCCCGTATATGTAGTCTATAATTTTTTTACTGCCGGTATCCTTTATAAATAGAGTCATATAGTCCCGCGTTGTCGGGTTTTTAAAATATTCCTCTATAAACTGGGTGGTCGATTTGATTTTCGATGGTGTATCTACAAGTGTTGACAAGTCAGTCGGAGCTGTTGGTGTTGACGACATCGAAGGTTCAAAGTTTTCTTCATCAGGTGAGTCATAGGTTAAAGATTCCTCTTCCTTCAGTTCCTCCTCCTCCTTGTCCTCTTCCTTCACATTTGCTTTTTCCACCTTGTGTTTCTTTTTTAATTCCTTAATTATTGGTTTATATTGTTTTTCAAGCATAATATTGGCTTCCTCGGTGCCCTCTTTAAATGCTTTATATTTACGCTTTATAGCGTTACGCAGTTCTATAAGTCGAGATTTTAACTCTTTGCTCTTCGGTTCCATACTTACGAATGACACTCAAAGCTTTGCTTTCAAACATTTAAGGCATTTCTACTTGTCTAAAAAATAGTGCGCGCTTTTTATTTCTTTTCATGTAGTGTATTATATCGAGCAGAGAAACACCGACGCTAAAGTCAATTCCTCTGTAATATTTCCTTTCCTCTCTTACAAGATTTTCTCTCGGTATTATATAGCGAGTAGTAAAACTTTTAAAAACAAAGGCCCGTTTTACGTTATCTCTCCATTGGGATATATGTGTTACTATATATTTGTCAGCCTCGACGGTCTTCTCCATAAACTGTCTTAACATTTTCAGTGGTTTTTCATGATGCCTATTGTACATTAAATACGAGTTGAGAAGCCAAAATTCACAGGGGTTTGTTCCGGTAAATGATTTCCACTGTTCAAATACTACTTTATTTGTCACGGTATACACACCGTTAATCAAACTTATACCAAATATTTCACACTGTAAAGGCACCGTGGGCAAAGCTTCCTTAAGAAATTCTGTCGTGTACAATCCTTGGCAATAGTTATTTACTGCGGAAAACGGTTTTTCTCTAGGACCACGTGGAGTACCATCAGGAATAGGCCCCCAGGCCGTATTATAACTTATATCAATGTAACACTTGAGCGCTAGGGCGGTTTTATAAATTCTCAAGGGCGATCTAATAGGAATAGTTCTCTCTGTTAAAACTATACATCTGGCTGCATATGGTATCATACAACCGTATTCTAACATTCTCAGGACAATCTGGGCAAAGTTCAAACTTCCATGTAGGTTACGTAAGGGCAATACTTTACCGAAAATGTCAGGAAAAGGCCTAAATCTAGATATTAAATTTTGAGGGTCTCTAACGGTAGAAGTATACATATCTTCGTGGTAAAGTATAAATTCTAAAGGAACGCTTTTCACTTCGCACCAGTTTAGAAAATTTAGCCACGTATCACGGTTATATGTTCTTTCACTCGCGGAAATCATTAACAATACCACAGGTGGTAACATTGCTGAGCTTTTCGGTTTTTTGTGCCGCCAGCAGCGTCTGTTAAACTGATAACCATGTGGGTTTTTTCTACTGCAGTAGTTACCGCAAAATTTCTTTTTATCTCTATAGTAAAATGTACAAAGGTTGGATTTAACATTGTGAAGTTTTACAGTGTTAAATCCTCTTAAATCGTTATAAGTATAAATGCGCACCATTAGAAAGTCGTGATAAAACTACTAAGTCCGATCCGATACCTTCCTTTAAAATGATCCAAAGTTTTGTCAATCACAAAAAATCCGTAGCTGTTTTCCCAAGCCCTTGCACACAGCTCTTTAAACTTGTCAAACGACATATCGGTAGTTACATGATCATTATACACATGTTTTAAATTTAACTCGTCTTGCTTGAATAATATGAGAAAATTACAGTTGTCTCTTATGAGCTGTTTTGGTATAGCGCTATAAGTCTGTCCTAGATAAAATGTATCGATATTATTATGTCTGCCCATGGTAAAATAATTGCGAATATTGTCGTGTTTCTGGCAGGATACGTCATCAAATATCATTATAGAATTGGGTTTGGCATCGTTGGGGTGGACAACTAAACTGTTATCGTCATAGGCAAAATATCCCACTTCTTTAGGCATTACATTTTCTAGAAACTGGTACTTGGGCTGATACAGGGATTTGGAAAAAACGTAAATATTTTCAAATCTCAACCCGTTGGGGTCAAAAAGTAAGTTAAACAAAATGTTAGTTTTACCCGCACTGCTCGGTCCACAGATTATACAGCGTATAGAGTCAGGTAACAAAACCCCGTGTTTATTTTGTTTTGTGGAGCCGCCGCCGCCGATAAATATATCAAAGTTTTCCACAGTCAGCTCGACATCCTGTTTCTCAACCCGCATGGTTACTGATAACACGATACAGCGATATGTACTTCCCGGATGTTCTCAACGATAAACTAGGGACACTTCCCTAGCGATAAAACACTTCCTACCGCAAGTCACTGGAACGGATCCAGCTATCACTAGTCTTATCATATCCTGCCCATCGCACAAGTAGGCGATCACCTTTCCGTTTCAAAATCTTTTCCACTAAAAATACGTCGCCAATTTTCGACTTACTTATTTCTTCCGTATAAAATCCACCTTTTAATATTTCACCTTTCCCGTCCTGCAAAATATAAGTGACTGGCCTAGTTGGTTTTATAGCGTATATTTTAAACACCTCGTTTGTCCAACTAGGTAAATAGCTTTTTTTGAACATTCTCTTAGCCTTACTGATTCTCACAGTGTCTCCAACTTGAAACTTTGGTTTTGTCGGCCTGCTGTTCTTAGCTTGAATTCTTTCCAAAATTTGTTTTACATGTTTTTTCCTCACCTGTTTCGGCTTCATACCAATAGTTCTATGTTTAGTATTATTATAAGAATTTACAATACCCTGCAATATGCTTAGCCATTCATAACTACCTCTAACAGTGAATAACTTGTACATTTTCGTTTTTAAAGTTCTATTTAATCTTTCGACTATGCTAGCTTTGAGCTCAGAATAAGTGTGATAATGATTGATATTATACTTTTTCATAAGCTTACTAACATGCTTATTAAACCACTCCGTTCCCTGATCCGTGTGAAAATTTTTAATTTTATGTTTAGCTAAAATTGGCTCCAAAGCTTTAGCTACCTCCATCCCTGATTTGTCTTTTAGCGGGACTGCAAATGCAAATTTTGAAAAACAGTTGATAACAGTCATTATATACCTATAGCCTTTATTTACTTTGGCATACGGTTGCATCTCTACCAAATCAGCCTGATACAAATCATCAAGACCTTTAAGAGTAACCTTACGTCTCGGATAGTTTTTTCTCGCAGGCTTGTGTAGCTCATTTGCTATTGCCTCCTTAGCGTTCATTATCACATAGCTTATTCAACACAGTCACGTCGGTGATTCTCATTAGATAAATAAAAGTTAAACTCGTAACAAATATAATAAATACGAATACTAATTCGATTAAATTGCCTATAAGACAAAATGTCATAATACTATTCTTACAGACCACCTTATCTATCAACTGCTTTCTTCCAACTGACTAAATTTTACTTAGCCAGTTTCTTATACCCGTGAGGTAGGGTATCATGGTCGCCATCATATTTCCTTTTCGGGCCTGTTATCTTAAAATCCTTCTTTTCAATCACAGTAACTATGTCTCTATCGTCTGTTCTTCTGATTCGGTTTTCAATTATTTTCACCCCTTCATTAACCTCGCTTAAGATCATAGCTTTTAAGGCGGAAAAGTTTAACTTCCTGCTAGCCGATAGGTTTAAGGTGAGACCTTTAATCTTGCACACCTCATAAAGCTGATTTGTAATAGGAGAGAATACGGTATATGCGTATGTTTTAGGGCCGCCAGAGCAAAACTCTACAATATAGGCCCCCGGTCCATAATCTTTTGCCAGCTCGTCCGTCATGTCGCCCAGATAGTCTCCAACAGGGATCTTATACATTCCTGGTCTATGTACGTAGATAATCGAGTCGGTGTCGTAGTAGCAGACCTGTTTTCCTAGCTTTTCCAGATGTTCATAAAGCTTAAGTCTCGCTTGACTGGTCGTAAACGCGGCCAAAACTACGTTTACAGTTCTTAAACACTCACCAACTTCTTTCAAGTGCTGCCAATTTACAACAACCACCTCTTCGTTAACCTCCCTAATTCTATTGACCTGCTCGGTCGGGCTGACTAACAGATTAAATAGCTCCTTAGGATCTCTAGTGACCATAGTCTTTGCTTGATTTTCCCGCTGGCCAAACTTGCCCCAAAACGAGTTTAACATCAATTTGGCAAGTGAACGCATCCCCTCGTTCTTTTCAATTTTATGAGGATCCAGCGCAATACCTTCATGGTCTAAATAGTCTTTAACATATCTTTTTTTATCTTCATCTGTTTGGCACCAATCGGGATATCCTGATGATTCTTGCTTAATTTTCAAAAATTTGTCGATAAACTCTGTAAATAGACCCCCATTTTCAAACGTAGCCATTTTGTATTCCCACAACTCATATCGCTCTAAGATCACATAACCCAACTCGACAGCTTTTCTAATTTCATTCATGGTCCAAGTTCCTACTAACGCCCTTTCTTCAACCCCATGTTGACATTCTCCAACTGACGATACATTTTCACCACACATCCGGCAAAGAACAAACATAAGTTTATCATTCATCTTCACTGGTAATACGGGATGGTAAAGATTTGTAGGCGGTAAAATTTTACATTTTAAAAGTCCCTCTGCATCCATTCCTCTCTGTAGACATTCTTCATTGCCCACAAAGATTGTAGGATGTCCTACGGGAAACTTGCCATATTTACATACCCAAGGATAAAGCGAGCAAATGTCCACATAATAAATCTTTTCACCCTCTTCACACTTGTAGTAGGTTTTAGAGTTTCCTGTACGTCCACCATAGAAAGCATCCCTCGGGTTAAGTGGAATAGTATTTAATTTCGGATGGTGGTTAAGATACTGAAGTTTCTTTTTCCTTTTTAAATCGTCAAAATCGCACTCCCACATCTCTATGACATCAAAATGTTGTCGAATCCTTTCCAGTCTTTCTTTTGTCCTTTCATAGCGTAAGTGTAAACTGTCTGACAAATCTTCATGTAGGTGTTCTTCTCTTTTGTAAGGAAAACACTTTTTACATCCATGCCAATAGCAGCCATAAAATTCATACACTTTTTCCCCGTCAAATCCATCAACCTTTCCAATTCCTGCAATCTTAAACTCTCGACCATTGCCAGCATGTTGAATCTGTATATGGCGTTTTTCCTCTTCCCACACTAACCATTGTATCGCCTTGGTCGATTGGTTGTCCGCTAGACGATATCCACTTGTTGGGATGATACCAATAGTGTTCGGCTTCAAAAAATTTCGTCTAAATGCCAAATTACAGGCGCTGGCTATGGTTACGGCTTCCAAAAACGGATCTACATTACATTCTGTCAAAAACATTGCTCGAAATTTTATACATGCTTGGGCTAATATGTCTACATCTGAAATACAATATTCTAAAATTTCCTTTTGAAAATCAAAGGTATAGTTGTTTACAATCTGCTCGTTGTACCATTCTAGAAACTTGTCGTGTGCTTTTTTAAACATCGAGTCTGGACAGTAGTAAATTTTGTCAGGCATAGGTCCAACATAGTTTTGGTTGTCCAACGTATTAAATAAGTGTGGAAAGTACCCTTTTTTCTTTTCCGGTCCAAGGTCAAATGATTTAGGGAGGTTCGCCAGAGCCATGGGAAAATAGTTGATCGAATCTACAAATCTAACATTATCAACCTCCATGAGTATGATTTTTGTTCCTCTCGAAATCAATTTTGGGCTAAACTTTGTATCACTGTATATATATTTCAGGAGGAATTGAAAATCAAAACCTTGGCCATTATGGGCAATGACACACACGGATGCAAATTTCTTCCTCTCCTCCATCACATAGTCCATAAACATTGCAACAGGATTCTCCTTAAACACTCGTTGGCGTAGTGTACAATTTTCACAAGAAGTAATATCATCTCGTGATATGCATTGCCAACAATACTGCTTACTCACACAAAGGTTTACTACATGAAGTTTTTTTCTCTGAATCATACTGAAGGCTTTCATCCTGACGAGTCTCGAGGTCAAAGAAAATAAACAAAAAATCCTTAGACCTCGGTTTACCTGTATCAATTCTCATGAAACATTTGTGATTGGGCTGCATATACTTTAAGCATACTTTACAAAACTGTTCTCCACATACATGCACATCTTTCCTTTCCTTAGGTCGTACAATATGGCTACAATCTCGACACTTCTTCACTGATGAACATATAGTACCTTGATGAGCAATAAAACATGTCTGATTTTTAAAGTGGCGGTTACAGTCAGGAAAAGTAACACCATCATGTTCCAAAGTGCATGGTGGTGAAGTTACCATACAGGATGAGCACAATGTTGAACATCTATGTTTGTATAGTTTTTCATAACCTACATGGCAAGCTTCGCAATAAAATTTACAGGCAAATGCTGAAGTCAGACTAGTTATAACGTTAAAATGCCCTTCATTAAACAATAAGTTGATTTTCATTTTTGCCTCGGAACTGTCACCGCTAAAATAAATCTCTCTACCCCTTGTATTATAGTTGTACACTGTTATTTTATATTTCTTCAGGTGAGCCTGCAATTTCTCCAATTCTTTGATACCAGCTCCTTCGGCGGGTATCTCAACTCGAGCTTTGGCCAAAAGTTTTTCAGCTCTCAAAGTCTGTCGTTTACATCTATCTTGTCTTATAGCCTTAAAGAGGGGACTGTTTTTAGCATAAGCCTTTCCCACGACCAAAGCTCGAGCCAGACAAAGATTATCGGTGTTTTTTATTGTAACAATCCCGGATCGCTTGGAACATTCTTCCGAAAAATTGTTAAAATATCCTTGTCTTTTAGGTCCAGAACCTACAGGTAAACTAACCCTAGTACATTCCACTACAAAGGTGTCGGTAGATGTTATACTCTGTTCATTACTTTGGATTATTCCACCAAAAATATTCCACAAAACATCATCAGTCATCTGTTCAACTGGCCTAAACGCGACATATCCAGGGTCCTTATTTTTTAAACTTAAGCTTTTCAAAGTAAATCCTAGATAGTCATTTGCTCCTACACATTCCCTCTTCATTTCCTCAACCAAACAGGAGAAACCTTTTTTAATCCAATCAAGTTCGCTAAAACCAGTTGGTGGTGGATTAAATTTAAAAACGGTTTTCTTACCAGAAAGTCTAAATTTTTTAACATACGTATCATGGCATCTAATGACCTGCAACGGATCCATCAGGGCTTTCCGCTCACTAACACGGTAAGCAAGAAACTGATGAAAATTCAAAGTCTGCACAATCTAATCTGCGAATCACCGGAACTCGTCTGTAATTGGTCGGAGCACACTAACTGAAAACCAAAATCTAATCTACACATCACTCGTCTGCGATTGGCCAGAGCGCACGGCTGCCACTATTTAAGACGTTGCACTATCGTGCTAGTTAGTATTGTCTCATCACCCATCAAGACATCATCCACCGCTACAGAAATACATGTAAGTACAAAATCCCCTCGTTACACTTAAAGTTTTTAATAGTTGGTCAAAAAATACTAAATAGCTAGACCCCCACTAACATCTATTAAGTTGGGTGGTTACTTGGAGAAATTATATATAGTTATAAGATGACTTGTAAATGCGTACCTAGCATCCAAACTAGTAAATCCTCAAAATTGTGGTCCATTTGCTGTTAGATCCAAACCTAAATCATACCAATATCTCTAAGTTAAAATGTTAAATATGACAATGCCTATTGTACAGGATTCAAATGACAAGCTTTATAAATACCCACTAAGGGCTCAGTAATTTAAAAACTCCAAGGCTACGTCTAACATGGTGGTTAGTCTAACATGTGGTTAGTCTTTATTGTTGCTGTTAATTATCATATTGTTATATCCCTCCTTTTTATTTTGATACACAATTTCTCTTGTTATAGATTCATTTTCAATTGTTAGTCACCAAGATATATTGCTTCTTGTTTCACTGGTTAAAGTTTCTGTAAAATGGTGTAATTCCATAAATAAATAAACATCAATCTATAATTGTGGGACATTTATAAGTTTTTCAATATTGAATAGTTAAAAAAAAATATCAAGAATCTAATTTTAAATATATAATAGTATATATATTAGTTTTCAATAGTAATTTATTGTTCGCAGAGCAATGGAAAAACAAATGCTTCAAGAGCTTGCTTCCCTAGAAAAGTACGAAGGGCCCCAGAAAGTGAGCTGCAGAGACCTCACGGCTCCCGAGGGTTACCCCATCACCTCGATGAAGAGGGTGCAGACGAAATTCGGCCCGTCCATCGTCGCTGAGATTCTCATGCCAGGAGGGGAACCGGCTATCACTTTCCTCCCTCAGCGATTTACGGATCAACTAACAAATAGTCAAATTGATATGTTTAACAAAGGGGGGTTCAAAATAAAGTGTACTGGTATGACTGGAAGAAGCATCAATGTATTATTTGAAATGTAAAATAAACATATTGTATCGTTATTTATCTAGTTATTTTTATTTTCACCCGAAATCCTAGGTCAATAAGATTTTAATACCAATATCAAAAGGTTAATATATATATAACAAGAACTATCAAAATATACAATCATATTACGCAAAAAGAAATCTTTAACTATGTTTTAAACTCAATAGGATCTGAAAACCAATCTGATCTGTACTTACATGCATCGATATAACACTTACAAAATTCATCAGCATGTACAATGCAGCGCCTACAATTGGTAAGATTTTCAAGATGAAACTTTATACATCTTTGAGGACAACAAGTATAAAAATATTTTGATTTATAAACTTTTAAAGTTTGCAATTTGGGTGTAGGTAATTTTCGTGTTTTGCATTGGCAGATGCAAACTCCAAAATTTTCACAATGCCTACATGCTAATCCATCCACTTGCCATCGAGGATAGACAAAGCATTTTTCTTTACAACAATACCTTTCCATGCCGCTGCTAAAACAAAACTATCAACTTCAGGAAAGCGTCTTAGCAAGTCATCTAAATAAAAATGCATCAAGGAAATATTCTTCTTCTTCAGTTAAAACAATATTTAAGCATATATCACTACCATACATATAAACTCACAAAAAAGGTTACTTGGACGCCATCTTAAAAATTAAGTGTGACGGAAACGGTCACCTCAACCAATTAAAACGCATTAGAAATACGTGGTCGCGGCCATAATAATTAAACTGTCAAGTGAGACGCCATCTTGAAAGGGGGCGGTCCCTAATCGGTCACCTGATCTTCAATCAACCAATCAGAACACGGAAACCTTGTGACGTCATCGATCACGTGACCAAAATCAACCAATCAGAACGCTGGGCTGGATGGGGGTCCTTTACTACTGCAACGCTTAAATGGAAATAAAAAACGTAAGGAATATGACGTATCTTGCGTGGTGAAATATACAAGATATACCTAAGTTGTAACCAATATGTAAAATGGTTAGTAATTTTTTTCGAATTATATTTAAATGTAAATCGAATAAACCACTTGGTTGATTTTTTACTTAAAAAATAAATATCTCACTTATTATATTTCCAAAGTATGTAGATGTTTTGAACGGGTTATTTTTATATTTAAAAAAGATAATCACGGCCTAATCATCATCAGTCCCACGTCTATTTCTATATGAATTATTGACTACCATCCCATTGACGTCTTAACAGAGTTCATTCGTTTTCATATACAGCATTGTATAGGCGATAAGGTCGTTTATAAATTGCTTCTCAACAAATGCACTTGGTGATGAACGGTCGTTACACCACAACAGTGGCCAAACAATGTGCAGCTTTGTGCCAGTATTTGGATATTTATATGAGCATGACTTAATCCATGAGGAGCCAGACAATTTAAGAAATCATCAATAGTATTGTAAAATAAAGAAGTCGTATTACAATAGTTTCAAATAAAAATTATATAGTTAAACATTTTTCTTAGAACTATATTTATTTTACAATTCTCGGAACAAATAATATAAATAACGTAGGATCAAATAAAGGCCAGTATCCCTTAACCAAAATTTTTGTTTTAGAATACTTTCTCAAATGTAATCTGGACAAGCTAACAACGTAAGAGATGACTTAATTATATCGAATGACAATATACAATAATATATCCCTGGCTCCTGTCTCTCCTCGTTCCCACGTTGGTTCCAAAATGTTCTGTTGAAAATATTCATAAATGGCGATCACTGAAAAATATGTAGGTAAACGCATCTAAATGTTTAGTTTATTCTTTTTAATCTTGAGGAAACTTTCAGATGTGTCGACTACAGTACCCATAAAACGCTGCAATGTTGCTAAGGATCTTAGATATTATGTTTTTATTTTATCTAATATGAGCTCCTAAAAGACATTGTAGTAATTTAGTTAACCTTTTAGGTCAACACGATATTAACTCCGAAAGGATTACTCTCCATGTGAAATTGAGTAATCCTTTAGAGGTTTCTTAACTTGAAAAATGTATTCATTAATTAATGCCAATATGTTAAGTTCCATGAAGAAATACAATGAAATTTATAATTATAATTTGTGATAAAACAAACTACTTATTTTTAAGGTAATAATTTTGAAAAAAAAATCCAAGAATCAACTTCTTATATTAGCAATCAATACCTCAGGGCTGAATTGGAAGGGATCTAATATAAATTCAAAATGAAGGAAACCACTTTGTACAATAACCATCCCTTACCATAGAGGAAGATCGAAAAAAATACTTGGATTATATTCAAAGTCTAACATAATAACAGTTATCTCCTCAGGTAAAACTCTAAGGAGCATCTTAACAAAGGTAAAATATACAGATCGAGAAGAAGTAACAAAAGAGGTGGTATATAGTACTCCCTGTGACTGCAGTAAAATTTACTATAGACAAACATCATGAACAATAATAAAAAAATAATAAAAAAGAATTGTTGAATACAAGTTTAGTATAAGCCAACATTCGGAAAATTATTCTAAACAAAACGAACATGTATTTTCTCAAGAACACAAGGTGGGATGGGCAAAATCAAGTATTATACGCCAAGAGAATAAATGAAAAATACGGAATGTGTAAGAAGCAGCTTGCATGGCAATAGATAAAAAAGTATATCTCAACCATGTGCCACGATTAGCCCAACGGTCCTACCACTAATAAAAGAAGAAATTCAGTTAATCATTCATAGCTCAAAACCTTTTCTAAATTAATAATATTTTAAATAATACTTAACAGACTATATTTAATTTCAATTAACCCTTAGAGTATTTAAATTGTAACATATGAGTAATTTGTCATTAGGTGATTTTGTGATAGCTAGTTTGTTGATCAACTGATGATGGCTCTAAACGTGAAGCTGAAATATACTTATTTCTAAAATATTATTTATTTTTTGTGATGAGTTACTAATGAAAATAAGGTATGGTTTCTTAACAATATTGTCATGATATTACACGTCACAAACAATTGATGTTACTAAGAATCAACTTTCTTTCCTTAAATGGATAGAGGCTACTCAATATCCTCACGACAAAGGTATAATCGAACCTAATTCCGTACTCGCAAAGAATAATTTTATACTTCAACAATGTATATTATTGAGCGGAATAAATATATAAACTAAACCTTTACAAATTTACTTGAACATTTTCATTCCATCCTAATGCATCTTGCCAATTTATAAGATGTAATTAGCTTTTAAACTTTATTAACCTCGTAGTGCAGTGTATTTCAGATTTGTGACATATTCAAACATGCATAAAGTACATCCCAATAAAATGCACATAAGGATTAAATAAACTTATAATACTTAAATTATTACTGCATTTCTAAAATCATAATACAACAACGGAAGTAAACAATAATATTCAAGATAGAACCTACTACAATAGCAGCACATATCACATTTTACACAACAATGGATACTGTTGGACATTAATAGGGTGATAAATTCAGCTGTAGTGTGTTGATAATAACTGTTCATATACATAAACGGCGGTGAACTGCGCCTTCCGCTGAATATAATACACGTTACGCGTGATAGAATATCTATAGTGACTTTCGAAAAAATCAATATAAAATAAACCAACTTTGAAAGATAACGTCAAAATATAAATGTATTTTGAACAAGTACAGGGTGATTCACTTGAGATGGTCCGTTAAAAATAAATAAATAAATTCTTTATAACATTTGACAACTTACATCGCATTGCAAAGGTCAATTATACAAAGAAAATGAAATAATACCAAGCCCTTTTAAAAATTAGTGCACGTTTTTTGTAAAAAAATCTAAGATCATATAGTATTTGCCAATTCAGTTAAAAAACTCATTATCTGCCATATCAGTTATTTGTGGAACATAATGTCATCTATATGATTTCCGATGTTTCGAACTCAGAACTTAGGTATATTTCCCAAATAAATCTCATCACACGGACCAACATCTCTGCATGGTAGACAGGAATTTCTTGAATGATTCAACTTGTCCTAATTTAATGTTTTGTGGTTCTACACACAGTTGTTAAAGTACCCCTGAGAAAAAAGTTAAACACTGATAAGACGGGAGGTTTGAGAGATCAAAGAACTTTGTCAACACGTGGATGACATTATCTCTTCAGGAAAATAAGTTCTTTTCTTTGGGGGTACTTTGAAAACTGTGTTTATAAGCACAAAACACGAAATTAGTAATAGTTAAATCATTAAAAAATGTTGGTTAGCATAATAAAAAATATTGAGAAGAGAATCAGCCTGTGCCCCCTCCCCCCCACACATTGAGCTCCAGTTTGATCCCCCCACCTCTCCTTCATGAACCACCCCAACCTTTTGATTTGAAAAACAAAGAAATGTTTTATCAATAAAATTTTACTCCCTTTCCTTCTATTTAAAACATGACAACAGAATACTACACTGTGGAAGATTTTTTTAAAGACAGCCTGTGCTAGATAGATATATTTGTATTTTTAAGTTGAAGTGACCGATATTTGTTGAGCTACATAGTTTGGCATTTTTCAATCATTGATATAACACTTATTGTCTAAGCTATATAGCCTGACGACAATCTGTTTCTAAATCTGGCAATGAAAATCGATCTGCAAAATACATGCCAATATCAATTTTATCTTCCTTTTCAAAAATCCTGGAATAAAGTATATGTCTAAAATAAGTCCAATTCTTTTAGTTAAATTCTGTTTTCTCTCCAAAACAACATGGGATCCAACAAGTTAAGTCTATCGTCACTGCAGTCTTAAATTTGATTAATAGTGTAGCCTCATCATTTGATTTTTGAAACTGTACACTTGGAGTTTTCTGGGACTTAAGCAAAGCTTTTGACAGAGTTAACCACAATATTTCCTTTCATAAACTTGAACAGTACCATGTAAGATGGTGTGCTTTGGAGTTGCTTTTGTCTTACTTAACCTCCAGAAAAAAAATTGTGCAAATAATAAATGCGGAAGGCCCTGTTTGTTCAAAGGCGAGTTCTGTGTTTAGGTAGTTCCTCAAGGGTCAATACTTGGCCATGTTTTATTTCTGTTGTACATAATGGACTTCCAACTTTTTATCCCAAAAATATTTTGGACTGCACATTGATAGAGGGCTGACCTGGTGCTTGCATGTGGAGTACGTCTGCAAAAGTGTAAAACCAATGTGTTATGCTCTCAATCGTCTCTCCAGAGTCTACAGCATCGAGGTTCCGCGCGCAGTTTACTTCAACCATGTTGATATAAAATTATATTCTGGGGATTTTCGTCAGTTAAAAATTTTAACAGGTTTTTTATTTTGCAAAAGTGGTAACTACGAGCAAAGGGTGGGCTGAAAGTCAGAGTCATGTAGGACTCTTTATAGGTAGCTCAGTATTCTGAACTTAACGTTGCTGGTTGGCTATGAAGCATGAATCTTTTTTTAAACACAGTTTAGATATTTTTGACAAATGAAGATTTTAATAACCACCCTTCTAGGTCTAGAAACATGCTTTCATTGATTGGACACTGTACTGCAAGCTTTGAGAAGGGGCCTAGTTATTTGGGTGGTAACATGTCCAATAAACTCCGTCTAAAATAAGTAAATTAAATAAATTTAAGTTATTTATAAAGAGAGTTAAGAAATATTTCTTAGCCCTAAGCCAGTACTTCATAAGTGAGGTTGAATGATCTTTGTGTGAAGGCTTAAAGATTTTGTAATAAGGTAAACATTTATTTGATTTGTTTTAATATAGCATTTTAAGTTCCTTTTTATATTACTGATGTGTTCATTGCACTATACATATTTGAACGAATAAACTAGTTATGACTTATGACAATATACTATTGAGTACATTTGATATTTAATACAATATTTTATACATCATATTAAATCGTTTAAAACTGTAATAATAAAACAATGTAAAACAGGAACATATAAATTTAATAATTCTGTTTTTATTTATTACATGTCAATCTAATTAAGAAAATTGAAATCTGTGTGTAAAAATTGACAGTTTGTGTTGTGTCTTAAATTATTCAATGCCCAAAACTCGTATTTATGCCGTAGCCCCAGGAGCAGATGGAAGTAACGTAGCTTGAAAAGAGAAATGTCGACATCGTGATGAGAAAAAGAGAGAGGAAGTGAGAGATTTCATCTAGGGGAAGTGAGATGGAGATATAGAAATGATCATCTGGGGAGGAGGCGGCGGAATATTTTGACTGGGTCTCAAGGAAATATTACACTGTTGGTATGGGGTTTTCAGTAAATATAACGTTTACTTACTCATTCATAATAATTGTTAAAACGCATATTTATGGTTTACACTTTTAATACACGTTCAATGAAACAATATTTTAGAGGAAGTAAGTTTATAATATCCCTACATACGTTTTATTATGTATAATAATTCGCAATAATAAAAATTAATCAAATACACTTACAAATATTGTTTTATTTTTTGTCTATCACGTTACATTATAACAAGCAAGAAGTTTCATAACTTACAAATCGGTAAGTTATAAAACTTCATATATATTTTAATCGAATATATATTTTAATCGAAATTCTTCCGTTTACAGCGAAGATATTTCGTTATTAATCAATTTTAATGAAACTGTACAGAACCCCCAGGGTAACAGGTTTATACCAGTTGCCAAATTATCATTGTGTACATTAATAGAAACTGACACAATACATAGTAAGTCTTTTGGTTAAACACTATGACTATCCCCTTTCCCCCGTCACCTATTCATATTCTACACAACAAGGGGTTAATGTCATGAAATCTCTAGCTAACGAACATGAATGGACAGTCGGTTAGTTGGCCCATCAGAGAGCATAGCAGACTGTCTGTTTGAGCCCAACTGAGTGGTCAATCGGCCGTCTGATGTCTCATTTCTCACCCTTTCTCATTCAATATTCGGTCCTTCCGGGTTCTTGCGCAAAATGACCGTTTGAGGCAGACGTGCTTAGCATTCAGGCCGGCGCCCTCTTTTATCTACCAGTGACATCAACTTGGTACATTACTGAACAGAGTGTTGTACACTAGACTGATTTGAACACTCCAGTAGATAAACCGAAAGAAATATTAGTTTGTTGATATTTTTTACGGTATAAAATTCAAAAATAATCTGCATTTATTTTCTATCATTACCAAAGAAGTGATGAACTCCTAATTTTTATTTTACCAACTAATTCAACAAATTTCACTTAAAATTAACTAGTAATCCCATTCTCTATTTACTTTTTATTGATGGTCAGTTATTTCGTGATACGTCTTTTTATTGAAGTTGTAGCAATTTTGTTGAAGTGTTAATATGTGCTACATAATATTGATGAAAATCAATAAAATATTCAAAAAATATATTTAATTCTAATTGAAAATGTAGAAAAGTATTAAATGACAGTGTTATTAAATGTATTATCGGTAACAAAATTATGGTTAAAATTGGTTAGTTATTAATAAGTAACTTCCTCTAAGGATGAAGCGTTTGTATTACTGAAAGCTAATACAATGTCCATTAAGCCTCTGATAGTACATGGCCACAACAATGATATCCGCGCCCCGGGCACCCCAGTTAGTAAGCTAACGGTACGTCATATATGCGGCATAAACTTATCTCGGTTAACCTTTAGCAATTCATACTTTTTTATTTTGTGTAACTTAAATACAAAATGTGTACTTAACTAAATGTTTTGTTTAGAGACAATTTTACAATTATCTGTTAAGTGATCCAATAACGAATCATTTATCAATTTTCGAAAAAGAAATTAAACATAATTTAAATGATTTCCAAAATTTAATTACGGTTTAAGTTTTTAACGAGTGATTTAAAAATATGTGTTATAAAGACGAAGTAACGACTCAAAATTTTGTAACTTGTAATAACTCTTGGGCTTTAAAATTTTAGTCACTTAAAATTTTTTCTCATTGATTAGGTCTATTTTAATCAAAATTTATTAGGTAAACAAGTAGGAATAGTAATTTAAGATATACACTATTGTAAAAGTATGTGCAATGCAAAACCAATATTACTGTAAAATATTTTTATGTTTACCTTTTACACAATATTTTATTGTTGAAAAGTATGTAAGAAATGAGATAGTAAGTACCTTACAAGTGGTAAATCTAGCATATTTAGTTTTTTAGTTATTAGATAATTGTATAGTAATACTTGTTTGAGAATGAAAACTAAGAAATTTGTATTGCCTATTTTATTTCCTTTAGCAATTTAATCATTATAAACTATGTAATTTTGTCATTAGGAAATAAAATAAAACTCACCAATGATTTTAATTTCATATTTGAAGTCCAAGATATTTTAAAGAGGAAATACTTCAAATCCCTCCTTCCCAGTCCCTCAGCCCTTTCTACCACCCCCAGTTGATCATTCTACTTTTAATCTCACTCCGTCATCATGAAATTTCTCATTTCCTCTTTTCTCTCCCTCTAAATATATTTTAACTATCCGCCTTCAATTTAATTCATGCAGCTCTTAGACTTAACTACACATTCAAACCATCATTATCAATTACTTTACTCAATCGGTTTGAAAATACATCATAAAAGTTAACAACATCTTTGTTAGTAAAATGTAAAATTGTTTTAAGTTTTGAAATAATATTTCTTTCATATTTTTACTTAAGAATTGTGTCACAATTATACGCCTCATCCGTATTATGAATATGGCATGAATGAATATTTTTAATTTAACAAACACATTGTGATGAGGGCACAACTTTAATTATATTAGGTAGAGATAAACAAGGTCTATATTTATGATTAACAAGTGATTTAACTGCATGTGCAAATTTATTCTCTGAATGAAACCCTTAAGTAATTATTCAGAAATCAAATTACTACAATTTCTTAGCTGTACTATATGTTCGTTAAGCACCCAATGTATAGAATCAAATATAATAGGAAGTTGATCAAGTGAAATTCCCAGAAATATTATTAAGAGTATTAATCTGATTTGCTTTTCTGTATTTATATTTTGAAAGCAGCTCTTTCTTTAGTTTTAAGTGCAAAATACATAAAGAAAATGATTCTCACAACTATAACCCAAAATTTATTAACAAATCCAGACAACAATAATATAGTGTAGTTGACAAGTCCCAGAACGGTGAGAGATATTTTTTTCCATTATAGATAAAGTAATGAGACTTGGTATATGAATAATAGCCATAAATGTAAATTCCTTTTAGATGTATCACTTTTTATCTCTTAAAGGGGACGGCCCATGAGGTTTCAGACAAAACTCTAAAACAGTAGCAGAGGTTGAGTTTTGTATCATCATCAGAGTACAATGCCATAAACTAGACTTTAAATGGATGACTGAGACAAAATGACAGGCAAAAAAGTACCCTTTAAAATTACATTGGTAAAATAAAATATGCAATAACTTTCTTAAAACTCAAGCTTTAAACGTCTGGTTTGTGGCTTATTACTCCAAAATGATAAGACGTTTATAAAAAGTATGATGTGAGAGAAGCCAAACAAGTTTCAATTTAAGGGATTTCCCTCTTGGAAGTCTTACAAAAATCTGCTTTGTCCTTTGTCAAATCACAAATCATCTTAAACGTATTATCATTTGGAGTAATAAGCCATAAACCCAACGTTAAAAGGTTGATTATTAAGAAAGTTTTTTATTTTTTTTTATTTTACCCATATGGTTTTAATGGAAACTTTGTTTGCCTGCCATTTCCGTCTCGGTCATCCATTTAAAGTCTAGCTTACGGCATTGTACTCTGCTATGTGAGGCCTTAAATTTTGACACCAAACTCGATCTGTGCTAAGGTGCTGCTAGGTTTAAGAATTTTGTCAGACTTCTCGTGGGCCTTCCCCTTAAGGAATAAAAATAGTGATTATATCTTAAAAGAGAAGAAATATATGACTATTATTAATATAACAAATGCCATTACTTTATCAATGATGGTAATAAAATATATGTCTCACCATTCCGGGACTTTTCAACCCCACTGTATACTAAGGATATAACAATTTACCCTTTCACCCAGTGCTTTATTATTTAACCTTTATACCGGAAAATATTAAACAAGAATGAAGTTATCGTCCTATTAGAAATAAATTACTAATGTTTCTTCCATTAAAAGCATTTTATAGTCTTACATTGAAGGATTTAAGAAATACTTGAAAATTGTTAATCAATTAATTGATTAGAAAATATAAAAGAACTAAGACTCCTAACTAAGACGAAGTTGATAATAGTTTTTATATATTTTATTTTTATCATAATTAGTTTATTTATATTATTCTCTGGATTATCATCAAATTTCTCTTCATGCCCTTTGACTATGCTACAGACACTGTATCTTTTAGGTAGTAAAATGATGTGATAAAGTTTTATTTGATCTATGATATTTACTGAAATTTTCATTATAGTATAATAATCGTTCATGCAATAAAATTTAATTGTAATAATGTATGTTTTTAATACAAGGCCTATTTCGATGATATGTTTCAATTCATGAATGATTTATTGAGTTGTTCTCACTAACTAACGACATCGAGTAAAATACGCCATTAAAAGGCTGTGAACCTTTAAACGCCATAGCTCAATCATGAGATTTAACTCAAACTCATTATTTTAAGCTATGTCAAAGCTTTTATATTGCGTTAATGGAGCGTGAGTGGACAGTAATTTGGGTCCCTTTCCCATTAAACAACAAAGATTCCAATAATTTCACTTTGAACTAAAAAAGTTATGAGTGCTGCATTATGTTGATAATTTAACATACCATTGCTCTGTTTATCTCTCTAGATACAAAAACATATATTTTTGTATCCATCAAATTATTCTAACTAGAGATCGCCACTTGTTAAAACCCGACCATAATTTTTAGTTAGTTTAGAATCAATCAGCAGGTCTTGAACCAATAAGGTTACTAACAATAGTTTACTACTGAAACAGCTTTTTCCTACTTCTAAGCACGTGTTATTACAACAGCTGTCTAAGGCTGTAATTGTTCCATCAATTACAATTCTGTAATTAAAATTACAAATTACAAGTCATTTAATTCTTTTCATTAGACATTGAAAGCCTGTAGGGTGTAGCCCTGGAAGCCGATGTAAATAATCTACATATTAATAGGCAAGCATGTTTCATTTCCTCCTTTTTCTCAGCTTGTGTGCATCGTAGAATAAATCCAAGCATACCGTTAGAAAGGTATAGTCATGTAGATGAGCAGAATCACGTTTTAATTCACACTGGCCCACGGGGCTTCGCCCTACAGGCTTACAAAGTTGCAATGTCAATCTTATGGGAGAAGGATAATTGATTTTATCATTGACTATGTACTACAAATTCAATGATTTTATCATAAGACAGCTGTTGTAATAACAAATACTAGCAAATAAGGAAGAAATGTAGAATGAATGTTTTGTAAAATTGTATTTATTTTATTAATTGTATTTCTTTTTATTACTTGTATAAAATTATTTAGAGAAAGCTAAAGTGTATATATATATTTTGTACATTATAATATATTTTATTTTACTTAATATTATTTTGTTTAGAGGTTAACTGTAAGAGAGGACCATGTGGTCCTAATGTTCGCCTCAATAAAGAAGCATTTTCATTTCATTTTTCATTTCATTTCATTTCATTTCAAGAACAGATGTTTCATTTATAAAACATTTTAAAATTAATCGGCTCAAGATCAACTGAATTTTTCGTCGAATTTCGACCAGTGGGCGAATCTCTAGTATTAATAATTGGTTTCTACTCATCATCTACATGACACTACCTTTCAAACTCTACGCATGGATTTCTCCTACAATGCACACAAGCTGAGAAAAAAGGAGGAAAAAATCGTGTTTGAAAATAAATATGCAAGGTGAGTGTTAAGTTCCTTTCCCGTATTCATTTTTTTGTACGGAACAAGTTAGAAGATTTAAATTCTGTACATCTATGTTAGACCTAAATATCTTTCTTTTCATGGGTTCATTGTCTCTTCTCCTCCAATGGGGAATTTACACGAGAAGTAAGTCTAGATTCTTAAATATAAACATAGGTTGATATGTACATCAAATTAAAGGTGTTTGTTAGTAGAATACAATGCCGAAAACTGAACCTTTAAAGGATGACTGAGTCGGAAATAGCAGGCGATCAAACTTTGCCTTAAACTCATATTGCTGGAACACAAAAAATGCAATAACTCCCGATACACTCGTTCTTTTGAGTTCATGATTGTGGCTAGTTGGTTGGAAAGCAAAGGCCTTTAAAATGATGTATTATGACGTTGGATAATGAAGTATTTCCCAAGACTTCTTTAAGGTCTGTCATAGAGGAAGTCGTCAGGAAAACTGCATTGGCCTACATTATATGATACATCACTTTAAAGAGCTTTGCATTCTGAGCAAATTGTCACAAATCCGACCTCAAAAGGTAGGGTGTATGGGGAGTTATTACATTTTTGTTTTCAGCAATATGATATCAATGCATAGTTTGATCGCTTGTCATTTCTGACTTGGTCATCCTTTTAAGGTCGGGTTTGAGGCACTGTTCTCTATTCTTAAAGACCTTCAATTTTATGTACATATAAAATTTTCTGTTTAAGAATCTCCTCTTACTCTTCGGGGACCGTACATATTGGAAGTGGATGGAAGTGGAGAGTCAATGAACTTATGAAAAACAAGATATTTATGTATAACATGTGTGAGTAGTTTCAACCCTCTAACATATACCGCATGGAAAATAAATAGAGGGAAGTGACTTAAAACTCACCCTGTATGGATAGATCAGGACGGAAACTCAAAGACAGATTGGCACGAAAACCCCTATTTTAAGTCTATCAAGAAAAACCATAGATTGAAGAACAAGTTTGATTTAGGAATAAGAATACGTACTAAATATCTTAACACTATCATAGTAGGAAGTCTGATAGTGAACAAATAAACCCATTTACTAAGCAATAACAATCTGTAAACCAATTGGCATTATAATTTAAGTTTTTATGCAATATAATTAAGGATTCTAAAACCATAAAAGCATGTTTACCTGATATTTCCATTTATTGCTTGGAAATAAATTGTTCAACAAATAAATAATACCTGTACACTATACGTTCCCATAAAAAACTAATGAACTTTTAGATTGTTCAATTTAAGAAACCCACGTTATTTTTTATTATTGTTCTGGTGTTTATTCTTTTTTCTTTTTTGTATTCCTTGTATATTTATTCCTAAGGCATTTTATAACATTTAAAGGGAACGGTACAACCATCGGTATTAACACTATCTAATATCTAATGAACTATCTAATGGTATGATAATATCTAGCTTTTTGTTAGATAGCATCATTAATTGAAAAGTTACTAACTCTTTCAGAATCAAACCAGCAACCTTAAGATTATTTTCATGAATTGAAAATGTTAATGGAATGTACAAGCTTGATTATACAGGGTGAACAACTTAACTGTGCCACCATTGGCATATCCTAAACTATGAGATTTAGAGAAAACTTTAAAAGGGGAACATCACCAATTTTTTAAGGCAATTAAAAATATGAATTTAATTTTCTTCTAAGTGGCCGCCATTTTCCAATATGGCTGCCAACTTTAAAATTTCTTATAAGACACCCTATATTTTATGGTGTTTTTAAAATGTACATGTAATTTTAAAACATTTTTATTCTTTAACATTTTTCTCTAAACCTAACGGTTAGGGAGCTACAGGTAATTAAAGTTCATTTTTAGTTCCATAAGAATAACATGGGCCTAACTTTACCTGTCCATAACTCCGAAACCATTTAGTAAAATAAAAAATGCCCAAGGATAAAAATTTCTTAAAATTATGTTTTAATGCCATTTTTTCATAATAACATTAATTTTTATTAACTTTTATTTTTTGGCCGCCATATTGGAAGTAAGTTAATTGATGCGTAAATGATAATTTTTATGTGTGAAATGTTCTTTAAACATAATTTTAAGACATTTTTATTCTTGGGCATTTTTTTATTTTACTGAATGGTTTCGGAGTTATGGACAGTTAAAGTTTGGCCCATGTTATTCTTGTGGTAAGTCTTCAGATAATCCAAGTAAAGCCTCTTGGAAAATAATAAACAGTTTTAGGCCTAATAAAAAGGATGTCAGTGATTCAAATATTAAATTACAGTTAGATGATTCCATAGTACAAAACCCAGTTGATGTTTGTAATATTTTTAATGACTTTTTTCTTAGTTTTAGTGAAAATAATGTAAATTTTTCTCTTTTTGACAATAACTTAGTTTTAAACTGTGAATTAAACTTTTTCTCTCCAGTAACATTAGATGAGCTCAGAAAAGTAATTTCCTCTCTGAAAAATAAAAATTCATGTGGTTATGATGGCATTTCAAGTAAAATTATTAAGTACTGTTCTGACATAATTGAGAAACCCCTGTTGCATTTGGTGAACGCATCCCTTTCCCATGGTTTGTTTCCAGACAGTGGGAAACTCGCTAGAGTTAAGCCCATGCATAAAAAGGAAAGCAGATTTTTGCCTCGGAACTACCGTCCAATCTCACTCCTTCCGACAATTTCAAAAATTTTGGAGAAAGTAGTATGTAATAGACTCATGGATTATTTAGTGGAACATGACCTTCTTTTTTCAAACCAATTTGGGTATCAAAAAGACAAATCAACAAAGCTTGCCCTGATAGATTTCGTTAGTAAATGCATCGATGCCTTGGAGAATGGCGATGTTGCGGTTAGCTGTTTCATTGACCTCTCTAAGGCATTCGATTGCGTCAATCATGAATTACTGATTAAAAAGTTCGAGTTTTTGGGAGTCAGAGACAGGGCGCTAAGCTGGTTTATGTCTTACCTCAAAAACAGAAAACAACAAACTTCAATCACTTTCACTTCTGAGTCTGGTTTTAAAAAACAATTCTTTTCTGATGTAGCTCCGATCTCTGTAGGCGTGCCTCAAGGCTCGATTTTAGGTCCTGTCCTTTTCCTGATTTACATAAATGACATCTCAAATTTTTTACCGAAAGAATCCCTGACAATCTTTGCCGACGATACATCCCTTTTCACACACACCAAAGATACATCCACACTAGAAAAGGAGGCATTTATCCGGCTTGGCGCACTGGCTCAGTACTTCTCAGATATCAATCTCAATATTAATTCCTCTAAAACTAGTTTTATGTTTATGGCTACAGCTCAGAAAAAACGATCTCTTGAGAGGGCGGGTTTCATGTCACCCATGATTTTGCTGGATGAGGAATTCCTTGAGGAATCTCACTCAGTTGATTATTTAGGAGTGAGATTGGACGGTGGTCTCCGTTGGTCGGATCATATTGATAAGCTTGCTTCCAAGTTGGCTTCTGGTATTTATGTCCTAAGAAATCTTTCTGTTTATAACAATATTGAACTCTGTAAATTAGTCTACTTTAGCCTGATTGAGAGTCATTTGAGATATTCCATAGTGCTTTGGGGTTTGTCAATTAAATCAAATTTGAACAGAATTTTTGTTTTGCAGAAAAAAGCAATCAGATGTATCTGTAAGCTTAGACCTAGAGATACTTGCAAAGAAAAATTTAAAGAACTTCAGATTCTCACCGTTCCCTCTCTCTTCATTTTTGAAGTTATTATGTATGTAAAGTTAAATAATCTGATACAGCCTCATAACCATAGATATAATACTAGAAATCACAATGTAAATCCTTCTATTCAGCATAATTTGAAACTTTTCGAGACAAAACCTAGTTATGTAGGAATTAAGTATTTCTCTAAACTCCCATCAGTGATTAGAGAGACTCAGGACATAAAAAAATTTAGAGACAAACTGAAAGTTCATCTGATTGAAGAATGTTGCTATGGGCTGCCTGAACTAGTTTAAGTCCATCTTCCCATCCTTATCTTTCTTATCTTTTTTTCACTTTGGCACTGCCTTACCTAAACCCTTCCTTATAACCTGATTGGACGATGCCACCCGGCGGAATTATTTGGACGGGTCCCATGCCAAGGAGGTCAACGGGACATACAACGGAGGTAGGTAGGTAGGTATGGAACTAAAAATGAACTTTAATTACCTGTAGCTCCATAACCGTTAGGTTTAGAGAAAAATGTTAAAGAATAAAAATGTTTTAAAATTACGTGTGCATTTCAAAAACACCATAAAACATAGGGTGTCTTATGAGAAATTTTAAAGTTGGCCGCCATATTGGAAAATGGCGGCCATTTAGAAGAAAATGAAATTCATATTTTTTATTGCCTTAAAAAAATAAGCGATGTTCCCCATTTAAAGTTTTTCTCTAAATCTCATAGTTTAGGATATGCTAATGGTGGCACAGTTAAGTTGTTCACCCTGTATATAAGGGTTGTTGATTTAATTTTCAAACTACCTAAAGAAATAAAGCTGAAATAAATGTTCACACCACGTACGTACCACACATGTGGTGCACATGTGGTACCACAATGTGTTGTACCACGTAGTGCGTATATAAATTGCAAACTTTTAAATACTTTTTTGTAATAAACATTTATGCCTGCATTATTTCTCATTTTTATAGTAGGCTTACATTTTTGTACTACATTACAACGGACGATTGTATTTTGACGAAAGTTCTTTTAGAAAACTGTCAACGGTTATTATATAACCTTATTTTAAATGTGTGTTGTAATTGTCCTTTTTTGCATTGCACTTATGTAAATTTGTTATACAAAGCAATCTATCATTTCTTTCTTTAAAATATATAGCAATACCTATCTTATGAATGTGGATGTGAAAATTATAACAGCATTAAAAAAACTGTACGATGTACAAAATATACCTATTGGACCATTCACAAAAACAAGCTGAACTACAGTTTCTAGGATGGTGTACGTGAAGCGCTCAACCCAAAGGGAAGTTCTGTTCCGCACGTTCTACCCACTAACACAATCTAACTAACATAAACTCAATTAGGGTGCTAAAATCGTTTACCTTTTTCCTCAGCCATGAATTATATCAAATAAATTTTATTACTGAAACAGATTAAGAGTAATTAGTTAATTTCCTGAATAAAGTATGGTTTATAATAACAAATTTTAAGTTTTAGCGCAAAAGAGATTTAATTTCTACGGGAATGCTTTGTTGCTAGTAAAATAAATTTTGTATAGCAAAAGAAAAAAATATATGCAATACACTTAATAGGTTGTTATTTTTACTTATGTTTTATGAGTCTTTATTTTTTTGAACAAATACATTATATATATATATATATATATATATATATATATATATATATATATATATATATAAAGTAATGTTCTAAGAAATTATTTATATTTAGATATCGATTATGATATATATATATATATATATATATATATATAAAGTAATGTTCTAAGAAATTATTTATATTTAGATATCGATTATGAATAACATTTTAAAATACTATCACTCAATAAAAATATCCCATCAATTGTAAGCTTTTAGTACAAATTCGTAAGATTATATCTTGGATGATACAGTCTTTTGGGTATTCAAATGGTGAATTTATTTTTATAAAATAACATTTGTTAACTGCATAAAGGCCTACTTATAATTTAAGAAGATTTTGTTACGGTAATTTGAGTAGAAATTTCATACATTTTACTTTTGCATATATTCATTGTTTATACGTCACTTTATTTATAAATTTATGAACCATAAGAGTTGACTGTCAAAAATAACTGTCAACGTTGTGAAAAAATTCCTGACGTCAGGGGCTTTTTAGTGAAGGATTAAAAAAATACAATAAGTCCTGGGATAATTTAGAACTTCTACAAATCAACCTGGTGACCCGAAAGGCTGTTTGTTGGTGTAAATATGTAAATTTGCATTGAAATTAAATTTTTTTTATTCAATATCAGCTAATAAACTGCATTTAAATATATGATGTATTCTTTGTTTAAAATTCATTGTTGGTGATGGTGAGTTAATGTTATTGTTTAGTAAATTGTTGCGGACATTTTCCATCACCGATCAGTAAACAAAATTCACAACAATGAACAATTCGCTAAACGATTCCGTTTTTTTGCTGCTTTCACAGTTTACTGTGTGAGCTTTTTCAATTTATCAGTGTTTATTTCATTTTTTTGACTGCCTGTTCTGTTTTCAATTTTGGCTATGGACTTCTCCAGTTTCGCCTGGCGTGTTTTTACTAACTTTGTTATGTTCTAGGTACTTCTTCCACCTGAAGACGGAATCAGATTCCAGATCCCGAAACGACGTGAATTTTTTTTACTAATCAGTAATGGAAAATGTGCGCAACAATTTACTAAACAATAATATTATGTATGTACAAAAACAGATTAGTTTACTTAATTTCCTTATTTCAAACATTTGAATAATCAATATTAAGTGTCTTTTATTTATGTAATTCCACCACGATTTGCAATTTTTTGAAATATCAGATTAACATCTTTATAAGCAATAGATAAATATGTTGTAGGTAGGAAATTGAAAAAAAAATAATTTAATTCTAAAAAACAACATAAAAGACCACTGCTTCAGTAGTCTCCGTCCTAAAAGGGTTAGGCCTGTTTTCATTTAGTTTTTATCAAATAAATCAATATTGACACCTCAAGCTAAAAAAAGTGTACCTACAAAAAAGAGAGTAATATACAAAGTGTATCAATATACATCAATATTGACATCACCGAGGCAGACCGCTGTAATCTAATAGATCTCGCACTCAGAAGTTCCGCGGCGACAAACACAGTCACTGGTTCACTTCAGTCGACTTTACGCTTTTACATATATAATCAAATAAATTTAATTTATTTTCGCTTTGCAAATATAAAAACTTTATTTATCACACCACTCTTTGAAAGGCTATCAAAACTTTATATATCACTTTTTCGCAAACTCTTTTCGTAAAAAATTATGCTCCTTCATTTGGCTTGGATAAATATCATTTTTGAAACTAAGTCTCAAAGTCTCTATAGTATCTATAAATAATAGTATAATAGAATAATAGCATAAAGTAGTAGTAGTAGTAGTAGTAGTAGTAGTAGTAGTATTTATAAATTTTTTATTACTAATAATAATTACTCTTTTATGTATAAGTTTTGTTTTTCTATAACTCTTTTCCGGAACAAGAGTTAATTGATTAATTACTTAATTAATTAATTAGTTACTTGATTATTGTTGGTATGACTTAAATAATTTACTTAATACTGTTGTTATACCTAAAGTTACGAAAACTAAAACTATAATAGTTTTTAAATACATTATTTTGTTCGCTTTGATTCAATAACAGTAGAGTGACTCAGCGACTTAAAAACTTTTTAACTTCTTAATTCAGGAACTACTATTCTAAAATGTAGGCGTACTTTTCTAACGTTATACAAAAAATTTACTAAATTGTAAAGCTTGGAATATTTTGTAAATCTTAGTGTTAATTGTAACACGTATGTCATAATAAAAATCATAGAATACAATGTTAACATAATTACTGTTCAAATGTTTCAATACAATATATCAAATCAAATCCAGATCAAATATAAACATTAATACGTAAATGAAATACGAGTCATGAATACGTCATTCAACATCATTTCAGTAGGCCTATGAATATGGCTTACACCAACAATAAATTATTCATTTAAATGCTTTGATTCCAAATTTTTGAATATCCTTATGTAATTTAAATTAAGTTTATTTTAATTATGTTTACTTAGTCAACAGGACATACTTATTTTTAGAAAATATTTTTTACAAGCAATATTAAAAATAAAAATCTTTTCCAAGCAATCCTAAATTAAGAGTTAAAACACCCCATTATATAATCCTGAAAATGTATGATAACATTATTAATCAATATTATTTAACATGGAACATTTTTGTATTATAAAAACATCTATATAAATGATTCTACTGAAACTAATCAAATGTTCTCTACCTGGAGTATAAACACAATAATGCAAATATATAATAATCTTCAAGATACAACTTACCACAATAGCAGAGCATATCATGTTTTACACAACAATGGATATTGCTGGATATTAATACGGTAGTAAATTCAGTTGTAGAGTGCTGATAGTAACTGTGGATGGTTAAACTCAGCTAAACCGCGGGTTCCGCAGCATGTAATACCCATGACACGGGTTAGGCTGTTTATATTCAGTTTTGATCAGATAAATCAATATGAACAACTCAAGTTAAAAATAAAAATTTATTTAAAAGAAAACATTAAGAAATGATTAATGAAGGGTGAGGGCACATTAAACATACAAGCATAAACTGTAAAATTACTCTATTTTATAACGACCGCAAAAAATAGAGGTGAACACGTTTTTTTAAATGAAAATCTTTTCACTGTTACGTTGAATCGTATGCTTTTGAAATCTGTATATTAATAATCAAGCATGTTTCATTTCATTCTTTTTTCTTAGCTCGTATTTTCCCTCCTTGTTTTCTTAGCTCGTATGCATCGCAGCAGGAATCCGTGCATACCGCTGGAAAGGTATCGTCCTGTAGATGAGCAGGATCACATTGTAGTTCACATCCTTCCCCAGGGCTACGCCCTACAGGTTTTAAAAGTTTAAATGTTAATGTCATGGAAGAAGAGTAATTAATTTAATCACTTGACGGTTGTTGTAATATCAAATCAACCAGGAACAACAGACGTTAATTATTAAATATTTTTTTATCCAGATCAACTGAAATTTTGGTTGAATTTCGGCTAGGAGGCGATCTCTAGTTAAGAATAATAGTAACAAATAATTTATTCTACAGCAATAATCTATGTTAACGGGAAATAATATGCAAATTAAATGTTGAGACATAAGTTGTTTAAGAATTCCCAAAAGTCACATCCCCTATAACCATATACTTGACGGTATCCTCCCAACCCCCATAGGGCTCCCCCACTTCTTAAAAAGTACCATGTTATTCTTATGGATGCAATATTTTAGTGATGAACACATAATTAAATTTAGGAATATTAATTTTAAAACATTTGGAATATTAATGTATTGAGAGAAGATTGTTAGTAAAATACTATAGGACGTTATGATTTTGAGGGGAGTGAGCGCAGCAAACTAGCTGATCCTGTCGCGAGTGAGCGTGACGATTTCACCTGAAAGTAAAAAAAATAAAAAAATAAATAAATAAAATCCTCAGGATAGCACTGCAATCTGAATACTGTTGCGAATCACAAGTAAGTCAGCTAGTAGTATATATGTAACAAAGTACTTACATGATATTCTTATTTATATATTCTGAAATATTTATATATTATACAACGGTGGGTATTTATGCTACAGCTATCGGCTTGTGGCAGTGTCAGCTAGAGAAAACCCGGTTAAGAAAAATACTTCCTTAATCAAAATTTATTCTTATATAATTATAAATCAATTACCATGACCTCCAATCGAAAATATTATGATGTTTTTAACAAATACATTAGTTATAATATATAGATCTCGTATATGATATTAGGTAATATAGTTATTTACACATATTGCAATTTATTTTAATGTATCATAAACAAAAATAGTTTATGGATAGTTTATAAATAGTTTATCTTAACTTATCTGGCTTACAGTAAACTTTTAAGTGTAAAGTCAGATTAATATTTTTACAAAAATCTTATTCATGCCGTAGCCCCAGGAGCGGATGGAAGTAACGTAGCTTGAAAAGAGAAATGGCGACATCGTGATGAGAAAAAGAGAGAGGAAGTGAGAGATTGCATCAAGAGGAAGTGAGATGAAGATAGAGAAATGATCATCTGGGGAGAAGGAGGAGGAATATTCTATGGCTGGGTCTCAAGGCAATTCTACATTTTTGGTGTGGGTCTTTAGGTAAATAAATATAAGGTTCAAAACTGATTCTAGGTAAATTACTTATAGTTTATAATAAATATTACTCTGTTAATATACGTAATTTAGTACTTATAATTTATTTATTAAGTTTAATTGTCATTTATAGCTTATTTTTTGGCTGTTGTATCATTTATTAGAGATAGAGTGATACAGTTGAAAGTAAAGATCAGTTAAAAAAATCTATTTTATAATCATTTATGATAATTCGAAAATGGTTACCGTATTTTTCATATGATATTAATTTGGTAATAAACATTTATTTAATTTTATTATTGTGTTATCAATTTATTTATTAATCAATGTGGACTTCAAAAGAAACGATTAGTTATTGTTCCTACCACTTGTTTTCAAACGGAAAAATGGAAATTTAACTTTTAATACCTAGTTAGTCGGAAATGATTGCAGTGAAAGTCAATTTGTGCATCATTGTGTTATTTTAATTAATCATACAACAAACAAATTTTGCGATAAAATTTCTTTAAATATTCTTAATTAATGTACAGTATATATTTTAATCAACTGGTTTTGAAATTAAATGTATATCTAGAAGTTATGTTCCAAAGCGTTGTTTCTGGAGTAAATCTTAACGGGGATTTTCTTAGCTGCGTAGAACTGCTTTTCAAAACTAGTTTTACTTTAAGTTTTATCTTTAAGCACAGAACTAATGGGAGTAAGATTATTTGTCGATGATAATTAGATCAAAACATTTTCATTAAAACAAACCAAATATATGTTTGATTTTTCGTGAAACCAAACCATTGTCATTAATGTTATTGAAATACAAATTTACTTTTGCTTAAATCATAAACCGTACATATAAAATTTTATTGTTTGATCCGTTTAAGTGTAATTTGACGCTGATTATAAATTTAACATGACTCTTCGAAAACCTAACTCAAGTATCTCCATTTGATCCCGAAGTATAATATTATATACTTTATAAAAATATACATGTACATACATATACATTCCTACTAATTATGTTTGGTTAAATGTGTCGTGTTAAAATTTTTAAGTGTTCACAAATATTTCACACAACTCTTGAACTGACATCTGGTAGAAGAAGTGATAAATTGTGTTCGTAAACATGAACTTTACTGTTTTATTTTGGATAAAGCAAAGTAGATGATAAAAATACAAAGTGTATGTAACAAATAGATCTGTATTCTAGGAAAATATTCTTTTTCAGCAGCACTCCCTTGTGTGGTAAAATCAGCTTAGCTTTATCCAACTTGTACTCAAAGGGCAGGATTGGCAGTTTGTGCAAAACCCTGGTTGCTGACGCTTTCTTTCTATAGTATTATTTATAACTCGTCTTATAAAATATCTTTTAAAGCTTCTTGAACTTTTTTCAATAATATAGTGTTTTTGACCGTTTTATGAAAATTTGGTATATTCTTTGCCAAATAAATCCAAAGTGTAATTTACTTCGATGAAATGTATATTTAAATTATCTTTAAATAAAAGAAAAGTAAGGTATGATAATGTTTTACTACGTCAATGCACTTAACACCATACTCAATTGAAATATAGTTTTAATTGTCTTTTTAATTTCATTTTATAGATTTTTTACTAAATTATAAAAACTGTGGTTAATATTTTGATAAGCTAAATGTAATTATTTAACGAAAATAACCCCTACCTTTTTCTCGAATTTCACTTTTAGTCATACAAGGATGCTCTGAGCTGTGTTGGTCCTAGACAACACACTAAAACAAACACTTTTTTATTCATTTACATTTATTATAAAGAGAGTGTATCATTTATACATTGCATAACCATAAAAATTTAAACTTATACATGAAAGAGCTGAAAGAATTTATTTATTGAAATACTATTGTATAAAAAGAGTGAAAAAAATCATTTAATATAATTTTTATGGCAGACTCTATGCTGTAGAGTCCTGGATATTGTTTTAATGCCGGTAAGTTAAACAATTTAAAAAAAAAAACTTTTAATTGTAATACATAAGAAATAATATTTAAATGTCCTATTCTAATTACGGTTGTTTTAACTTTTAAAAATAAACAATTATAAACTTGTTTTTATATTATTTTAGTTAAAATTTTGAATTTACTTTGAATTTTTTCCTTATTCAGTGTTAAGATTTTAAGATGCATTGAACTGATCTGAAACTATGGATAGAAATTGGAGATAAACGGACTAAGCGTTAAACAATTCGCATCCACCGGAACAGAATACGGCACAAGGCAAAAGTAGTCGATACGTTTTGAGTTTCAATAAATTGGAGATTTTTATCCCCGAAATTCCAACCACGCTATCAAAACATGTAGGCTAATTTATTAATTATGTGATTTGTATTCCTATACGTTGTATTGAATAACATTTTTTAATAACATTAACCTTTGTAAGTAGTTAAATTTCCTGATCTCAACGTGGGATAAGATCCTGAAGCTAATAATTCAAAGTTTATTTTTAAAGTATTGCCGCACGAGCACTCATTACGCTTGAATGGGCACAAATTCAATTTCAAAAACGCAGATTTACTCTCTCTCAGTTTTACTACTTCGGAGGATAAAGATTTTAATTTTTTCACATGAAAAATTGATTGTCTTTGTTTGCTTATATGTGAGTAAAAATGGTACACTTATAAGTGGTAAAACGTTTTTTATTTGTAATGAATATTATTATGTACCATAACCTCAATAACATTTTATATATTTTCATGTATTTAAATATTCACATTAATATGTTTAAAATATTTTTTGCAGTCAATTTCTCTAAAACTTAATTTGTGTACTGTTTTATTTTGCTAATGTAACATATCAAACGTTTTGGAATAAATAAGGAATTTTCATTTCACTGTTTGTTATATTGTTGTGTAAATGATATTTGTATTGTGATAAATTTAATAGAGTATAAAATATGTACTGTGTAAGAAAAAATAATTGTTGAGCTAATTTTCACTAGGCCATATTAATTAATTAAACATTTTAATTTGATCCTCACTAAAACAGTTAAATATATTTTAAAAAATTATCTATTTTCAAAATGGAATTATTTTACTTTATTACATATAACAATATTCAAACGTTATTGACCAAATATAAAGAAATTTTCAGTACTGAGCACTTTGTGATACACAAAAATAATTATACAACTCCAGATATTTATAATGATAGAAGTATATTGCTTTCAGAATCAGATACTTTAAATAAGCGTTTAATATGCGTAATTTTCATCACAGAGATGTCCTGAAATGTTTAATTTAACTAACAGACCCAATAAATTTTAGTTTAGAACAAAATATTGATTAATTTCACTAATAAGACTATTATTATTGGCATGATTTCTATTTATTAATATTCAATTTATATATATATATATATATATATATATATCTACTATATGTCTATAAGTATTTAAGTAGGAAGAAGATTCGTTTTGTCTAGTTGGCACACCTGATTCTTGTCAGTTGTTTTAAATCGTAAAATCATCAACTGTACCTGTAATTAGTTGTGACCTGGCACGCTCTAAATTGGCAACTCCCGTGATAATGTAAGTGTATATTTTATGTATTTATCGAAATATATTGCTCTTTAAATAATGTTATTATGGTAAATATGAAAGAAAACATCATGCCTTAATTGTATAACACTCATATTAAATGTTAAGAAAATTACAGTAAATTACATACCTTGTTGCTTGCAGTTTTAACATGTTAAATTCAATGATGCAATGATTTGTATAAAAATAAGAATAATACCTTTACTATTAAAAGTTTGTACAATGTTACAGACGGGTTCAGCTGCCTAGGACCATTTCCTTGTTGCGTGGCCAGTTGTTCACAGTTTCATATCCAATTCAAGGAAGGTCTTTCCATTTAATATGTTTATCTATGATCACATGGATTAGGAATATCAAATTGGAGTTAAGATTGTATATAACTTGAGGATTATTTACAGAGCCTACATGTATTTACTTCTGCCGTCAAATAAACTGTACACTTAATTTCACCTGATAGTTTTTTATTGACTGCTGCCTAATTATCCGTAGAGTTGCCTATTTCCAATCATATTTATAACAGCATCTTATCCTATTGGCCTCTAAAGGGTACAAAGAGGTGAATTAATTCTAAATTGATTATAAAATGTATTAACTCTAATAATGTGCTAACCACATTTTTAGAAAGTTGCAAATTTTTAATTAAATGCTAAAAGCTACTTCCCGGAAGAGCCAGTGTAGTTATATGTGTTTTCGCTTTAATTAAAGTTGGTAACTGAGAAATAGTTTAAGCTTTTAACTCGATGGATTAATTCATAATTATATTTTAAATCGTATAAAACAATATGCAATACATACCTTACATGGTATTTAAAGTATTTATTTTATGTTAATTACTGATATTTCTTTAGGAAATCGTACAATAATAGTTAATGTTATGGGTTTAACTATAATTATAATAATTAAAAAACTAGTGCTCTAAATTATCTTGATAATATGTGTTAAGCTTAAGAATAATTTATTGAAATGTTTTAATGGCTTCATTATTGCTGAACAACATAGGCCAATTCAAATCGAACGACTCATCAAAGGAAATGAACCTTTAAATGTTATGGCTCAAGCGTGAGATTTAATGAAAGCTCATAACTTTAAACGACGTCAAAGCTTTTATATTGCATTAATGGAGCGTGAGTGGCCCGTAATTCATTTTTATCCTTTTAGATTTTGAATGACAACGTTTCTCAATAACGACTACAATGATTTATGTAAATAAAAGTAAACATAAGTTTGAAGCATGATATTTTTTACGAAAATAAATATGTTTAATTCTGTTATTGAAAATTAAATCAATATGTGTGGGACTTGTAGTCCATTTTTATAAGTTGACATACAGCTTTAACTAGGATATGCGAAAGAGATTTTATGTGTTTTTAAATTGATAAACTGTAAGTTTTTAACATTTTTAAAAAACACAAATTTTTTTTAATGACTCAACATACTATAGAGAAAATCCAAAAATTTCCCAAATCAAAACGTTTTCCAAATGATTATTATGCTAAGTAAATAAAACACTGCTTCTATTGACATAACGGCAGTTTTTTGTACATTCACTGGGTAGGGCTTACATTAGAAGTTACATTTTTTCGCCACCAATATCGCACCAAATACACCTACAATCCCATGGTGTAGATAGAAAAACTAAACAAGACAAATTTCGATTAAAAATTCAATAAGTGCTCAGGTCTGTATATTTTACGTAACTTATAAATCCGAAATTCTTTCAATGGATAAGAAAAAAATCAATAGTACCAACTATAAATTTTATGGTAATAATCATGAAATAAAAAACATTTTTAAACTCATAAACATTGATTCAAAAGTTTCTTTATATATACATAAAAATCATAAATGATTGTTCAACACAGTTGTTCATCCAGTTTGTTGACTTTTAAATCAAATTGCCTTAGTAAAACAGAGTTAGAATTTGAAACATAAATTTTAAAGTGCACATTTTAAAATTTGTTGTTAATAAACGTTTACACCTACATTATTTGTTACGAAGAAACATCTCTTGGATGTATAATTCAAGATTATTACAGCATTGTTTTACTTTAAAAGTTGTGAGCTGTTAAACATTTTTTTTCTATATAATCACAAACTCCAGTTTATAAGATGGCATTTGGAGAATCGCTCAAATTAATGTTTACTTCCGCACGTACTCCCCTCAAACACTGCCAAACTGACTTTAACTCGATTAGAGGTTGCTAAAAGCATTTATATTTTCTCTTCGACTTTAAATCAAATCAAATAAATTTTATTCTCGGAACGGTTAAAGGGTAATTAAATATTTTTTTTAATGAAATTTCACCATAATGAGTTTGATTTTTCATATAAACCAGTTTATGTTAACGAGGCTTGTCGATAGATAATTACTTGTAAAAAATTGAGGTTATTTTTTGTGTTATTATTTGAAATCATTTTTAAAATTTTTACACGATACGTCTTTAATTTCTAAATATGTTTTATTTAATATTACTTACAATAGTTTACGAACAAAAGTGTTAAAGTAAAATATGAATTTTAAAGTACAATCGGAAAGTAGATCTTAACCATACCTGTTTGTAGATATTTTCAAAATTTACAATGATTTAAATATTTAATTTGACAAATATAAAAGTTAAGTATTGTAAAGGTCTTAACCATTATACAATCTTCAATTTTTAATTTACTAACCTCAAATTCTTATTATTCAAACGATTTTATTCCGATTTTTTAATTTTTTTTTATTTTATGCTTAAAACGTGGTTATGTTCTTAGAGGAAATGCAATAGTAAGCCAAATCGTATATAAAACAAAGCGAATATACTAACTGTTAAATGTGTTTATTAGAACCCATCGCTTTGGTATAAAACAAAGCGAATATACTAACTGTTAAATGTGTTTATTAGAACCCAGTGTCAGGTGGATTTTTACAGAAGGATTAACAAAAGACTGGTAAAACTCGGGATAATTTAGAATTACGACGATTCCACCTCGAGGGCTGAAAAAGCGTTTGTTGTTGCCAAATACTCATTTTTAAAATTTCTCATTCATAGCAGCCTAGAAAATGCATTTATAATTCCCTTACCCGTACACTAGCGTATTTATAAATATATTTTTCCTCCACCTACTATCTAAAGCCGTATTTTACTCATTGGAATAGAGTAGTAAAGTACTAATTTCTATCCCATGTGACTTGAATACTTAATTTTTCTACCTAGGGAAAACTCAAGTTTTTTCGTACCACGGGGCTAAAGTTAGTTCCATAAGAATAACATTAAAAGAGAGATTAAAAAGAACATGAGCCACAGTCAGCTGTTACTTGTATTTGTTTCGTTACTCATTGTTGACTGATAGCAGCTGTAGCTGCTGCTCACTCACTGCTGACCATTCGGTCAGCAGTGGGTGAGCAGCATCTCTAGTACTAGAGAAGGCCGTGGCAGTGTCGGTGTTTGTTTACATTTCGCTTGGGTAGGCTATTAACCTAAGAAGTCCAAAACATAAGTGTAAAACTTTTGACTAGGCTTAAATTCTATTTTGTTTTTTCGTGTTCTTTAAAAATGATATGGCATACCTTGTGTGTTTTTATATTGATGTGACTGATCCAGCTTGACGGAGCAAGGGATAATATGAAGGTAAAGTTAAGTTATATACGGTAGGCCTATTAGGCCTAAATGTTATTCGTGTAGGTGGAGGAAAAATGTTGTGTGCATCAAGGGACTAAAGCACTTTTCTCCCTCAGGGAAATTGTCGCCCTCGGCTTCGCCTTCGAGCGACAACAGTTTCCCTTCAGGGAGAAAAAATTGTACTTTAGTCCCTAGAAGCACAAATAACTATTCTTATTAAACGTAGCTGTGATTACATTTTAGTTTTTGAGTTTACAATGATACGGTAGTTAAAAAGAATCATTACATAGTGTCTTATTAAAATTTTAAAATTCAGCAAGAAATAAATAATGTAATTTACAGCTTAGTGAATTATACACATGAAAATAAAACTTTTAATTGTTCTAAAATAGTTTATTATTTTTATATACGTATCACATTGAATACAAATATTGACTTAAATACCGAAAATGTATACCAACCATATGTAGTCGTATTTTAAACAACCCAAAACGAGGACGTCACATAGTTAAAAAGTAGTGTGTTTTGGTCACTTTTAAAACCGGCCACGTGCCCACGGAGCCACGTGCCGCGGCAGCTGGCGCCAGCTGCCATGTCACATAGCTTCCGGTGGGGGTTAGAGGGTATATATGAGATGCTGTAGTTATATTTTATGCCATATAGGTTGGGGTGGAGATGGCGATAGTGTTGGCGTTAGGGTGAAGTGAATTTGCGCATAAAATTAAAATTAAAAGTTAGTTGAAAATTGAAATTCGTCGGTGTTAACGAAACTCTAACAGTTGAAGAAAAATTAAGAGTTAGTTTAAAATTGAAATTCAAACTTATAACTGAGATGCGGAAAATATGTCAAGGTCATCCAGAGTAAGTTTTAAAAAATTCTATCCAACTATCACCAGAAATAGTTTTAAGTTGAAGTAGTTGGTGATAGCGGGATAATTGATTCGTGCCATGGGAGAGGTGTTTATCGTTTGAAAGTTGGCGATCGAATGAGAAGCGCCGCCTAGGGAGAGGGGGCTTATAAAACGGCAACCTTCCCCCACCACCCCTTCCCCCACTCCTTTAGATCAATAACCGGTCGCCGACTCTATGTGGTAAAACTGAACCAGACATGGCGGCCGCCATGGATAATTCTAACCTCAAATCTTAGCTCAGCTGAAGAGAATAGAGGAGCATGAAGTAGGAATTGTGGTGACAGCGCTTATATGAGGAATAGTAGGGGTAAAATAAAAAAACTTGTTGAACACAGTCGATAGGTGTAACAAGTTCAAAGTTGTTGAATTGTAACATAGAATGCAAAATGTTGTAAATAACACTATCATCAACATTGCGAAGTCTTTGAAGAGTATAATGGGTTAAAACTGTACTTCTTCCTAACTCTATTTAAATTAGTTCTACACTTTGAAATTGAAGGTTTAGAAGTACTTCGTAATATGTGTTGTGTTCGCAAAAGCTTTAATTTTAAACATTGTGCAGTCATCATAACCGATGTGTTAAGTTCAGAGGTTAAAAGAAGACTGAGATATAAAATGAAGTGTAAAAGAAATTGAAACAGAAAGCCAGAGTAGTAATTTTATAGGTTAGAATTTACAAAGGCTATTCCATGGATAATTCTAACCTCAAACCTAGTAAGTGAAGTAGTCATAACATAAAACTAACGAGAGATGATGACCGAGCGGATGCGAGGCAATGAATGTTTGTAGCGCGATAAACTACCCACCTTTATAGAGGCAATAACTCCAGCCAGATGGCGGCAGATGGCAAGCAAATGACTGGTTGACCGACTTTCACCTGAGTAGTAAGAGAAGTAGGGTTCTGTGTCTATCCCTACTCCTTGGGGTCAATGACCGACCGGAAAGGTCAATGACCCTCCCCCCCCCCTCCCCCCCCCGAAAAAATGGAGCCCCCCCCCCTTCCCCCACTCCTTCCCCCACTCCTCTGGGTCAATGGCCGGTCACCACCTTTCCCTATTCCTTCTAGGCCAATGACCGGTCACCACCGGTTGTTGACTCTATGTGGTGAAACCAGACTAAACATGGCAGCTGCCATGGATAATTCTAACCTCAAACCTGCTGCGCATGCAACGAGTTCTCCGGATAGGAATCAGTCTATGCTATGCGCATGCGCCTAGTCCTGTATTACTCACTTTAGCGCTATTGCACATGGATAATTCTAACCTCAAACCTTGGTTTTGTGTTGTTGCGCATGCGCCGCTCCCCACTCCTTTGCCTTCCTTTTACACTGCTGCGAACTGGACTGGATTGAACACTGTACTGGAGTGAAACAACTTCCCCCACTACTCGAGAATCCGAGGAGCAATACGAGCCTGATCTTAGCGTCAGTCGTCAACAAACTTTCATAGCGAAAGGTTGTTGGCGACTCAGCAAGAGGTTTCAAATATATAGTAGGCCTATATATATTTGAACTTCTTCTACTATGTTGCGTTTTTAATGCAATGTGGTATGTGTGTGTGTGTGTGTTTAGTTTTAAGTTGTATTTAATTTAAGAAATAATTTGCGCATTGCGATGTTAGTTATAAGTTGGGTTTAGCATTAAGGTGTATTAATTTTAAGAATAATGATGGTATTTGGTTGTGTTGAATTATTTGGTTTTTTAATAATGATGTGTTGTTAGTTTTAAGTGTTGGTATTACTAATTAATGTTGTTTTGCCTTACAGCTAGATGTTAGGGGGTAGATTAAATGTAAATTCAGAAGTTCCGTTGAACTTCACTTAGAAGGGGTGGGACATCCGCAAATTGCGGACTAGGTTTTTGCATTTTGTTTAGGAATATAATGGGTGGGATTAGCTTGGGTGGGTGTTAGAGTTGCGTGTCTGCATTAGCTGTTCCAGTTTCCCTTGGAATTCATGGTTACGGTAGACCCGGACCGGACCGTTACGGTAGACCCGGACGGTCCAAACAAAATTGCGTCGATGTCCCTTGCAGAACGTAACTAGTGGGTTGGGAGTGGGAACCGTTAGGCAAACAGGGTGGTGGGAACAGTATTACTGTTCCCATCACCTTGGATCATTATAAATCTTGAATGACCTTGACCCACTTTTGGAAGGGTCAATGACCCCCCCCCTCCCCCCCCTCCCCCCCCCCGAAAAAATGGAGTCGATCCCCCCCCCTCCCCCCCCTCCCCCCCCCCTCCCCCCCTTCTCCCACTCCTACCCCCACTCCTTCCCCCACTACTCCGGGTGAACGACCGGTTATGACCTGAAAAATTAAAATGGCTATAACTTGATAACGGATTGACGGATTTGGACAAGCGATACATCATTGAAAAGGTCTATGTAAGACAAACATTTTGGTAAAAGAAGAATGTGGTTATCTTATTTTAGTCAAAAGTTATGCGAATTATTTAAAATAAATACCTTCTCTTTCCCCTTTTCTCCCACCTCCCAGGTCAATAATCAGTCTCGGCCAGCTGCTACCCCTCTCATTTGCATATTGTTATAAAAGACGCACCGACTGCGGCTAACATTTCATTCTGATTCCAGACGTTACGCTGCGAACTTGGAGCCACAACCATGTCATCTCTGCCAACTACAACTTCTACTTCAACTTCTACTTCTACTTCAACTTCTACTACGGATGTTACTGCACCTAAGAAAACTCTTCGTCTGAAAAATCCTCCTGACTGGTACAAGAAGCAACTTGGATCCCAACCTTCAACTTCTGGCACTATTCTTCCGCCTACCAAGACTTCTAAACTTCGAAGCATTTTTTCACCGCCTTCGCCTTCTACTTCGCTTTTAAACGACTCTACACCGCCATCAACCATCATGCCGCCTCCACAGAAGCCAGCTCCCCGTCCTAATACCCCTTCATTTGAAATTTTGCTTCATCGTCTTAGTACACCTGTCATTCCACTGTCACCATTGCCTCCTACCCCACCACTTACTATGCCTGAAGACCACACCTATCATAAAACTAAATCCACTAAGCCTACTCCCAAACCTGCTCCTAAGCCTGCTCCTTCAGAGCAATTTCAATTATTACAAGAAGAGCGTCGTAGGGCATTTAGCCGTCCCACTACTTGCCCTGAAGTGCTCACCAGGGGAATTAAGAAAG
>CM061536.1:113576184-113683209 GCA_030545055.2 Neoaliturus tenellus | reverse complement strand
GTCGAATCCTCTCCCATATGGCAACTTCAAATGGGTAGACCCTGATTCTATTGGAAACATCATGAATATAGCGAAACATGGAGACACTGGTTATATTTTGGATGTAGACATTGAGAACCCTGAACATTTGCATGACCACCATTATGATTTACCTCTACTGGCTAAGACGGAAATATCACCAACCGGCAGATGGCCTAAATTAATGATGACTTTAACCAACAAATCAAGATATGTTGCTCATTATTGGGTAATACAACAAGCCCTAGAATTAGGATTGAGAATAACAAAAATTAATAGAGCTTTACAATTTTCTCAATCCTGTTGGTTAAAGTCATACATTGACAACAACACAAAAAGAAGAACTGCAGCTACATCTAATTTTCAAAAGGACTTTTTTAAATTGATGAATAATGCGATATTTGGCAAGACACTGGAAAACAAAAGAAAGCATAAGAATGTGAAACTAGTTAGTGATCCGGTGAAACTACAAAAGCTGGTACAAAAACCTAACTTCGGATCATCCATAATAATCAACGAAAATCTTGTAGCTGTTTCCATGAACAAAATTTCAATTACAATGGATCGTCCTTTATATGTGGGGATGTCTATTCTAGATATTTCAAAGACCCACATGTATGACTTCCATTACAACAAGATGGTTAAATTTTATGGAAGAGAAAACATCGGCATTGTATACATGGATACGGACGCTTTTATTTATTGGATAAGAACTGAAGATATGTATGAAGACCTACGCTGTTTTATCTACAATAACGACTTTGACTTTTCTGATTATCCACAAGACCATCCCAACTACGACAATGGTAAAAATAAAAAGGTATTGGGAAAGTTCAAAGACGAAACAAATAGCGTGCCAATGGAAGAGGTTGTTGCTTTAATGTCTAAATTGTATTCATTTAAATTGTACAAAAATGAAAAAAGAGAACATGAAATCGTGAAGAAGGCCAAAGGTATAAAAACCTCATACCTGAAGAAGAATGTACAGTTTGAAGAATACAAGAGATGCTTATTTGAAAATGTTGAGACAACAGCAACATTTAACACCATAAGAAGCTTCAACCATCGTCTCTTCAGTGTAAAGCAAACCAAATGGGCTTTGAGTTGTAAGGATGATAAGAGGTACATCCTGGAAGATAATATAAAAACTTTACCATTTGGACATTACTCCTTATACCCTATCGACCAATAAACCTATTCTTCGTCCTTTACCTTCTTCCTTTCCGTAAAGAAGAGGGGACATGACAAGCTCAATGTCATGTTCCCTCTTTTTTACACCAATGTAATATGGCCTTGACCTATAATCTAACCATATAAAAGAGGATAAACCATTTTAGAGATCAGTATTTTTACAAGCGGTGTGGAAGACACAACTGAAGATGGAAGATTTAAGGAACAAGATTGTAAATGAACTTCATAAGCCGGCAAGAAGAAAATTTCCTAGAAGAAATACAATTATAAAAGGAATGAATGATCTTTTCCAAGCCGATCTTATTGAAATGATACCACATAGTAAATTAAATAAAGGATTCAAATACATTTTAGCGATTATAGACTGTTTTACTAAAGTGGCTGATGCTTTACCGCTAAATTACAAGACTGGTAAAAGTGTTACAAAAGCTATGGAAATGGCTATACTAAGAAATAATTTCAAATCAAACATCTACAAACTGATGATGGAAAAGAATATTTTAACAAAGACTTTGCAGCTTTAATGAAGAAGTATAAAATAAATCATTATTCTACAAATTCTGAAGTTAAAGCTTCAATAATAGAAAGATTTAACAGAACGTTAAAAGGAGCAATGTATAAAACATTTTCCAAACGAGGATCATATATTTGGTATGATATATTACCACAACTTATAAAAGAATATAACAATAAGTATCATCGAACCATTAGTATGAAGCCTAATGAAGTAAATAGTGCCAATGCTAAAATGGTATTAAAACGTATTAAAAATAATACTACTCCTAAACGTGAAAAAATGCAGCCCAAAACATTTAAAGTTGATGATAAAGTTCGTATAAGTAAGTACAAAGGAGTATTTAGCAAAAGGTATCTGCCAAACTGGACTAATGAAGTATTTACAATCTATAAAGTGCAACCAACAATACCTGAAACCTACATTTTAAAGGACAACAAGGGTGAATTGCTTGAAGGTGGATTCTACGGACATGAATTGCTAAAATCATCAGTTGGCGATGTATATCTTGTTGAAAAAATTTTACAAAGAAAAAAGGATAAGGTGAAAGTACGTTGGTTGGGATTTGATAAAAGTGAAGAATCTTGGATCCCTACAAAAGACTTAGTGTAGCAATTTATGAAGTCATTACATGTTTAACCTTTACACAAGATGGAGATTGTGCAGCAAAAAGATCGATTTTTTATTGATAATATTGATGAGTTAACAGTTGACAACGACAAGTTAAATCATGGAAAACATGGTGAATTACTGCCAAACACAATAAGATGTTTAATAACTGGACCATCAAATTGTGGAAAGACAAATGTGGTTTTTAATTTAATAACAAATCCTAAGGGATTACGTTTCAACAACATTTATATCTTTTCCAAATCTTTGCAACAACCCAAATACCAATTATTGGATAAGGTACTCGCAAGTGTGCCTGAAGTTAATTTTTACAAGTTTAATGCTAGTGAAACTATAATGGAGCCAAACGAGGCTAAACCATTTTCTATATTTATATTTGATGATGTATCTTGTGAAAATCACGACACTATTAGAAGTTATTTTGCCATGGGAAGACATTACAATATTGATAGCATTTATATTGGTCAAACTTACAGTAAAATTCCAAAACAACTAATAAGAGATAATGCAAATCTACTAATTATCTTTAAGCAAGATGAAACAAATTTAAAGCACATATATTATGATCATGTGAATGCAGACATGTCATTTGATAAATTTAAAGAAATGTGTGGCAAAGCATGGGCTGAAAAATATGGATTTCTTGTTATTATGAAAGAAGAAGCTATAAAAAATGGAAGATATCGTATAGGATTGGATAAATTTGTATTAATTCATTGAACGATTGATGATACGTTTAGTAATAGATTGGACCTCGCTGCGTAAACATGGTGAACCAAGAAAAACTATTAAAAGAAATAAAATCACTGAGTGACTCGATTAGACTTAAAAATCGAGCATTAAGAATGGGTTTGAATGAAAGAGAAGAATTTCTGGAGACTACATTTAAGCCTATTACAGAACCTTTAAAACAGATAACAGAAACAATTGGTAAACCTCATTTTGAAGGAGATGTTTTACTACCTGTTTCTAAATTTGAAGTAAAGACTTTAAAAAAGGAAGAAGATGATGATTCTTACACAAGTGATAGTGAAGTTTCTCAAAAGGAGAAGAAACAAGACAAGAAGAACCAGAAATAAATGTTCAAAAAGAAGAAGAAGAAGAACAACATATACCTGAAGCAGAACAATCAATTCCAAATCTAACAAAATTAAGTAGTGATATATTGCAACAAGGACCTCTTGGAAGAAAGTATATCATGAAGATGTTACATGAAATAAAAGCTAACCCAAAACTACACAAGTCACATGTATATGGAGCGAGAATTGATGGAAATGAATTAAAATAGGAGATTCAAAAGTATATTTGACTGAAGATGATGACATTGTTATTGGTGAGCATAAATATAAAGGAACAAAAGGATTATTTGAACTGATTTTTAAAAATATACCTATAAAATATACACTACAAGATTTAAATACTTTTAAAGAAATTTTGCAAAATACTAATGCTCATAAGAAGAATTACTCCAAAGATTCAATGATAAATAGAACACGCGCAACTAAATATTCAGTTGTAATAAAAAGATTGTTTCCCCTGAGAAAACTACCACATTACGAACTGCGCCTGCTTTGAAGAAACCGCTAAAGAGGAAATCTTTATCACTTATGGACTTATCACTTATGGATGAATATGGTAAAAAGAAAAAAGGAGAATCTTCAATGTCTGGTAAAGGTTTAATGAAAAACCTATATAATACAAATGTGATTTACTATAATGATATAAACAAATTGGTCGATAGAATGAGACTATTACATGAAGCCATGGAAGCTGGTCATACAGGTTTAAATAATGAATGGGTGGCTTTAGTTGACGAACTTCGAAATCGTGGAATAGTTGTATAAATCATTATGGATATATAAGAGAGCTGTGAGTATACAGTGGATCAGTTCAATCATGAGTGTCGACAAGTTCGGACGGTACTCCGGGCTAGGAGTACAAGGAGGAGAAAGCAGAAAAAGAAGTGGATTGCCACAAACACCTGAAGGTGACTATGATATGAATAACAAACGTTTAAAATTTGTTAAAGACCCAGAAGAAGATACTGATGGAGCAAATTTAAAAACAGTAAAAGAAGCAACTTCAACATCATTAAAATTAAACAAGAATACTTACGATGTTAAATCACATAGAATAATTAATGTTGGTAAACCAACTGACAGTTCTGATGCAATTACTAAAGAGTATTTATCATCTGAACTTTCCAACACTTTAAAATTGCAGTGGGGTAACAATTTAAAAGATGGACAAACATATGATGCTGGAAATCATAGGATAACCAATGTGGCAAATCCAAAAAATGATAAAGATTCAGTTAATAAAGAATATTTACATTCTATAATACCGGAAAAGACTCAACGAGGATTTTCTTTTTATAAGTTTATTATAAATGACATTGGATACCCAAAGGAAGACGGTGATGCTGTAAACCTGAAATACATCAAGGACAACTGTATTTTACAAGATGCTGATGAAATAGATTGTCATGGAAAAGCATTGTCAAATGTAAAATTCGGTTCTCAACCAAAAGACGCTGTTACTATGGAACAATTATCTAAAGAATTAAAAAGGGGAACATCGAATTTTGTAAAACATGAAGATGCCGTGCTAAAGCGAGGAGATACATTTATACATGGAAATAAAAAGTTTGATTTAATGCAAGGAAATAATGATGAATGGGATGCAGGACATAAAACAATAACAAATGGAAGATTTGGTATAAAAGATACAGATGTACCTCTAATGGTGCAAACATTAATTGCGAGTGGTGGTACATTAGGTACATACAATGGTCGTAATAGAAGAATAAAAGATATTTATCCTGGTTATGAAGATGATGATTGTGTTACATTGAGACAAACAATAACTTGGGATAAACACTTTGGGACCAAATATGATGCAAAGATGAAAAAAATAATTAATATTTTACCAGGAGAAGATTTAAATGATGCTGCTACTATTGGACAAGTCATAACAACATCGAAAAGTGATTCGACTGCTTACACGTGTAATGATAAACGTATTATGCAGTTACACGATCCCCAACATCCAAAAGATGCTGTAACTTTAGACTGTTTAATAAGAATAGTGGGCAATTTACTTATCGATACCCACAATCATATAGCTAGTACAACGAGTCATGTGATGATTCAACCCGATGAACGAGAAGCTTGGATTAAAAATAGAATTATAAATCAGTATATAATTAATTTGAATAATTAAGTATTTAAATATAAAAATTGTGCATGTGTTATTCATTTATGTAAAGCAGCTCGTGGAGTAAACACGCTGGTTATATAAGACGACATAATGAAGACCGCAACGCTCAGTCGTCGTCAAGACAGCGGCAAGAAAGGACGTGGTATAACATCAGCTGCGTTATCCCTGCTAAGACGGATTCCTGTTGGTGCTGTTCTAAATCGAGCAATAGACGCTTTACCATACGAATTTCATCTGCCCGGAGGCTATCAATATTGTGGACCCGGAACTAAGTTGGCAAAACGTTTAGCAAGAGGAGATCCTGGAATTAATAAATTAGATCAAGCTTGCAAAGAACACGATATAGCGTATTCCAAGTTTGCAGATTCAACAAATAGATCAATAGCGGATAGAGCGCTAGCGGAAAAAGCTTGGCAAAGGGTTAAATCAAGTGACGCCAGTATTGCGGAAAAAGCAGCAGCTTGGGCATTGACAACAGCCATGAAGACGAAAGCTAAGTTTGGTGGTGGAAGACAACGCGGGAGAAAACCTAGTAAAAAAGAAGCTGCAAAAAGAGGTGGGAACATCAAAAGAAGACGTCGCACTAACCCTAAAAGGAAAGTCAAGAAAACATCCATATGGTCAATGGTAAAAAACGGATCGGGTCTTTACTTAAGACCGTACCGTGTGTATTAAATGAGAAGAATAAATTGATAATTCCAAATGAAGCATTAACAAACTATCAATTGTCAAAATATGTGAAATGTTTAAGAATACCATTCTTCAGAGGAGTTTTTATGAAAGATACATTACCAAATAGAGTGTGGAAAAATGAAACTGGAATAGTAAACTTAGACTCTAATTATGGACCAGGTACTCATTGGGTATGTTATAAAAAACTTGGAGAAAATGTTTACTATTTTGATAGTTTTGGAAATTTACCGCCACCAAAAGAACTTCAACATTATTTTCGGAACTGCAATAATATATTCTACAACTACAAAAGAGAGCAACCTAGCAATACGGAAATATGCGGACATTTATGTTTGGAGTTCTTAGCGAAGAGCGTCAGTCAGCTTTAAGATGTCATCGTATACAGTGTCGTTGAGTGGAAATTCATCAACATTGAAAAGTACACTTTTCCCAGTGTTACGTTTATCTACGGGCAAACTATGGGAAGCAGCATTATTGGATTTGACTACATACAATTCAATTCCCAATGTTACAGAAGGAAAAAATAATTTACTACATTATTATGAAAGTAAAGATGAAAAAGGAAATTATTCACAATTAAAAATAATTCCATTATCTACAGGAGCATATGAAATAGACGATATAAACCAAGTATTACAAAAGAAACTTGGAGAAGAAAATATTTCTATAAAAGGTAATAATAATACATTAAAAGCAGAAATAACTTCAAAGTATTATATAGATTTTAGCTTAGACCACTCAATCGGCAATTTGCTCGGATTTTCAAAAAAGAAAGGAATTTTAGCTCCTGGAAATGATTATACTGGCGATACAACAGTAACAATATTAAAGGTGAACAGTATTGATGTAACGTGTAATATTATACACGGATCATATAGAGATGGAGTAAATCAAAATATATTACACACATTTTACCCGACAGTAGCTCCTGGTTTTAAAATAGTTGAGAAGCCACAAAACCTGATATACCTACCATTAAACACCAGTTTCATTTCAGACATCGTACTGAACATATTGGATCAAGACGGCATTAGTGTTGACTTTAGAGGAGAAACCATGAACTATACGATTACATATCAGAGCGGCAACATAAAGTCAACATGGGATTATCATTTAAACCACAACGGAAGAGCCGGGAGCTCAGTAGCTCCTCAACATTCGACGAGTTAACACCGGACAACATACGCTTCCTACAGAAGATCGGACTAAAACTTGCCAACCATGGATATACTGGATATAGCACAAGGACCGACATTCGACGAAACCCTATGGGAGAAGGAATATCACACTCACAACCCTTACACTTCATCAAAATTAAATAATAATGATGAAATAAGGATTCCTATTCAACAACAAGATATTTATACTTTACCATGTGAAAGTTATTTATATATCGAAGGAAGAGTAACAAAATTGGATGGAAAAACTGGTTCAACTGTTCCTTTTATAAATAACCCTATGGCATATCTGTTTGATGAAATTAGATATGAAATATCTGGAGTAACAGTTGATTCAACAAAAAAAGTTGGTATATCAACAACTTTAAAAGGATTAACTTCAATAACACCACATGAAAAAAATTCTTTAATTTCGGCTGGATGGGTAACTCCTGATAAAGACACTATTACTCCTAATTCAAATGGTTACTTTGATTTTAATGTACCTTTACGATTACTTTTGGGATTCGCAGAAGATTACAAGAGAATAATAATAAATGTAAAGCAAGAACTGGTACTGCTCAGATCTTCAACGAATAAGGATGTAATACAAGCGCCAAGTGGAACAAAAGATGCCGATTTGGAATGGCAACTTCAATTGGATAAAGTTGTATGGAGAGTACCACATGTCAGATTGGCGGATGAACATCGAGTATTATTATTGAAAAAATTAAAATCTGACCGTGATATTGTAATACCATTTAGAAGTTGGGAATTTCATGAATACCCCATATTGCCTCAAACAGAATGACAAACATGGACTGTTAAAACCTCTACTTATTTAGAACGAGCAAGGTACATAATAGTCGGTTTTCAGACTAAACGAAAAGATGTTATAACTGCGCACGCTGGTCAATTTGACCATTGCAAGATAAAGAATTGCAAAGTTTTTCTAAACTCTCAGTTCTTTCATATGACAGTTTAAATGTTTCATTTGACAAGAAACGTTATTCCATTCTATATGACATGTATGCAAGATTTCAATCGTCATATTATGGTAAGACAAATACACCACTACTATCACCAGAACAATTTTATTCAAAAGCTCCAATTGTTGTAATCGATTGTTCAAAACAAAATGAATCTGTGAAATCTTCAAGTGTAGATATAAAAGTTGAAATGGAATTTGAAGATAAAATACCAGATGGAACTTCAGCATACTGTTTAATTCTACATGATAAAATAGTTACTTACACACCGCTGACAGGAATTGTAAAGAATGTACTTTAAGAAGGATTAATACAACATTTGCATGACTTGTAAGGTTTTTACAAAAGATCAACAATATCTAGGTCATCTGCGAGTATAAAAGCAAGAAAGAAGAGCTAACAATTCATTTCATCTTTGATTGTCGTATGGGTAACATCGTCCGCAAGATGAGTTCTACTACATCAAGTGCTAATGAAGAAACTACACCTCTTATGGCTGACAATAGTTTGGATATAGAAAGACAAGTTGAACAGGAAATGGATGAGTTCCTCAAGTTTAAACATAAGAAGACAGAAGAAGAGGAAGTTGAAAAAGAAACAAAGAAAAGAAAAATTGAAGATAACATTTCCACCAACATCTTAACGGAAGTATTTCTTCGAATATTTTATCCTATTTCTTCTTGTATGACAAAGACTGTATCTGCTGGAGTGATGAAATCATTGGATTACTCTCCTACTGTTATTTTAAATCATGGATCTAAAATGGTAACCTTCACTGAAACTTCTTGGGAATCTTTTATGAAACATATACATCTTTTGGAATGTTATCTGAGTAACAATACATTTGGAAGAAAAACAAAACTAGGTTTGTTGGAATCAAATATTGAAATCGATATTGTTAAACAACGTGGTCAACAACTAGTTCGATTTAGAGATTTAACTAAATATAATATAAAAATACATTTGACTAAAGAAGAGTTTTACACTTTAACTTGTGCTACTGGTCCTATAACAAGATATTTAAAACAGCTAATATTCTCAAGTGCAATTATCAAAGACTATTTAATTGATGCATTGGATAAACAACCATATGTTCCAATCCTATATGGTCCAGTAGATACTTCAATCTTCAATAGGATACCACATGAAGTAGATATGTGGAGACAGTTACACCACTATCAAACCAACTTTAATTTAGATGAAGAAAAGCAAGAAACCAAGGAAAACGAATCAAGTTTCAACATTCAACAATCGGCAACAAATTGAACAAATAAAGAATATTGTAAGTAAAAAGAAGAATATTGGGGGTATAAAAGGTTGTCAATCTGGATTAACATACCAGTTGCCTACTGAACGTCATCATGGATAAACAAGTTTCATTCTCTAAGAAGATAGAATTAATGGAAGTAAAGCAAGGTATCATAGAGTTTCAAGCATTCCGTGGTAATGATGGAAATTTTATAATTAAAGAGTTAGTGGTACTAGATATGATAACATCTGTTGTTTATCACTTTTTATTTATGCCTCCTTTACCATTCAACAGATTAACAACCAAAGCTAAAGTAACAAACAAATGGTTGATGAAACATTTTCATAATCTAAGATGGGATGAAGGTTTTATAACCTACAATATGATGCCACACATTATGAATCATTTCTGCAAAAAGTTCAAAACTATTTTTACAAGAGGATTGGAAAAAGCAAATTGGATACAAACATATACAAACCATGAAGTAATAAATGTGCAAATGGAGAAAGATTTTTATTGCTACTTTGATAACATCTGTATTTCATCTAAAAACTTTAAACATCAACAGTCTCAATGTGCTTTAAAAAACGCATATCGTTTGAATGTCTATCTACAGCAAAGTGGTGGGGGAAACGAAGGGTATAAAAGCGAGAGTGGCACTATGACAATGCATCAGTATTACTCGAATCTCCGGGGAGTCAACACCTCTAACACGCAAACACAAGAAGAAGAAGACGAACAATAGCAAGAAGAAGATAATGGCGTCACAAAATTTTCTACAATCGCTTGTTGATCAATTCAACAAACATTCTAAATCTACTATACTACCGACAAAAAAATGTTCAGAATTGAAGGAAGAGAAACATTATATTATTCACACTATTAAGAAAATGGAAACATCAATTGGAGACGCTATCAATTGTACATTAAGTGAAGCACCCTACACACCTGGTGATGAACCAAAATTTCAAGTATTTCTTCCCAAACGCTTCGTTCAACTGCTGCAGAATGAAGATTTACGACTGATTCACCCCGGCGCACTCTACTTAGCAGCTCACGGTCCTAGCGGAAGCAACTCTACTGAACTTACACTTCATGTTATGCCTACTAGCAACTAATCTGTAGTTTATATATACTGTTGTACATGTATGTAACTGATTATAAATAAATAAAAAAAAAATAAAAAAAAAAAAATAAATAAAAAAGGCAACATATCGATAGTGTTTCTGCACTATCGATATGTTGCTTTTTTAAAAACACGTTTGGGTGACCTTGACCTAGTTTTGAGGGTATATAAAGGCCATAATTTTCTTGAGGATCTCATCAGTCTACGACTACCTTTCGCGCCGTACACATCTCTGTTGGCTCTCCAGTTATTACAAATAACAACATGTCTCTTAAGGTTAAGTGTGCATCATATGATACTACCACCATCACAACTTTTGAAGAACTCGACGATTTTACTAATGAATTGCGAGTGTTACTTGCCGGTGGTTATCGTTTAAATATTGATGTTTACGCTAACAACATGAGGATGTTTCCTAAACAAAAATTCTGCAATGAAGAAGTATTTGTTTCCACACAACCTTCAACTACAACACCATCTACTCAAAGTAATGTTAAGTTCCAGAAATATTACTGATGTTGAATAATATTGAGTGGTCGCTGTGGCATCTATAAAAGGAACGCGTAACCTAAACAGAATCATCATTTGCTTCCCAACTGACGCAGCGAAAATAACTACCACTACCATGTTGTACAGAATGATGATTGAATTCAATGGAAAAATCTACGGAAAAGACTATCAAAGTGTAGAACAAATGACGTCCGATCTTCAAGTATTGACTAAAGAAGGATTCCAACCAAAATTAATTCTAAAATTTCCTGAAGTACATCCACTATCCACTGAAGATCTCATTGCTATGGCTAAAGAAGAAAAAGAAAAATACAAACAAGATATAAAGAAAGAAAAAGAGAATGAAAACTCACTATCTTAAATAAATGCATCTTACACTTGTAAGATGTTCTTTTTTAAAACTCCATTTGGATGACCTTGAGATTACCCCCACCACTTTTTCTAGTCTATAAAACACACTATCCTACACTATACACCTTCATTTCTTGGCTAAACTTAGAAGCGTCAACATGGAAAACAAGAAAGACAAATACAAACCACGCTATTGTTGTGAACAAAAATGTACCGATATAGGAAGATGGATGGTAGACGGATTAGCTTGTAGAAAATGTGAATTCTTCGGATCTTGTTACTGCAAATGCAAGACAAAACAACTACCACCACCAGAATTGCGAACCTTCAAGATTTATAAATCAAGATACTTCCACACTTGCTGTCCCCAGAGATGTATCAAATTTCATCCAGAAAAAATTGTTAATTGCCGAGAGTGTAATGCATGTTATAAAGACGACTTTTGTACATGCATCATAAATGCGTGCAAGTACAGATCTGATTGGTCTACTGATCCTGTTGAAGCTTCAGATGTATAGCTGTAGTCACTGACTGCAGCCCTTTTTTTAAAATTCCATTTGATTGACCTTGAGATTACCCCCACCACTTATTTTTTACAACATATATTCTACGGATCATTCGATACGCTTCTCATTCTTATTCCATTACTCGCACTGACAACAACATGGATGATAAATTCATTTCCTTTCAACATTTAGTTACCGACAGAGAAGAGATGGAAGCCCTATTCCAAAACTTACTCACACTCATTGATAACTATCCTTTAAGATGGATCAACATCACAGTGCAATACATCAATCCTACCAAAATATTTTCATCCTCATCATCTTCTTCTGCCACCTCCATGTCTTCATCGTCGCAAAGTGCAGAGGAAGAGGAACAGACAACTAATAGTGTTAAAATTGTTGAATTAAACGACGAGGAACAAGAAATGCAAGCTCTGGTTAAATATAAATTTAATATTTAATTTATAAAAATTATTAGTGTTTCTAATTTATATTACAGCTAATACTTATTTCTACACACCACACATAACCTACCCAAATGGGATTTTGCGGCAAAATGCTCTGGCCGCCGGTTCGCATATGATTATATCATCCTTCCCCCACCACTCTACCACCCCCACCCCTCTACTTCCCCCTCCACCACCTTTGCCCACATATAAGCGACCCTCTGACCATCGCTCACCATTTGTTTGCCAACTTCCGAACAATGAGCTCCTCTCCTTTAACAACAAGTAAATGTACTTTTCTTATTCAATCACAGGAAGACTTACAAAATATTTTTCAAATTTTAAGTGATCTAATAAACACTCCAAATAACACCATTACTATCACTGTAGAAGTTTCCTACAATTCTTCTGATTACGAAAACATGGAAAGCGAAGACGTCGAAGTTTTACAGCTGCCAGATAATAGTCTTCCATCTTCCAAAGCTGCAACACCCGACACAGCTAATAATGATGTTTAGTCGACTACAATTATTTTCTTTACCCCCCACTATTTTTACAGTAATATATAACCTGTCCCTATCTCTGTTTCTCATTTCATCGCCAACTTTCTCACCATCAACACCGCTCCAATTTTTACCTGCATACATTTAATACACGAAGATGATGGATGATTTTTCATTTACGTCACAATTGGAAGAGGATAAACTCAAACTCGAAATCAACAGACTACAATTAGAAACAAAGAATCAACAAGAAATGATTCAGCTTTTACGACTATTCAAATGCGTACTGTGGATAGTATGTTTTTATCTTCTCATCGCTATCACCTTTGGCATCTACCACTCCATCGCCAGTAAACAACACTCCAACGCTTCCTCAAATAAAACCACTACTTTTCTTTGATTAAATAAATTTTTACCCACCTTCAATCTAACCCCTCGGGGCTCACCTTTTTTAAAAACCCCTCCGGATGACCTTGACCCACTTCCAAAACCCACCCATCACTGTCAAAAAAACCCCAGCCGCTACTACCCCTACAACACTTACAACCGCCTGACCTTGACCTGAGCCAACTGTAGCCATTCCCCACTACTGTACTCCTTATCTGCTTAGGCAAGTACAAGAAAAGGAATAATTAAGTATTCCTTTATAATCATTATATTCTATTGCCTTATAATATGATAATATATATAATATGATTTGAAACCACAAATTTGAAGCTTTGAAGAAATAATAAAAATTTAATATCAATCATAACGTAATTGCTTGATTGAATTGGTCATTGCGGATATAAAATTTTTTATTGTATTCATAAAGAGTCAACACATTATAATGTAGACAAAGCGTTGTCACAAAAATGATTATTGATTTTAGCACAATAACGTTTATCCATTGCATCCGTCCATATTGTTAAATACAATGAGCTTTATTAGTTTTTTTTTAAGTTTAAGTTTTAACTGTTTAACTTTATTTTTATCAATGGTATTGCTATATCACACTAAGATTTATTAAAGGTTCTTATTGTTACTAAGATAACTTTGCACCTTTTATTCTAACTAAGATTACATTGTCCATGAAGGAATTAGGAATCGCACGTTTCTTTGCATAAAAAACATATTGAGTAAAATCTCTTTCAAAAACGTGAAATAACAATTAAAAAGTGTTAATATAACCTTGTTAATATGGTAGTCGTAAAGCACACTGGTAGGGCAAAGTAATATATTGTAAAATGCTATGTTTATTAAGAAGGCATTATATTTTATGCATACAAAATAATCAATAGAATTGTTTTACATACCACTTATAGTCTAGGCTCTGAACACGTTGAGCATGCATAAAAGTCTAACTAAATTTGACTTTTGATTATTGTTGGGAACATTTAGTTGATGTAAAAAATCGATGTTGCTACATTTCCAGAGTGGGCACAACACGGGGGACGCCCCCTAGAGGAAGTCGTAGAGGAAACTGAATTGGCCTATGTCATATTATATATAATTTTAAAAGTCTTTGAATTTAGATTAAAATGTCACAAACCCGATCTCTAAAGGTCGAATATAACGCGAGTTTTTGCGTTTTGAAATTTCGGTAAAATCCTTTCATGCAAAATTTGACTGCCTACCATTTTTTTCTCCAACGTTCATTTGAGGTCGAGTTGGCGACATTATTTTCAAATCTATCTAAATTATGTTTATCTTCTTTTTATAAATATCCTGAAAATTAAGTTAAATGTTTTATTTTAAGCCTTCATTTGACGTCTTCAATTGCTGTCCGAAATGTTATAATTACATTATGATTTTCAGTCCAATTTGGGACAACCCACGAAATTTTTTTGTGAAATATTTAACGTAAGCTTTAAGATCATGATTAACAGAAAGCAATATCGCAAAGGCGACCATAAATGAACGATCAAGTTAGAAATGGCAGGCAGTCAAACTTTGCATAAAAAGCATTTTGCCGTAATGTTGAAAACGCAATAACTCGAGTTATAATCGACCTTTAGAGATCGGGTTTGTGGCATTCGAATCTACATTCAAAGACCTTTAAAATGATATACAACATGACATACTCCAACATAGTTTCCTCTACGACTTCCTCTAGAGGAAAAACACGGGGGGCGTCCCCCGTGTTCTGCCCACTCTGGAAATGTGGCAACATCGATTTTTTACATCTACTACATGTTCCCAACAATAATCAAAAGTCAAATTTCGTTAGACTTTTATGCAGCTTAACCTGTTCAGAGCCTGGACTATTAATGAAAAACACAAATTAATGTTAATCGTATTATATACATTAGTTGCAACAAATATTACTACGTACCTCTTTACTGAAGAAAAATAATTTTTAAGAAATAAAAAAGTAAATACTTTTTAAAGGAATATGTATCTTTAACAGGAATTAGAGTTCGTGTGACAATCTGTGTATACAGATACTACCTCCAACTGAAGGCGAGTGATTATATTTGGAGCCTTGTAGGCCTGTGAATGTTAAGAAGATTTCATATTCAATGAACATCAGGAATGAATTTGTGTCGCATCAAAAATTAACCATAATAAATTGATTTTACTCTCTTTCGGTAGTGTATTTTTAATTTTACAAATTCTTAACAAGCTGGTACACATGCCTCCTAACTTCTGTAATGGAGGCCCCTCCTATGGACGGCATCGTTAACTTTCAATTTTTGGAAAACCAGGTAAGGCTATGGTTTATTTTGGACGTGTACAGAACATTTATCTATTCCGCAATGAGGAGTTGGAAGACGCCATTAGTTAGACGAAGAAAAATATCTTATCTCCAAATTGTTCAATGGTGAGGTTCTGTATGAGTAATCTCTGCAATTACACAGGTTTCGTTTAAAATATAGTTCTAGAATTACGAGTGGCCTTGTGCTTGTCAGTAATAAATTATAATATAAAGAGCAAGACGATCCAGACATTCCACCATTCAACTTTTGATGTGTGTTCTTTTTTCCCATTAAAATTTGTAATTTAGTTTTAAATCCATGCTTCATCACCAATCAATTCATTATATACAGTAACATGAACGATTTATCTTAGCATAGACGTGTTTAGTTCAACCATTATACGGTGGCGCAATCTTTCATGACGTGCATGGGAGTACAAGTGACATAAGATAGGTAAATCAGTTTTACCACACTTCTTTAACAATAATGAAACATTTTAACTGTGGGTTATGTTATTATTGTGATTAAATCAATTGCAACGGATCTAGTGCGACGTATACTAACATTCCAAATTTCGGTATCAAACAAAATGTATTGAATGAAAAGTCTATATTAGTGTACAAAGTTAATGGTAATGTCATATACTGTTAGACAAGTTATTTATGTGATATATTTGTAAAATGAGACAGAGATCTGAAAAATGACTCGAACGATTTTTCTCAACAATTTTTTATATGTTTTTTTTTCTCTATGCTAGGAAATATCTAATTTCATTACAATCCTGAAATGAAATCTAAAAAATGTTATAATTGGTTTTATAGCCTTTAAAATCAAAACAAAAGAATTGCTGAAAACAGCGGACTCAACTGCAGGGGGGTGCAGCGCCCTTATGGACCTTAGCATTATAACATCAGGCGAGTGCGCTGAACGAAAGTCCTCTTCTTGAAAAGGCTTTCAATGAAAAAGGCTTTTGGGGTGACATTTTAGTGTATAGTCTGTGACTGATATGGTAATGTCTACAAAGAATTGTTTAAGTTTACCGAAAAAATGCTCAGCTTACAGATACTATACATAAGATGTGTAAATTTCGGTTTATGAATCACCTAATATTCTGCCATAGGGATTTCAAAAAATTTCTTTGAAAAAAAGGAGCTTCTTTTGTTTTACATTATTTTCAAACGTGTACCGATTAACTTTATATTTTTACGGATGACATGAATTTATTTGATGATTTTAGCTATATGAAATACACTTTTCTTAAATTAGATTTTTCGTTAAAAGTATCACAATTTAGGTTCATTAATTCAAAACAAACGTTAAAGAAAGCCTCTATAAAAACCTAGATACAACTGTCATTATCTTAGTCATTTGAAAGTTTCCTAAGGTGAAACATATTACGAAAGTTTGAGAGGTTTGAGACAAGAAACATAGTTTCTCATGACAAAGAACTCTTATTTCCATGAGATTTACTGATATAAGCTCAATTTTCATTAACAATAATACCAAGTTGGTAAAGATCTGACAACAAGTAACGGAGTTATTGCGATTTATCTGCAGAACAAAAAACATTTATTTTGCAATATATAGAAAGAAAATTTACTTTATTTGCAAAGAAAAATCAAAATATCTCCTTTATTTGTTGTCGGATAAAAAATAGATGTTATTGTTTATATAATTTAATCTGTAAAATGTTGCGTCATTTGTAAATTTTGATACATGTTTATATTACATGAGAATGTCGAGTTTTAAATACGCGTCATTTTTAACTAAAAATATACAGTATATTTTAACAAGATTCTTTTCGCAATTATTTATTTTCTATGATTAACACAATATAAGTTTCATAAAGTTACCTTTAATGATTTTTGATAAATAAATTTTTATTAAGAAAAAATACAAAATGGCTGATATTTTGGTGACAAGACTTTTATAGAAAAGACTCTTGATTTCATTTTTTTTATCTTAACCCATATAAAGAATTCCCAAAGTTTCATAAGGAGTTTTGACACATTAATTACAACAGTAAGCTAGTATTTGCCCTAGCATCTTTACAAGATAAAACATAAAGTTGTAGTTTTTTCTCATAAAATTGTCCATGATAAAATATTGTTGATAAAAAGATATGTTTGAATGGTTTGAAGGAGGCTTGTAATAAGTTTATTTAATTTTAAGGACACATTATCATGTTAACAATGTCTCATCAAACTGACTAAATCTTACATTACAAAGGTTAAGACGAATTAGGGCTGATGGCATGATTGAGAAACAGAAATATTATTATTCCTGAAGAGTGACACGTAATGTTTTCATAGCTACTATTGGCATTAAAAGAATCCAAAATATTTTTGAACTCATTGCTTAGCGAACTGAAAATATTTTACTCATATCCATATATTTGATCTCTTAGTTATAGTCCAGGCTCTAAACAGGTTGAGCATGCAATAAAAGTCTAACGAAATTTGACTTTTGATAACTGTTGGGAACATTTAGTAGATGTAAAAAATCGATGTTGACACATTTCCGAGTGGGCACAACACGGGGGACTCCCCCTAGAGGAAGTCGAAGAGGGAACTGTATTGGCATACGTCATGTTGTATATCATTTTAAAGGTCTGTAAATGTAGATTCAAATGCCACAAACCTGACCTCATAGGTCGAATATAACACAAGTTATTGCATTTTGAAATTTCGATAATCTGCTTTTATGCAAAGTTGGACTGCCTGCCATTTCTGGCTCAATCTTTCATTTGAGGTCGAGTTGGCGACATTGTTTTCAAATCTATTTTTATTCTATATATATCTTTTTTATTAGGATATAAAGATTAAATATTTTCCCTTAAGTCTTCACTTGCTGTCTTCGATTGCTGTCCGAAATATTATGATAACATTATGATTTACAGCCCAATTTGAGAAAGCCCATGACATTTTTTGTGAAATATTTAACGTAAGCTTTAGGATCTTGTTTAACAGATAGGAATGCTGCAAAGCCAACCTCAAATGAACGATCGGGTCAGAAATGGCAGGTAGTCAAACTTTGCATAAAAAGCATTTTGCCGAAATTTCAAAACGCAATAACTTGTGCTATATTCGACCTTTGGAGGTCGGGTTTGTGGCATTTGAATCTATATTCAAAGATCTTTAAAATGTTATATAACATGACATAGGTTAATACTGTTTCCTCTGCGACTTCCTCTGGGGGCGTCCTCCATGTTGTGCCCATTTTGGAAATGTGGCTTCATCGAAATTTTACATCTAATAAATGTCCTCAACAATAATCCAAAGTCAAATTTTGTTAGACTTTCAATCCATTCTCAACCTGTTCAGAGCCTGGACTATTAAGCCTATTTAAGGCAATACATGTTTATATAGTTTTGAATGATAAAAAATATATCATTAGTCCATTTTCGTCGTATTCATTCTGTACTGAAGGTCATCATTATTGAAGGAAAAATGAAAAAATATCCCCCTAAGTTATTAATTGAAAACCTTTAAGATTTGTAATACTTTTTGAGTAGATTTTAAATCTGGTATTTTTATTTTAATGAAAGGATGTAACAATTGTGTGACTTCCTGTTGCAGTATCGTTATTGTACGAGTTAGGGAGATTCGGGTTATGTCATATCTTGAGTATGTCTTGCCTTTTTAGCCTATATGTATAGTTAAGTCAATATAGCATTTCTTTTATAGAACACTTTTGTAAACAATTTAAAATTCATTATAAAATAATTAAACAGAAAATTATATCCTTATCCAAGATTTTAAGATTAGTGGAAATGATACTCTTTTGAGCCGAAACGCATTTGAGTTTTCAAGCATTAAAAATAACACAAACATGAAAAAGTTTTTAAGAATTGTAAAGTCAAGCTTCACATGTTATATTTATGTTCAGATCGACCTTCTTTTGATCATAGGAGTGTTTAATGTGACAATTTTTGTATGTTTCCACTATTCGAACTTCCAGGACGGTTTGGCATTTTATTTTTAGCGAATTTCCCTATAGGGAATACGCTATTACGGTAGTAGCCATGGTAAGACCTAAGCCCGGGACCACTTTACTTTTTCATTTTAAGGTCCCCAGAAGCCAAAAACGCCATTCGTTCATTTTCATATATATGTATATATATATATATATATATATATATATATATATATATATATATATATATATAGATATATATATATATATATCTATCTATCTTTATATCTATGTGTCCGTGGTACTGATAACTTTTGAAGGGGACCTCCGATTTTGATGAAATTTGGTGTGGAGATGTAAGACCAGGTCTATTTTCATGAGTTCGGGAACCAGCATTGTCAGGTTATGGGAACGGGGTTTTATGGGGTTTCAAAGGGGTCAAAAATGGGTTTTTGGCATTTTTGGACCTTAATTTTTAAAATTCATCAATTTTAACTGAAACCATTTAAAAGAGCTTAAAAAAACAAACAATTTGGTACTTTGAATTTTTATCATAGCATAACTGGTTACGGGGCAAATCCAAAAATGTGTTTTCCATGTTATTCTTATGGAAAATCAAGAAAACCCTATATCTTGCTTATTTATTAACATAACTGAATCCAATTTGGTATGTACATTATCTAGATAGGGCTTAACTTATACTTGCTTACAAAACCCATATGGCGGCAAACCTGCATACTCACCCCCATGGGGTTTATGGGGAAAATAAAAAATTGCCAGAGCTTGACACAATTTTTTGTTTACATTCACCAATTATTGATTAGATTTTCTAACAACACCCAATGACAGCAAACCTACATACTCGATCCTATGGTGTTTTTATGGGGAAAGTAAATAATCTGAAATTCCATTGGAAATTCGCTGAGTACGCAGGTCTGCTGTGACGGGGGTATTTTTATCTTATCTGTTGTTGTGAACGCATGAAAATTTATCTTTATTACGGGTTTAGCTTAGCAGAGTGTCATTTCACTGATCTTTAAATCTCGAACAAAGATATGTTTTGCTGTGTCATTTTTTTTAAATACTTTAAAGTTTATTTACATAAGTTGTGTATCAAAAATACAAGGTGCTATATTGACTACTTATAAATTCGGACTAAAAGGGCATGACATACTCAAGACACTGTCATAACCCAAATCTCCCAGATTCGTTTAATGATGATACAACAACAACAAAACTCGTCTGGTTCCCGGAAGTCACCCTATATTAACTTCAAAACGTGTGCTACAAAGAAATAAAATTCAGATACATCCAGAGAATTTGAGATACTTGAATGCATAAGCTATCGGGGATCAAGTCGTCAGATGCTAAAGCTAACTCATACATAAGAGATGAATGGATGTTAGTGAAACTACCCTACAGTGGGCCATAGCTTAGCCCTAGCGTATTCTTGTAGCTTGCCAAATGTTTTTTATTTAACTTTGCATTCAATAAATCTAAAATAAATACATAAATATTTAAAAGAATACTCAATATTTAAGGATCAAACCATTACATATTAAACGATCATTTAAAATTTATATCACAGTAATATCCGTTGTAACACGTATACAAATACTATAATATAAAATATATTGAATTGAACAATACTATATATTTTAATATGATATTATAGTAAACATATTTAGAAGATAGTGTGAATAAGTGTATATATTTTCATTTACTGCGTTAGTTAGGTTATATTAGCTAAATTTCGTTTTGTTTTTTGGGCCATTTTAATTTTATTTTACCATGGTTTTCGTTTATAAAGGAGTACGTCTTATCGTCCAAGGACGTTATTTTGCTTAGGTATAACGAAGCAAAATAAGGTCCTTCATACCACGTTAAGCTACTATACTGGTAAGTTTATTGAAACTGATGTTCTTTTTACTTAAATAAAATCCCAAACAAGTTTTAATCTATTACAAAAATTATGATAGTCACATTAAGCTCTGACCTCTTTAACAAACACCTACATTAATATTACATGTAACTTCATAAAGAAGTACAATATTTAAATAAATGCATGACCGTTGCAGAATAAGATCTTCACTGAATCACTAATTTGGGACAGGGACCTCACACAGTGGGTATTTTAACCTAAATATGAATGAGAGATGAGTGTAGGATGATTGTGGCTCGATCTTGTAGTCTTACAAAACGAAATCATGCTTAAAAACAGATTCGATACAAATAAAAGCTCGATAGTTGAAAAAAGCGTTATAAAAAGATTATGGAATCCTCACTTCAGCTGATTGTTCTTATATGATTTAAGTTTTAATTCTTGAATATGTTCTTGAATGCCAATAACCTGTAAATGGTTTACATGTTTATTACATTATTTATAGAGTGATTTACCAAAATTAATTTATTCTTGATAAGGTAGTCCATACAACGACTTTATTCAGCCCTTAAGCCACTTTTATTTTTTTTAACTTTGATATAACTTTTGATAAAGTAAGTAAAATACATCAAATAAATTAATTGATTATTAACTTATTTCCCTGCTCTTTTATTAAGCATTTAAATTGTTTGTCTTTTTAGAACAAAAACATGATATTACTGATAAATCTATTTTTATAATAGTCATTAAAAATATAATTCGATCAGTTATACTAACTATAGAGGGGTTTGTGGTGGCCGAGATATAAAAGACTATGAATAACAAGCAAGGGCCGAATTGCTTTTTCTCACCTTGGGCAAGATTTACTGTGTAGAACAGGCCTGCATATTGTTTTGCGTTTAGTTTAGTTAGCTATGTGTATAATATCATAAAATAGATAAACAGTCATATGTTTATTAATTCTATTTTAATAATTGATTTTTTTCTTTGACAGTTACTAATATAAATGTAAATTGTGTAACTGTATAATTGTGTATGTGTATTTTCTAAACAAAGAAAATATAACGTAAACGTAAAAGTTACTATCTCTTAAATATAAATTATTAAACACCCACATTTATTTCACAAAACTCACTATAAACCAGTTATTGGCCATGATAAAATACAAATAAAACGCACATTTGATAATTTAAATGAATATATCACATATCAATTCTATTTTGTAAAACTTGTCACTAAAAAAATAAAGGAAAGTTTTTATATTATTTATAAATCGAATTTTTACAAAACCTACAGTATTTCAGTTTTGCACAATATAAGTAATTTTTTAACAGTATTTATTACAAATTTAATGTTTTTCTACTCTGGAGGTTTTTAATAATAAATAACAAGTGTCGAGTGGTATTATGGATGTCTTCATTTCAAGTGCGGCGATATGTTATCTCATGATAAAGCGTCACCGGCAGCCGATAAGCTCAGGTGTTTTGTGATAACACTTTTAGAGTTGTCTGACAGTTGTCACGGCCCACGTTCTTATTTCTCGTATATTTTTTGTACAAGTGATTGTTATTTTCTTTAGGTTATAGCCCAATAAGATTTTCGATTATTTGTACCGCACTATATATTTCAGTGAGTCTTTGATAAAATATCATTATAACAATTTTTTTATTAAAACTTAGCAAATTTGAAAAGGAATAACACATTTTTATTTTGAGACTCTGGTAGAACTTTTTATTGTTAATTTTCTTATAGTTTTTCACGATGAATGAAAATTTTGATGAAAAGTGTTGTCGATTCCTACCATTAAGAACTAAGTGTTTCCTAATAGGATGGTATGATATTGTAAGTATTGCCTATTTGATCATACATTTCTTTAGTTATTAATTAAGATATTAATGTTTCTATTTTTACTTAACATATTTTATCGTATGGTCGCTTATGATTTAAGCCAGTTTTTGTTCTTTTTCAGATTTCAAACATCTTACCAAGATGAATTCTGTAAATTTTATTCATCACTATTATTTGTTTTTTAATATAAGATAAATCTAACCTCATGGTATTGTAAAAACGATTACAAATTAAAACCAAGTAGGCCTATTTAAAAGTTATTATTATATAAATTTAAAATTTATGACGAAATTAAGGATAAAAACACTTTAACTTAAACTATTCGACTTGTTTTAAACAAGCGTCAGTTGTTTTGGTATGATTTTTAAACGAAATTTATGTTTTATTTTATCAATGCAGTAAGGTAAAGTGATTTAATATGAAGTTAAATGACTATTTAATAAACACTTTTTAAAATGTTTCCACTGCAGTAAGCAACCAATAACGATACTAAAAGTATAGGTCCTGTCAAAATTTACTGTTTTTTTATGGCACCCCTCAGGTTTTTATGGCATCATCACCAGAAAGCTCTGATACCCCCTGTGGTGTATTTATCTAATTTAATTAATAATATTTTATTTACAGTATAAATATAATTGTAAAACATGTGAAATTGAATTGGCATATCATCTAAGATTAATTCCAGTTTAGAACTCAAATGTATCACGCCACATCGGATGTTTGTGACGTCATGTCGTATGATGTAGTCTGTTGAATTTAATAAATTCCCATTGGCTGCCTGGATCACGCCACCATGTGCCCCACTGTCCGAGCCATCTCCCTCTCCAGTCAGTCCAGCATCAACCGCCGTCCTACCCGGTCCGCGTAGCCTTGGGCTCTGCCAATTAACGATGTAGTTGTTATTTCTAACTCCCGATTCCCCTTTACCGGTATAATGTAGTATACTTCGGAACAAGTATACTACATTTTGGCGACGAGTGTAGTGAATCCGACGTGTGTGCGGTGTAACTGATCGACCGTATTTCCGTTTTGGAGGGAAGGAAGTGTGTATGTCCGTGAACGACAACCCAGTTGAAATTTTATCAAGAACATTTTTTAAAGTAACAATGACCGGAATAATAGGAGGAATCGGCGACTTTGACAGTGGTGAAGAATCTTGGAAATCATACGTTGAACGGTTCGAGTTATTTATTGAATGCAACGGTATTGAAGACACAAAAAAGGTTAGTACGCTACTCACAGTGATTGGTAAAAAGACTTATAACCTATTACGCGATCTCTGTACACCAGATAAACCGAACACAAAAACTTTTGACGAATTAGTGAAAATAATTCAAGACCACTTATACCCTAAACCGTCTGTCATCGCGGAGCGCTATAAATTTAGTCAAAGAAATCAACTAGAAGGTGAAGGTGTAGCCGAGTACGTCGCTAATTTGAAGAAACTCTCCACACACTGTGATTTCGGATCTTCGTTAAATGACTATTTACGAGACAGGTTAGTCAGTGGGATAAGAAGTGACACAATAAAACAGAAACTTTTGACAGAGACAAGTTTATCATTCAGTGACGCAGTAAAAATAGTCTCTTCAGCGGAAGCGGCGGAGAAGAATGCGGCAGCCCTGGCCATCGGCGGCGGCAGCGGAAACGTTGGCGGCGGCAAGGTGTTTCGAATGGCGTCGGCGTCGGCGGCCCGACAACAGAGAAGTTCGACCAACTACAGCGGCGCTAGGCAGTGTCCACGATACTCAACGCAGCAGCAGAAAATGCAGTGTTTGTGTTGTGGTGGTTATGGTCATTTGAGAAATAAGTGCAATTTATTAGGAGTGATTTGTAATTTCTGTGGCAAAAAGAATCACATTGCGAAGGTGTGTAGATCTAAACTGTTTGGTAAGTCAACTGGTCATTATTCTAGTAATAATAAGACTGACAACCATGACAAACGTGAAAATCAGGGTTATAAACATGACAAATCTAAGGGTAGCAGAAAAATGCATAATTTTGTTTCTGATCAGTCTGAATTTAAAAATAATTCTAATGATAATTATGATGAATATGTAGAGGATGTAGCTGCATTGTTTCAAATCAATGAATCTATTGAGAATAAGGCTGTAAGAGTAGCCCCATTGAAAATCGAAGCTCTTGTTGAAGGTAAAAATATAACTTTTGAAGTTGACACGGGAGCTAGTGTCAGTGTTTGTAGTCACGATTTTTACAACCACAATCTGTCATTTTGCAAGCTACTGCCTAATGACCTATCTCTCAGTTCCTATACAAATGAACCGATTGTTCCTGTGGGTAAAATAAATGTTAATGTTTGTTATGGTAGTGTTAACAAAAATTTGGAACTGTACGTAATTAACAAAGGTGCACATCCGTTAATGGGACGTAATTGGCTTAAGGTCTTGGGAGTAGACATTTCATTTAAGAATAATTCGTTGTGTGAAGTAAAATCTAAGACCTTATTGTCTATAGATAATGTTGATCAGATTGTAAATAATTTAGAGAAGGAATTTTCTGATGTTTTTAGTAACAAACTGGGCGAGTATAAAGGGGAACCAGTACAACTGACCTTGAAAGAAAATGTAACTCCCAAATACTTTAAGCCTAGGCCGATCCCCTTTTCATTGAAAGGTAAAGTTGAAAAGGAATTAGACAGGCTAATAAACGAGAAAATACTAGTGTCTGTAAACAGTGCTGATTGGGGAACGCCTATTGTTCCAGTTCTAAAAAAGAATGGTGAAATAAGAATTTGTGGCGACTTCAAGGTCACATTAAATCCAAACTTAGAAGTAGATAAATATCCTCTGCCTAGAATCGAAGAGTTATTTGCTAGTTTGCAAGGTGGTGAAACTTTTAGTAAAATCGATCTCAGCCAAGCATATATGCAACTTAAGCTAAATGATGAAGCGAAAAAACTATGTACCATAAGTACACACAAGGGTTTGTTTGCTTATCAACGGATGCCTTATGGTATTTCATCGGCTCCGGGAATTTTTCAGAAAATCATTGAACAAACGCTTCAAGGTTTGGAAGGTGTGGCAGTATTCTTGGATGACATTCTAATTACAGCTAAAGATACAAACGCTCATTTAAGTAAACTAAGGGAAGTTCTCAAAAGACTTAATGACAAGGGGTTTACTGTTGAAAAAAGTAAATGTAAGTTTTTCTCTAATAAGTTGGAGTACCTGGGATTTTGCATTGACAAGGAAGGTCTGCACACCTCCCAAGCCAAAGTCGAAGCAATTGTAAAGGCACCAGTGCCTAAAAACGTGACCGAAGTAAAAGCTTTTATTGGTTTGGTTAATTACTATGGGAAATTTATTCCTAACTTATCGACCATTCTTCACCCTGTATATAATTTGCTTAAGAAAGATGTTCCTTTCGATTTTAATCAGAAATGTATGGAGTCATTTAACAAGGTAAAGGAGTTGTTAACTAATGCCCCTATTCTAGCTCATTACGACCCGAGTTTGCCTGTAACATTAGCGGTAGACGCAAGCTCAACAGGGCTGGGCTGCGTATTGAGTATAAAAACCAATGAAGAAACCAATGAGAAACCAGTGGCGTATTTTTCACGCACGTTATCTCCTACTGAGATTCAGTACAGTCAAGTAGAGAAGGAAGCTTTAGCTATTGTTTTTGGAGTAAAGAAATGTAACCAGTATTTATATGGCCGCAGGTTTACCTTGTGTACTGATCACAAACCTTTGTTAAGTATTTTTGGCCCTAAGAAGGGATTACCAGTTTTTGCTGCAAGTAGGCTGCAAAGGTATGCTTTGTTTTTATCAGGGTACACTTTCGATATTAAATATGTAAAGTCAGCTAATCATGGCAACGCTGATGCATTATCTCGTTTGCCTTTACAAGTCAAACATTCAGAGGAAAATGTAGAATTTAAATGGCAAGGTACTTATTTGCATTGTATTCAAGAAAGTTCAGTACCATTGACTTTTGAACATGTTAAACTCGAGACTCAAAAGGATCCTGTTTTAAGTAAGGTCTGTAACTATGTTTTGTATGGATGGCCTAGTTTTTTGTCAGAACAACAAAGAGATCTATCTCCTTATTTCCAAAGGAAGGAGGAACTAACTGTGGAGCTAGGAATTTTAATGTGGGGCTATAAAGTAGTAATACCTAGTTCAATGCGAAATTACGTACTTAAAGAATTACACTGTAGTCATATGGGAGTCGTTAAAATGAAATCTGTTGCAAGGTCCTATATTTGGTGGCCAAATATAGACCAAAATATTGAAGCCCTAGCAAACAACTGCTCCTCCTGCCTAATGGAACGATCTAACCCTACTAAGAGTTACTTGCATAATTGGCATTATCCATCTATGCCCTGGGAAAGACTGCACCTAGATTATTTTGGTCCGATCAAAGGTAAAATGTTTCTAATTGTTGTGGATGCCCACACTAAGTGGCTGGAAGTTTTTGAAGTAAGTTCCACATCCGCCAAACAAGCGATTTTACACTTAAGAGACCTTTTTGCCAGATTTGGACTGCCAGTAGTATGTCATAGTGACAATGGCCCTCCTTTCACATCAATTGAATTTAAACAATTCCTTATGTCAAATGGAGTGACACAAACGTTCTCTCCCCCATATCATGCTCAATCAAATGGTCAAGCGGAAAACTCTGTCAGGTATGCCAAAACAAAACTCAAATGTGCATTTCATGACAATGTTAATTTAAATGTAAATGTCGCTCTTAGTCGAATATTGTTTGATTATAGAAATTCTGTACATAGTGTTACAAATGAAACTCCAGCTAAACTCATGTTCAACCGCTCATTGAGAACAAGGTTAGATTTATTGAAACCAAATTTGGTCCGTAAGGTCGAATGTAAACAAGAAAGACAGAAGGAGTTTTTTGGTGGCTCCCAAACAAGAGTGTTGTACAGAAACCAGCCAGTATTGATAAGAGACTATCGTTCAAAAGACAAGTGGGTCGAAGGTATTGTACATAATAGATTAAGCAATGTTTTGTATGAAGTACGATTAAGTTCAGGTGTAATTTGGAGAAGGCACATAGACCAATTAATTGGCCTTCAATCACAGTTTGACAGAAAAGAGCCTGTTGTAAACAACTGGGAAACTGCTTTGGCGCGATCAGCTGATCCTCCAAACACTCCTCACAATAGACCCCAACAACCATCTCAAAATAGCGTCAATCGCTCACCAGCTGATCGGGGCGCTTCCCCTCCTCTTCGCCAATCTCTCTCCCCCTCTACTCCACGTCATGCGGTCTCTCCACAATCACCCGTACAACATCACACCCCTCTTTCAACATCCACTGCTAGTAGTGTAAAATTGCGGCCGCTGGCCCAGTTCAAGGTCACCTGAGGGATGACGTCATCGAGGTCAATGACCTCACCGATGACGTCATCGATGACGTCATCGATGACGCAATCGATGACGTCATCACTAATGACGTCATTTCGATGACGTCACACCCATGACGTCACAGAAATGACGTGCTGATGACGTCATCACCCCTTACGTCATCAAAATGACGTCACCGACGCCACTGAGGTCAAGGTCATGCCGAAACTTAAAATTTTTTGGCACTTTTGCTGTTTCTCGCACTACGCTCCGAGTTTCAGTCAGAGTCCCCGTGACCTTTTACCACTTGGAGCGAATTTTCGACGAGAAACGGCAAAAGTGCCAAGTTAAACTCGAGTTTCTGACATGACTCTGCCTAAATGGGCAATCGGTTATCCCTCAGGTGACCTTGAACCAGTACAACGCCCGCAATTTCATGTTACTGCGACCTTGAAAACTTAACAACGGAGCGCCGACACCGATGCGCACCCCACGACAGCCACCGAGTGACTGACTGTCAGGCTCTGTGTATGCTAGGTATATCGGCTTGAGAGACTAAGACTCTAAACTGTCAGGAATGGGAGTAACTAACTGAATTTTGCAAGGAAAAGTCATTTCATCCAATATTTTAAACAAATCCTCATCAGTAAAACTGACATTAGTCTGTTTTGTATAAAACTTAGGGTGTCCGCGCAACAGTTTGCGCCACTTAGCTAAAGTTGAAACTCTCTTAACTTTGAGTGGTGGACAGTGAGCAACTAATAAAGTCTTAACACGGCTAAGTTTCTTACCTAAAGTGTCCTGCGACATGGCTTCACCTCACAAAAGTCCGCACAATACTGAGAGACTGCTTGTAGCGCATGAGTCAAGGGAAAAGAGGTGGGGGAAACAGCAGGAGTGGGGGAAGGTCACAGTGGCGGGGGAAGGTGAGGTGGTACGCTGGAGTATCGCATCACTTCACCATGAGCTGTCCTACAGTCAACACACTGTTCTCTTGGCCCGAGTTGGCACTAGAAGAAACATTTCTGTACAGCTTAGGCTGTGAGAGCCGAGGAAGCAAAGTCAAAGTGGAAATTGTGTTAAACTCCAAGATGAAGAGTCTCCTAAATAAACTAATTGTATCCTTGCAATCTCCTATAACTTTAGAGAAATACCACTTTATTAAGCGACACCTTATACTTTGGCAAAACGAAGCGGAAATGGAAAAGATTACAGTAAAATTAATTTAACTTAAAACCTGGACTGGACACTCATGGCGATACCACGTGGCGTGCAAACGCCACCCTAAACATTACAAGTTAGGTTATTGAGCACCTCTGGTACGATAACCGATGTGCTATAGTTAAAGTGTGATGACCTTGAGTCAAAACACTGAAATACTACAAGTCGATATCGTCCCAGAGTTAAAGTGTAGTGACCTACATTCAGAACTTGTAAAATTACTTACATATAGAGAGCTAGAGAACAGCGAGACGCACCGCATGGAAGCCGGAGACATACTGGCGAAGCGGTGTTGTGCAGCCTAGGGACCCAGTTGTGGTGGGGGTATAGCCAACACTTAGAGTACAAGTGTTGTGGGTGACCTTGACCCACTTAACTTACCTGACCCCCCCCCCCGACAAAAAGTGCGAACCCCCCCCCCCCGACAAAAAGTGCGAACCCCCCCCCACCCCCACCCCCACCCCCACCCCCCCCCGACAAAAAGTGCGAACCCCCCCCCACCCCCACCCCCACCCCCACCCCCACCCCCCCACCCCCACCCCCACCCCCTCCCCCACCCCTGATATCCTGGGCGTGGCAGCCCCGGCGGGGATATAAGGGGGTCCAGCCAGAGCCGGCTCGCAGTCCGCTCCCGCGCGTTGAACGTGAACGACCGGGACGGACCGCCATAGGCATCACTAAACATTGAATGGCGCCTTCAGTGTTTAGCGAAGTCTACTCTAACTTTAAGACTTGTATTAGTTGTAAGATATTGCGCTTGCGTTTGGGTATTGGGAATTGTTTTATATGAGAGTGTTTTACTTGTACCCTATGTCTCCTGTGTCTTTTATCCTTTGTGTCTTGTTTGTTATATGTGTTTAATGTGTATGTGCTTGTTCCAGCATTGACTACGTTGAGCTCAATTGTGTGTTGTAAGTGTGTTATATGTTTCTAAAGTGTATACGCTTGTTTTAGCAATCCCCCCTTGAGCTTTTTCAATGCTCAAAGTAAATTGTAAAGTCAGGGAACGGGAGTAGGCCCCCGTGTAAAAGCATTTTATACCAACGTTAGCATGAGTCCTCTCAGGCATGCAATATTGCGGCTGGGTTTGGGACTCGGTCCGTTTGTATGCTGACATGCAGACCACAGCTGTGGCCAATTTGCGGTGGCCTCTGCACTCGGACCGAGGGCGTAAGCCACTAGGGCTGTCCTCAACCTCTTGTTTCCCTTCTGGAAACTCAAAATTATGTAAATGAATCTTTGTTAGCTATTTGTGTTTTTAGTCCCCAAGGCCCCCGAACATTCGTGGTTCGCCATGGATGTACGGGGACCGAAATTTTTTTAATGTCCGTGTGGCCTTGACCCACAAAGATTTATAAAAATTTACTGCATTGATAAAGTTAAATAGTAAAGGTAGGGTACGGGAGTAGACCCCCGTGTAAAACAATTTTAAACCAATTTTAGCATGGGTCCTCTCAGGCATGCAATATTGCGGCTGGGTTTGGGACTCGGTCCGTTTGTATGCTGACATGCAGACCACAGCTGTGGCCAATTTGCGGTGGCCTCTGCACTCGGACCGAGGGCGTAAGCCACTAGGGCTGTCCTCAACCTCTCTCAAAATTAAGTAAATGTTTTGTTAGCTATTGAAAAGACAATGCAGTAAATGTTTACAAGTCTTGCGTGGCGAAGGGAACACGACATTGGATGTTGCCTTGTTGTCATAGTTGGGTCTCTTTGGAGGCTACAGCGATGACAACCCAAGTGCCCCACACCCCCATCGGGGGTGTGGGGCTTAATTTTTTAAAGTTTTTCCGTGACCTTGACCTAAATATATAAAAGTCTTCAAAATTCTTTAACAGTCAGGTCTTATTAACAAGGTAAATATATTAAGCTCTTTTAAAAAAATGTACAAGTCAAGTAACACAAGGTTTGACTCGTCTATAAGTGTGTCTTTTTTGGAGGCTTCAGCGATGTTAACATAAACGCCTTAAGTGAGGCTTATTGTTTTAAATTGACCCCCCCCCCGACAAAAAGTGCGAACCCCCCCCCCCCGACAAAAAGTGCGAACCCCCCCCCCCCCGACTAAAAGTGCGAACCCCCCCCCCCCTGATATCCTGGGTGTGGCAGCCCCGGTGGGGATATAAGGCGGCCGGGCGGCATGCACTTCTCATTCCTGTCCAGGTTCCCGTACCGGACGGTCCTCTCTCGCTCCTGAGATTTTGTTTACTTATTTCAATCTTCTTTTCATATTTACTCTTTTCATATTTACTCTTCATTTATTCGCTTCATCAAGATGGGTCTTAAGCTCAAGAATTACCCACCAGCTTCTTCAACCTCGGCCAACACGCCTCAGCCCTCATCGTCCTCCGCTCCGATCCTAGAATACCTCATGACAGCGCAGATTCTGAGCTGCCTGACGATGCCGCCACCGCCGCCGCCACCGCAGCCTGCCTCGATGCCCAGCCTTTCACCATTGCCACCAACATTGGAAGAGGTTGGCGCACCTTCGGCTTCGGAAGAGGCTGGCGCACCCGCGGCATCTTCAAAGAACCCCAGCGGACGAGTCCTGATAGCCTCTCCAGCACTCTCTCTGCTATCGGACTCGGGATCGGAGTCTGCGGTGTTCGAAGAGGCGCCAAGGTCGAGGATAACCCCCTACAGTCGAACTAAGAAAATCCTATCCTACACCAAATCCCAATGTCCCTCACCCATATCCCCCATGCCACCTACACCAACCAAACCACCCCGTAAATCAATCTTCTCCCCCGAACTTCCCTCAATCGACCTAACCCGTTCACCTACCCCACCCAAAATTGTCTGCAGCCTACCTTTTGACCTTCTTAAATCTTCACCTCCCACCTCCATCCCTTCTAGCCAGCCTAAACCGGAAGAGCTCCAAAACACTCCAGTAAAGCGTCCAACACAAAAACGTAAGCGTGTTAAACTCCCTGCTGGCAAGGGTAATAAATGCGATTACGTGTGGATGTCAAAAGACTTTGGGGTTCTTTGCTGTCAGAAGTTTGCTGTTTTAGATAAAGACCGTTGCCAAACGCACTTGAACAAAAATATCAATCTTCCGAGAGTAAGACCCTACAGTCTTAACAACATTAGGTCTAAAACATCCCAACCCAGACATCCCCACAGTCCGCAACCGCTTGATATTAGAAGACTTAAAGTGGATGAAAAATATTATTTTATTGCTCAAACTTATGGAGCTTTTGATGCCAAAGTAGAAATCATTGTAAAAGGTGATGGCAGCCTTCATACAATGAAAGTACCCGTTCGGATGGTACAAAGACAATTTTTCATCCATAAAAAAGGCTATCTAATACGAAGGGAAGGATGCCAATCTGTGTGGGAAATGGATTAGGATGTAGGCCTACCAAAATAAATTCTAAATTGTTAGGTTGTGTTGGACAATATTTAAAAGTCTTTTTCCAAATTATTTTTCCAAATTTAGTCTTAACCCTCTTAAAGTAAGGGAGAGGGGTATTATACAAGTCAACTAATAAAAAAAAAAATACTTGACTTGTATAATACTTTAACCTGGCGGTGATGTAAAGTCACTGGGACAATCTCAAACCGTGTCCTTGAGGGTGAAGACTAAGTTACAAATAAATCTTTAACAAATAAAAACTTACCTCCAAACACTTGTAGCTTGCTACAAGTGTTTGGAGGTAAAAATTTTTCAAAGTTTGAATGACCTTGACCCATATAAATTAATGTTTAAAGTAAAGTGCTAACCTTACAACTAATGTTGTGTATCACGTGATACCCCCACTCTAACGCTCTTACTAAGCTTGTATGAGCCGTTCATTTGCTTCAGTCTGTTTCTGTGCTCCGTGGTAAACATGTCACGGTACAATTACAAAGGTGGTGACTTCTTGATAGATCAACACAATGCTTGGGAAGTGCTAAACCAGCATAGAATGGAAGTTGAGTATTGTATAAGACAAGACGGGTCTACATTTTATCTATGTATTATAAACAACCAAACTCATAAGTATGAACACTGGACAAAAATTAATTATAACAACATAGATGAGCTGTTTGCTTGGGTGTTTGAGGTGTGTAAAGTTATTGAAGAAACCAAAATAATGGGTGTGCTAAAGGTATGTAAAACTGATGACCGGGAAGACTAAGTAAAATTTCTTTTAACCCCCCCCCCCTCCCAGTGTTATCCCCACCACTAAAAATGGGTATATATAGGAGTGGTGATCAACCGTCCTCTCATTCTGCTTTACACCGTTAAGCTGAACACCACCATGTCTGCTATGAACGTCCCAGCCTCTACCTCTGGCCCGGTCGCCTCCAACTCCAGCCCGAGCATTGGACCAATCCGATCGGGGCCTTCGTCAAGGAGTCGTGTCCGATTCTCCGGCTTTGGTCCTGTGAGGAAGGAGTTGCGGAGCAGCGGAGCGTCTCAACCAACCACGATGGACGCATCAACTCAGACTCCACCAAACATCATCGAGTGGTACGACGAAGTGATAGAGCAAAGGGACAGAATGCTAGAGAATACTCGCAGGGAGCTACTTCATATCCGGAGTAAATGGGAAAAACTAATTAGGAAGTGTGAAAGCCTGTTGGACAGTGATGATAGTGAGGATGAGAGTGGATAGGTGTGTGGGTAAAGACTTGGACTGGGACTTGTGTGTATGTATGAATGTGTGCGTGAATGTGAAATACAGAGCGGGGGATAGATCACTCTGTGGCAATGGACTAACATGCCACTTAGTGATCTATCCCCCGTTCTGGTAATGTTTTTGGATGGCCTTGACCCACTTTACCAAGGCTAGCTAGTACCCCCACCACTGATAAGTGTATATATACGGGTATTGATGTGCAGTTTGGTTATTCTGCTTTGTATCGCTTAGCTGAATACCTCACTTCAACATGGCTTCCAACTGCAAAACTTCTCAGGCTTCCTCTTCTTCTTCAAGAAGGCGTGCTGCCAACGTCCTGCCTGCTACTCGTGGACCTGCTCGACCATTCCACAGCATAACTGTTGCTCGAGCAAACGCCTGCAAAGCTCCAATGCTACGGACCTTGCTGGAGGTGAGCCAAGACGGGCAAGGCTTGCTCAGTCCTGGTCAACGGCAGGAGCAAGAAAGGCGTATGGCGTACTACAGGCTGCAGGGTGTAGTTCCCAGCTTGAAGTTAGGCGATCCGAGAGTAGCAAGCATCAACGAGGCAGCGGACTACATATCACACCTTCACAGTGTTTTAGAAGTAAAGGACCAACAAATTGAAAACTTAAAAGAACAATTGAAACAATTTAACTTTAATCCTGTGGAGTTTGTGGAAGCAGTGATGAGTGATAGTGATGATGAAGGAACTGAATATATATTGGGTATGTAATGAAAGACTTGGACAGGGACATGTGTGTGTGTGTTTGTGTAGAATACAGAGCGGGGGATAGACTACTTTGCGGCAATGGACTAGCATGCTGCTTAGTGGTCTATCCCCCGCTCAAAGGGTAGCATTGGATGACCTTGACCCACTTTACAGCAAGGACAACCGGTTAACTGGTATAAAAGAGGGGGTCTATACATCTCGACTTCATTCTGCTTTGGACCTTCCAGTGGAACGCTAGAAACAATGAGTGGATCGCTGCTTGGTGCTAACTTGGACAGGTATTCTGTGATGGTACACTATGAAGATTGTAGAGACATGTTGACGGCTGTGTATGATTGTTTGGTGAGAAAAATCTTTCAAGAAAACTGCCAATTTATGTTAGCGTGGAAAAGAAACTTGTTTGTTGATGGTCATGCTACAATGCAAAGCATGAACCACCTTCATGTGTTAAAAGTAGGACATCATAATTTGGACGAACTGGACGATATGTTTAGGGAGCTGGAGTGTTTGATACATCAGGAGTGTAAACCATGTGAAATTGAAATTTTTAAATTGGATATGGAATTAGAATAAAATGTGTTAAACAGGACTTGGACTTGGACTTGATTGAGGTTTTGTAGAACAGAGCGGGGGATAGATCACTTTGCGGCAATGGACTAGCATGCTGCTTAGTGGTCTATCCCCCGCTCAAAGGGTATCTTTACGTGACCTTGACCCACATAAATTGTATAGTTGGTGGGGGTATAAAAAGGGTAAGCAAATTGGATGGATACAACACTTCCATACCATGGCTCCACTTGACAACACCGTGTTCCATCGCAACAGAATTGTCTCTATTCTGGAGGTAATACCTCTAGAAATTATAGAAGTAGAGGACCAACTACCTGCGGTTGATCAAGAAGAGGAGGAGGAAGAGATAATGGATATTGAAACGGACTCTGACGAAGCTGGTTCAACGGACAATGAAGTGGACTTGCACGCCTACGAAACATTAGAGTCGTCATCTGAGTCGGAAATGGAATTCCAATTGGAAATCGAAGAAGAAGAACAAGAACAAGACACTCCCCATCGTCCAATGGATAGGATGTTAGTTGCCAGAAGAATTATGTATTGTCATCGCTGCCTATTCCGTGATGAGGATGATTCCGACTCTGATGGTGATGTTTCACCCTTGTAAAAAGTTTAAACAAAAAGTTAAAAAAAAAGAATGTGAGCGGGGGATAGAGCACTTTGTAGTAAATGATGCTGCTTAGTGCTCTATCCCCCGCTCAAAATAATAATTCCAAATGACCTTGACCTACATAAACTTGCTCAAACAGACGTCTTTGAAAAAACTTGTACAAATTATTGAATCTAGACCAAATATCATCAATTTATCAAGCCTACTGATAAATGTATTACAAACGGTTGTGTAAAGGCTAAATTTAGCACATGAGTGATAACCTGTTTCCATATGACGTCACTTTCCCCACCTATCTGCCTCGGATATAAAGGGTCCCGGTGGAGTGCGCTGCTCATTATTGCGTGGACATTCACAGAGTGTGCATTCAAAGCCAAACTGTTTGAAATGGCTCTTTGCGACATTTGTGGGGAAATCTTTCAAGACGAAGATCTTTTCACCATACACAGAGAATTACATGAAGACGAAGATAGAAAAGAAGATATTACCATGGATGAAATAGACTTAGACTCAATTGACCGGTTTTTGGAAGAGCACCAGAAGCAGACGGACTACTGGGACAGCTATCTACAGCAAATGCAAAGAAGAAGACCTAGTGTGATCCAATTTGCTGGTGCTGGACCATCTACTGCTAGAAGACCTTTTGAAGAAGAAGACACTGAAGAAGAGGACACTGAAGAAGAACTAGAAGATGTGAAACAACTGCGCACCACGGCCTTGCCAGGACGAGTTGTAACACATTTCAAAATTAATAATGTTCAATTGGAACTGGAAACATTTATAACCCAGGCTAAGGAACTTGTTGGTGGAACCTTGAGGGAAGAACTACAAAGATTAAATTTTATTAAATTTGGAATGGTGTTAGAGGCTATGTTTAACAATACTGATGGTGAAACAGCATTGAGAGCGTTCATTACCAAAAACCGAACCCTTACCTTCACCTCCAACATCGATGATATTATTGAAGAATGCTTGGAAGAACTTATAACAAAACTTCAAGAACATGAAGGAAGAGGATCTGGATGGACTTTGTCATCAATTGAAGGTATGGATGTAAGGGTTCACAAGCATGGATATGGTTTAAGGGGTAGTAGTTTTATCCCTTTACCAAAGAAAATCCAAAACACTAAATCGTGTAGGAATGTGCAAAATGAAGGTAATGAATGTTTTAAGTATGCAATGTTAACCAAGTATGTTAAAGATCATCCTGAAAGAGTTGGTAGAGAATATTACGAAAATGAACACCGCTACAACTTTCAAGGCCTCACCTACCCAGTTACATTGAAAGACATAGACAAATTTGAAAAGAAAAATCCTGGCGTTTCAGTGAATGTTTTCGGTCTGGATGATTCGAACAACGTTTATCCTTTGCGGGTAGTAAAAGTTGAGCAAAGAAACCACACTGATTTGCTACTGATCACTAAGGGTGAAATTTCACATTATGTGTGGATAAAGGACTTTGCATCCTTGATTCGAAATCAATTATCAAAACAGAGGCGTAGGTTAACAGTGTGTAAAAGATGTTTTTGTTTCACATATAAAGAAATAAGACAAGGAGGATTAGAGTGGTTGATAGAACACAAAAGACTTTGTAATGAAAATTATGAAGTGAAGATTAGTCTGCCACCACCATCTCGAGCGTGTATCCAATTTAACAAAACAGTTCACCAATATCGGATTCCAGTAGTCATCTACGCAGATTTTGAATCTACGTTAGTACCACAGGAGCTGCCGGACGGTGAAGTGACTAGAAGAACAAAATATCAGTTGCATCAACCCAACAGTTTTTGTCTAATAGTGAAATCAACCTTGTCTGAAAACCAATTGCAAAACTATGGTTTAACATCCACTCCAATACTTTACCGTGGTGAAGAAGCCGCTAAGTATTTCGTAGACCAGTTGTATGACATTGCTGAAAAGGTACAACGCTTGTATGGTAATGTCGTACCTATGGAACCTTTGAATGAGAATCAACAAGAAGAATACAATATGGCATCAAGATGTTATCTATGCGAGAAGAGCTTCAGTGAAGAAAATCCAAAAGTAAGAGATCACGATCACCTGACAGGTTTATACAGAGGAGCTGCTTGTAATTCATGCAATATAAATTACAAACTGCCCCACTTTATCCCTGTCGTGTTACACAATCTTAGCGGCTACGACTCCCACTTCATTATTCCAGAGTTAGGAAGAGATGATGGTAAAATTGATGTTCTTGCTACAACATTGGAAAAGTACATCAGTTTCTCAAAAACCGTAGGTAAAATTAAACTTCGCTTTGTAGACTCTTATAGATTTATGGCATCTAGTTTGAGCAGATTGTCTGAGAATCTACGAAGAGAAGACCTAAAAGAAACCAGCAAGATTGTACCTGAAGATAAATTGGACTTAGTATTACGTAAAGGAGTGTTCCCCTACGACTACATAACATCTACAGAAAAATTTGAAGAAACCAGTCTACCACCGATCGAAGCCTTCAACAGCAAATTAAACGAAAGTGAAATCTCCGTTGAAGACTACAATCATGCTTGTAATGTTTGGAACCAACTAAACATTCAAACCTTAGGGGAATATTCTGACTTTTATATAAAATTGGACGTAACTCTGCTGTGCGATGTGATGGAAGAATTCCGAAACACCTGCTTCTCCGCCTATGGACTGGACCCTCTACACTCGTACACATCTCCAGGATTAGCATGGCAAGCTATGCTAAAGTCAACCAACTGTCGACTGGAACTTCTAACGGATATTGATATGGTGCTCATGATGGAATCTGGTGTACGGGGCGGTTTGACACAAGCTGTAACACGTCATGTCAAAGCCAACAACAAGTACATCCCCGGCTTCGACGAGCAACAACCATCGGTCTACCTTGGCTACTTTGACGCAAACAACCTTTATGGTTGGGCAATGTCAAATCCGCTTCCCTACGCTGACTTCAAATGGATCGACCCGGCCACCATTGGAGACATCTCACAGATTCCAAAGAATGGTCCAAAAGGCTATATTTTGGACTGTGATTTCGAATATCCAGAGCACCTTCATGACCATCACTACGACTTGCCTCTCCTAGCCAAGACTGAAGTTTCACCGACAGGAAGATGGCCAAAATTGATGATGACCTTGGAGAATAAGGATCGCTATGTGGCTCACTACTGGGTAGTTCAACAGGCTCTTGAATTGGGTCTACGTATAGTGAGAATTCATAGAGCAATTGAATTCACCCAGTCTTGTTGGTTGAAACCATATATTGATTCCAACACTGCAAGAAGAGCTGCAGCGACAACAGCATTTGAAAAGGACTTCTATAAATTAATGAACAATGCCATCTTTGGGAAGACCTTGGAGAACAAAAGAAAACACAAAAATGTAAAATTAGTGAGTGATCCTAGGAAATTGGAAAAATTAGTGCAAAAACCAAATTTCGGAACATCCATGATTATAAACGAAAATCTAGTCGCTGTCAGTATGAAGAAAACAACAATAGTCATGGACCGTCCGTTATACATAGGTATGTCGATTTTGGATATAAGTAAAACCCTGATGTATGATTTCCATTATAACAAAATGGTTAAACATTACGGAAGGGAAAACATTGGAGTCGCATACATGGATACGGACGCGTTTATCTACTGGATTAAGACTTTGGACATGTATGAAGACCTAAGGACTTTTCCATACAAAGAAGATTTCGATTTTTCTGACTATCCGAAGAACCATCCAAATTTTAATGAAAAATATAAAAAAGTAATTGGAAAATTCAAAGATGAAGCAAATGGAATGCCTTTAGAAGAAATAGTGGCGCTGATGGCGAAATTGTATTCATTTAAGATGTACCACGAGAACAACACACCGACAGTGAAGAAAGCAAAAGGAGTGAAGACATCTTATTTGAAAAAACACGTGACATTTGACCACTACAAGACTTGTTTGTTTGAAGATACTACGATATCAGCAACATTCAACAATATCCGAAGCTTCAAGCATCAAGTCTACAGTGTCACCGAAATTAAAAAAGCGTTGTCAGCTCGGGATGATAAAAGATACATTATGCCCGACAAAATCCACACTCTTCCTTTTGGCCACTACTCTCTAAACCCTATCAACTAGTAACCTATTCTTCGTCCTTCTACAACTACGACCTTATTCCTTTCTCCTTCCGTAAAAAAATGGGGAACACGGCAAGTCCAACGCCGTGTTCCCCATTTTTTTACACAAGTTTGGATGACCTTGACCCATATAAATGATGTGAATATTTAAAACAACATTCATTGTGATTATACATGTGATACAACAAACATTGAAACCTGCAATATGAAGGACTTGAAGCAACAAATTGTCAACGAACTTCATAAACCTGCAAGAAGAAAGTTTCCACGAAGAAATACGGTGATAAAAGGAATTAATGATTTATATCAAGCGGATTTAATCGAAATGATTCCTTATAGCAAACAAAATAAAGGATATAAATACATATTGACTGTTATTAACTGTTTTTCAAAAATGGCAGATGCTTTACCACTAAAAGATAAAAGTGGCAAAAGTGTTACAAAAGCAATGGAAACAGCTATACAAAGAGACAAACATACTATTAAACATTTACAAACAGATGATGGAAAAGAATATTTTAATAAGGAATTTGCAAATTTAATGAAAAAACACAATATAAACCATTACTCAACCAATTCAGAGGTAAAAGCTTCAATAATCGAAAGATTCAACAGAACTTTAAAAAGTGCAATGTATAAAATGTTTTCCAACAGAGGATCGCACATATGGATTGATATGTTACCAAAACTTATAAACGATTACAATAACAAATTTCATAGGACTATCGGGATGAAACCAAACCAAGTAACTAGTAAAAATGAAAACCTTGTATTAAAACGTATAAAAACGAATACTAAACCAAAAGTTGAAAAACTAAAGCCTAAAAAATTTAATGTGGGTGATAAAGTGCGAATAAGTAAATATAAAGGTGTATTCAGTAAAAGATACCTGCCAAATTGGACCAATGAGGTTTTTACTGTATTCAAAGTACAACCTACAGTACCTGAGACATATATTTTAAAAGATAATAAAGGACAATTGCTTGAAGGAGGGTTTTATGGACATGAAATGTTAAAATCAACAGTAGGCGATGTATATTTAGTTGAAAAGGTGTTGCAACGGAAAAAAGATAAGGTCAAAGTACGATGGTTAGGATTTAATAAGACGGAAGATTCTTGGATACCTAAAAAGGATTTGATATAACGATAGAGAATCATTTTAGGTTGAACCATTACAAAGGATGGAGATAGTACCACAAAAAGAGAGTTTTACTATTAATAATATAGATGAACTCACAGTGGATAATTCAGAATTCAATAGTGGGAAACATGGCAATTTGTTACCAAACACCGTTCGTTGTCTGGTTACCGGACCTTCCAACTGTGGAAAAACTAATGTAGTATTCAATTTGATTACAAACCCTAAAGGATTACGATTTAACAATCAATATGTATTTTCAAAATCACTACAACAACCAAAGTATCAATTATTGGAAAAGATACTGACTAATGTGCCTGAAGTTAAATATTTAAAGTTTAATGCAAGCGAGAGTGTCATGCAGCCACAAGAAGCTAAACCATTCTCCGTGTTTATATTCGACGATGTATCTTGTGAAAACCAAAACACAATAAGGAATTACTTCGCTATGGGTCGACATAACAACATAGATAGCATTTATATTGGCCAAACTTACAGCAAAATACCTAAACAACTCATTAGAGACAATGCAAACATGTTAATTGTATTTAAACAGGACGAAACCAACCTAAAACATATATATTTTGATCATGTAAATGCGGATATGACATTTGAACGATTTAAAGAGTTGTGTGGAAAGGCTTGGGCTGAAAAGTATGGGTTCCTAACAATTATGAAGGAACAACCGCTAAACAATGGTCGATACAGGATAGGATTTGATAAATTTATATTAATACATTAAACGCGGTATAACACATTCATTGTTGTACAACACGTCTTGCTACAAACATGGTTAACCAAGAAAAATTAGTAAAAGAAATAAAATCACTTAGTGATTCTATTCGGGCTTTATCATGTTCTGGGCTTTTTGTACAAATACATATGGTTTCCAGCATGTATTGATAATTCTTATCCAATTCCACATCATTAACCGGAACATGAGTAAATCCTTCGATCCATCTTTTCTTTTCCAGCCCCTTTGTGTAAATATTGGTAAACTTGTCTGAAAAGTGATGCATAATGTGATACAAGTCCGTGTAACTTGTAAAACCATCATACCAATCGATATGATGGAAGTGTTTTGAAATCCATCTGTTGGTAGTAGCGGCTTTACTAGTTAAAGACGAATAAGAACATGGTGGTTTAAATAAAAACGAATAAGGAACACTTGTATTCATGTCCAAAAACACAAGTTCTTTTATAATGAATCTATCATCATTACCACGAAACGCTTGAAACTCAATAATACCAGGCTTGGACTTTACTTGTTGTTCTTCTCCCTTGTCCATTTTGAAGGTCACACGTCTGCTCATTACGAAGTCAGGAGGTCAACTGATTTCCACACCACGGTAGGTACTACTTTTATACCAGGCCGTACAGTTGTTGGCGCGTTGGTGTATATTTAACGTGGGCACCGTCCCCAATAGGCCTAACCCCACAAAATGTTGGTTATTGTTTTAAAAACTAACCATTGTCATTTAAGTTTCCATCTTTATATTTTCCTTATTTTCATTTTCATCACTAACACTTGATTCTTCTCCTCCATCTTCCTCTTCTTCCTGTTTTACTGATTTCTTATGTAGTTGAGCGTACTTTTCCAATTGTCTCCACATCTGTACTTCATGAGGAACTCTATTAAATATAGAAGTATCCACAGGTCCGTATAATATAGGTGCGTCCGGTTGTTTGTCCAAAGTGTCTTCCAGATAATCTTTAATAATCGAACTTGAAAACACCAGTTGTCTCAAGTATCTTGTTATAGGTTCAGTAGCACAAGTTAAAATGAAAAACTCCTCTCGATTAAGTTGAATTTTGTTATCATGTCTTGTTGTGTCTCTAAACCGTAGCTGATGATCACCACGTTGTTTAATGATATCAATTTCCACATTTGAATCCAAAAGTCCTACTCTTGTCTTTCTTCCAAACATGTTACTACTTAAATAGCATTCTAGTAGATGCAAATGTTTCATAAACGATTCCCAAGCACTGTCCGTAAACAAAATCATTTTGGGTCCATGAGTTAAAATTACAGTAGGGGAATAATCTGTAGATTTCATAACACCGATTAAAACACTTTTATCCAAACTGGAAGAGATTGGGTAAAATATTTGCAAAAATACCTCACTCAATATGTTTGGAGAAATATTATCTTCAATATCCCTTTTTCTCTTTTGTATAGTCTTTCTTCTTTTACCTTTTTCTTCAACATTATTACTGGCGTGAAGTTGTCCGCAAACGTTTTGTTCACCTCCTTCCTGGTGACCTTGAGGATCTAAAAACTCAGATATCTCCTTCTCAATATCTACCACATTTTCAGGTGTACCACTAGGAGAAGCCATATTGAATACGATGCTACCCATACAACAGTAGGCAACAAACTGATGAGGAGCGGTCTGTACGCTCTGCTTTTATACTCGCGGAATGAAACAAAACCGGTTCTTACAATACATTTTTAACAATTCCAGTTAAAGGTGTGTATGTTACGATTTTATCATGTAGAATTAAACAGTATGCAGTTGTATTAGCCGGTATAGCATCGTTGAATTCCATTTCTATTTTTATATCCACACTTGAAGACTTTACTGATTCATTTTGTTTAGAACAATCGATTACAACTATTGGGTAGGCATCGAAATATTTGTCAGGTGGTAATAAAGGTGTATTTGTTTTACCGTAATATGAACTTTGGAATCTCGCGTACATATCGTACAATATACTGTATTTCTTCTTAGTGAATGACACATTTAAATTGTCGTATGGAAAGAATTGTGAATTTAAATAAACTTTAATATTTTTCAAGTCACAATGATCAAATTGTCCTGCATGTTTAGTAATGGCGTCTCTTCTACCTGTTTGTAAACCAAATATAATATACCTGGCTCGTTCTACATAATTCGATGTTTTAACAGTCCAAGTGTGTCGATCCGTAGTAGGTAAACTGGGATGCTCATGAAATTCCCAACTTCTAAATGGAATAACAATATCACGATCGCCTTTAAATTTTCTTAAAAGTAGCATTCTATGCTCGTCAGCCAATTTAACATGTGGAACTCTTCATACAATTTTGTCTAATTTTAATTTCCATTCTAAAGTCGCATCTGTAGTAGCATCTGCAGCTTTAATAATGTCTTTATCGTTAGAAGATCTCAACAAAACTAATTCTTGTTTAACGTTTAATATTATTTTCCTATAATCTTCAGCAAAACCAAGCAGCAAACGTAATGGAATATGAAAATCAAAATATCCATTTGGATTTGGAGTGATCGTGTCAATCGTAGGTAATACCCATCCGGCAGGTTTAAGTAAATTGGTTTCATTGGGTGTTATAGATGTTAATCCTTTTAAAGTTGTCGTAATACCTACTTTTTTAGTGGAATCAACTGTTACACCTGATATTTCATATCTAATTTCATCAAATAGGAAAGCCATAGGATTATTTATAAATGGAACTGTTGTACCAACAGTAGTACCGTCCTTTTTAGTAACTTGTCCTTCAATATACAAGTAACTTTCACATGGTAGTGTGTAAATGTCTTGATTTTGTATGGGAATACGAATTTCATCGTTATTGTTTAATTTCGATGAAGTGTAAGGGTTGTGGGTGTGATATTCTTTTTCCCATAGGGTTTCGTCGAATGTTGGACCCTGCGCTATATCCAGTATATCCATACTCGGTTAATTTTAATCCAATTCTCTCTAAGAAACGAATGTTCTCGCGTGTTAACTCCTCCACAGCTGAAGAGCTACTAATGCGGTTTCCCGTAGGTTGTTCGCTTTTAAATGTTAAACCCATGGTTTTGTATTAAAGTGTCGATTTTAAATGTAATCTAATCGTAATAGGCTCTTCTCTGAAGTCTACCAAGTTACCGTCTTGATCCAATACGCTCAACACGATGTCTGAAATGAAAGTGGTGTTCAACGGTAGATATACCAGGTTTTGTGGCTTTTCAACAATTTTAAATCCAGGTGGTACACTTGGGTAAAAAGTATGTATGATGTGGGTGTTAGCCCCATCCCTGTAAGCACCTTGTATAATGTTACAAGTTATGTCTATACTATTGACTTTTAATATTGTTACTGTTTTCTTACCGGAATGTGTTACATCTGGTTCTAATACAGGCCCATCGTTGGAAAATCCTAATAAATCACCAATTGAGTTTGGTTGAGTGAAATCTATATAATATTTGGAAGTAATTTCAGCTTTCATCGTATTATTATTACCTTTTAATGTTATATTGTCTTTTCCCATTTTAGTTTGCAAAAATTCATTTATATGATCAATTTCATAAGAACCTGTGGGTAACCTGCACTCTTGTAAGTCTGTAAATTTTCCACTGGCATCCTTTCCCTTATAATAATGCAATATGTTATTTTTACCTTCCGTAACATTGGGAATAGAGTTGTACGTTGTAAAATCCAATAGTGCCGCCTCCCAAAACCTTCCTTTTTGCAAGCGTAACGCTGGAAAAAGGATACTTCGTAAATTGGACGATTTTCCTGTTAATGATACCGTATAGGAAGACATCTCAATAGTGACTGATACTTTTAGCTAGAAATTCCAAACATAAATGGCCGCATATTGAAGTATTATCAGGTTGTTCTCTTTTATAGTTATAATATATGTTTTTAGCAGATTTAAAGTAATTTTGAAGTTCTTTTGGTGGTGGCAAATTACCGAAACTATCAAAATAATATACATTGTTATTTAGTTTCTTATAACAAACCCAATGGGTGCCAGGCCCTTCAGTATTATCCAAATTTACAATTCCAGTCTCATTTTGCCACATTTTCTTTGGTAAACTGTCTTTCATGAATACACCGCGGAAAAATGGTATTTTTAAACAGGAAATATATTTAAATAATTCAACATTGGTTAATGCTTTATGTGGTATGACCAATTGATTTCTTTCATTTAATATGCACGATAAGGTCTTAGGTAAAGTCCTGCCCCGTTTTTTACCATTGACCACACGGTGGGCTTCTTCTTGCCTTTTCTTGTAGATCGCCGTCTTCTTTTTATATTTCCTCCATGTTTTCTTGTGGTTGACCTCCTTTTTACTCTCCTTCTCCTCCTTCTTCCACCTCCTACTGCTGTTTTAGCCTTCATACCTGCTGTTACTGCTAAAGCTGCTGCTTTTTCTGCTATGCTAGCGTCACTTGATTTTACTCGTTGCCAAGCTATGTCCGCAAGCTTTCTGTCTGCTATCGATCTATTTTTTGAATCGGCAAACGTGGAATATGCGATATCGTGTTCTTTACAAGCCTGATCTAACTTATTTATGCCTGGATCGCCTCTTTCCAGTCGTTTTTTCAATTTAGTTCCTGGTCCGCAATACTGATAACCTCCTGGTATATGAAATTCGTATGGTAATGCGTCTATTGCTCTATTTACTATGGATCCTACTGGAATTCGATTTAAGGCTTTACTTAATAGAGAAACCGCTGTGGACGTGATCCCACCTCCTTTCCTTACAGTGTCTCGATATGGACTGATATATTGAAATGTCATAATGCACTTTTATAATTGAATTTCGCAACGTATGTGTTACCTCTACGACAAGTTAAACATAAATGATTTTATTTATGCTTTTGATCAATTAAATACTAAAAGGACCCTAAAAATGTGGATCCTTAAGGTATATATATATATATCGTATGGCTCATTCAGCCAGCCACCATGGTTTAAGAATGATAAAATAAATTCTGCGGTGCAGAGCACCTGAGTCAGTATAAGTAAAAATCTAAACACTACAATAAAATAAAAAATTAGATCTCTCTTTATAGAGCTAAATCCAGGGCGCTAAGCCATTGCAGCCCAGCTTCACTTGAGCTATGCAGACCGGCCAATCCTTCGGGGAAGGCACTCAGTGGGCACTCTTCGACTATGTGTTCCATAGTTTGATACTCTGCTCCGCAGTCGCATGACTGGTCTTGTGTCATTCCCCATTTGTGCTTCCAATAATTACATCTTCCCACTCCAGTGCGGAAACGATTGAGTATAGTCCACTGCTTCCGAGGAAGATTCATACCACCTACCGCTACGGTCGGGTCATCTATCAAGAAGTGGTTCCGACCTTGAAAAGCGTCCCAGGAGGAAGTCCAGTTCGTATGGATGGTGGAGTTCGAGTCCATCAACTGGGAGGCTGTTCGTAGAGGTGGTTTTCGGGACCTCAATCGGCCCGCATTCTGGGGTAGGTAATCATGGATGGGCAGCTGTGGAGCAGATAAGATCTTTGTGTATTCCCTAATGAGTGCGTCCCTTCGTCTTATTTCAGGAGGAGCGATATTACACAGCACCGGGAGCCAGGGTACAGGAGTTGCCAAAAGCTTAAGGATCTGTGCGTACGTCTGCAGACAGAAAAATTAATTTCAAGCTTAATGAGATAAAGGAGAGTCGGCAAGCACCCTTGGAAGTCTCTAGACCCTTCACTTACGACGAGCTGGAAGTGGCGATTGATGCGATGCCAATTGGCAAAGCAGCAGGTTTGGATGACATTTTCCCGAAGTTTATAAAACACTCGGGTAACAAGGCTAGACAGTGGCTTCTGGAAGTTTTTAACACCACTCTGAAAACCGGCGACATGCCTGGGATATTTAGAAAATCCAAGATCATAGCTATCCTGAAGCCCGGAAAGGATCCAAAACTGCCTGAAAGTTATCGGCCTATAGCTCTTTTAAGTGTTTGTTATAAGCTGCTAGAGAGGTTGATTTATAACAGAATCCTCCCTATTCTCAATGCCAGCATCCCTGTCGAACAAGCTGGATTTAGGCCTGGTCGCAACTGTTGTGACCAGGTTTTAGCTCTGACTTCTTTCATTGAGGATGGGTTTGAGCGAAGACTGAAAACCTCTGTTGCTTTTTTAGATCTGACTGCAGCATATGACACTGTCTGGAGAAAAGGCCTCCTAGTTAAATTTTACGACCTTATTCCTTGCCCTTTCTTGTTGCGTCTCCTCAACTCAATGCTCTCCAATAGGATGATAAAAGTATATCTGGGACGCAGAGAAAGTACGTTTAGGCAACTAAAGGATGGCTTGCCACAAGGGTCAGTGCTCGCCCCACTGCTCTTTAATGTGTATACTGCCGACATTCCTGTAACTCGGTCCTTAAAGTTTATATATGCAGATGATATTGCATTGGCATATCAACACCAGCATTTTCGACAAGCTGAGGAAACACTAACAAATGACCTCACGACCCTCGGTGAATATTTTGAAGCCTGGAAGCTAAATCCAAACCCAACAAAAACTGAGGTTGCTTGCTTCCACTTGAATAATAGACTGGCCAACCAAAAGCTTAAAATCGTATTCAACGGTGTTGAGTTGAAACATAATGACCACCCACAGTATCTGGGAGTCACTTTAGATCGGTCTCTCACGTTTAAAAGCCACTTACAAAAAACGGCAGCTAAGGTGAGAACCAGGACTAACATTGTCCATCACCTTGCTGGCTCCACATGGGGAGCTAACGCACAAGTTCTGCGAACAACTGCTCTATCATTGGTATATTCAACTGCTGAGTACTGTGCTCCCGTGTGGTTAAATAGTGTGCACGTTAGAGAGATCGACGTCCAGCTAAACAGGACCATGAGAGCCATTAGTGGTACACTCATGGCAACTCCTGTACCCTGGCTCCCGGTGCTGTGTAATATCGCTCCTCCTGAAATAAGACGAAGGGACGCACTCATTAGGGAATACACAAAGATCTTATCTGCTCCACAGCTGCCCATCCATGATTACCTACCCCAGAATGCGGGCCGATTGAGGTCCCGAAAACCACCTCTACGAACAGCCTCCCAGTTGATGGACTCGAACTCCACCATCCATACGAACTGGACTTCCTCCTGGGACGCTTTTCAAGGTCGGAACCACTTCTTGATAGATGACCCGACCGTAGCGGTAGGTGGTATGAATCTTCCTCGGAAGCAGTGGACTATACTCAATCGTTTCCGCACTGGAGTGGGAAGATGTAATTATTGGAAGCACAAATGGGGAATGACACAAGACCAGTCATGCGACTGCGGAGCAGAGTATCAAACTATGGAACACATAGTCGAAGAGTGCCCACTGAGTGCCTTCCCCGAAGGATTGGCCGGTCTGCATAGCTCAAGTGAAGCTGGGCTGCAATGGCTTAGCGCCCTGGATTTAGCTCTATAAAGAGAGATCTAATTTTTTATTTTATTGTAGTGTTTAGATTTTTACTTATACTGACTCAGGTGCTCTGCACCGCAGAATTTATTTTATCATTCTTAAACCATGGTGGCTGGCTGAATGAGCCATACGATATATATATATATACCTTAAGGATCCACATTTTTAGGGTCCTTTTAGTATTTAATTGATCAAAAGCATAAATAAAATCATTTATGTTTAACTTGTCGTAGAGGTAACACATACGTTGCGAAATTCAATTATAAAAGTGCATTATGACATTTCAATATATCAGTCCATATCGAGACACTGTAAGGAAAGGAGGTGGGATCACGTCCACAGCGGTTTCTCTATTAAGTAAAGCCTTAAATCGAATTCCAGTAGGATCCATAGTAAATAGAGCAATAGACGCATTACCATACGAATTTCATATACCAGGAGGTTATCAGTATTGCGGACCAGGAACTAAATTGAAAAAACGACTGGAAAGAGGCGATCCAGGCATAAATAAGTTAGATCAGGCTTGTAAAGAACACGATATCGCATATTCCACGTTTGCCGATTCAAAAAATAGATCGATAGCAGACAGAAAGCTTGCGGACATAGCTTGGCAACGAGTAAAATCAAGTGACGCTAGCATAGCAGAAAAAGCAGCAGCTTTAGCAGTAACAGCAGGTATGAAGGCTAAAACAGCAGTAGGAGGTGGAAGAAGGAGGAGAAGGAGAGTAAAAAGGAGGTCAACCACAAGAAAACATGGAGGAAATATAAAAAGAAGACGGCGATCTACAAGAAAAGGCAAGAAGAAGCCCACCGTGTGGTCAATGGTAAAAAACGGGGCAGGACTTTACCTAAGACCTTATCGTGCATATTAAATGAAAGAAATCAATTGGTCATACCACATAAAGCATTAACCAATGTTGAATTATTTAAATATATTTCCTGTTTAAAAATACCATTTTTCCGCGGTGTATTCATGAAAGACAGTTTACCAAAGAAAATGTGGCAAAATGAGACTGGAATTGTAAATTTGGATAATACTGAAGGGCCTGGCACCCATTGGGTTTGTTATAAGAAACTAAATAACAATGTATATTATTTTGATAGTTTCGGTAATTTGCCACCACCAAAAGAACTTCAAAATTACTTTAAATCTGCTAAAAACATATATTATAACTATAAAAGAGAACAACCTGATAATACTTCAATATGCGGCCATTTATGTTTGGAATTTCTAGCTAAAAGTATCAGGCACTATTGAGATGTCTTCCTATACGGTATCATTAACAGGAAAATCGTCCAATTTACGAAGTATCCTTTTTCCAGCGTTACGCTTGCAAAAAGGAAGGTTTTGGGAGGCGGCACTATTGGATTTTACAACGTACAACTCTATTCCCAATGTTACGGAAGGTAAAAATAACATATTGCATTATTATAAGGGAAAGGATGCCAGTGGAAAATTTACAGACTTACAAGAGTGCAGGTTACCCACAGGTTCTTATGAAATTGATCATATAAATGAATTTTTGCAAACTAAAATGGGAAAAGACAATATAACATTAAAAGGTAATAATAATACGATGAAAGCTGAAATTACTTCCAAATATTATATAGATTTCACTCAACCAAACTCAATTGGTGATTTATTAGGATTTTCCAACGATGGGCCTGTATTAGAACCAGATGTAACACATTCCGGTAAGAAAACAGTAACAATATTAAAAGTCAATAGTATAGACATAACTTGTAACATTATACAAGGTGCTTACAGGGATGGGGCTAACACCCACATCATACATACTTTTTACCCAAGTGTACCACCTGGATTTAAAATTGTTGAAAAGCCACAAAACCTGGTATATCTACCGTTGAACACCACTTTCATTTCAGACATCGTGTTGAGCGTATTGGATCAAGACGGTAACTTGGTAGACTTCAGAGAAGAGCCTATTACGATTAGATTACATTTAAAATCGACACTTTAATACAAAACCATGGGTTTAACATTTAAAAGCGAACAACCTACGGGAAACCGCATTAGTAGCTCTTCAGCTGTGGAGGAGTTAACACGCGAGAACATTCGTTTCTTAGAGAGAATTGGATTAAAATTAACCGAGTATGGATATACTGGATATAGCGCAGGGTCCAACATTCGACGAAACCCTATGGGAAAAAGAATATCACACCCACAACCCTTACACTTCATCGAAATTAAACAATAACGATGAAATTCGTATTCCCATACAAAATCAAGACATTTACACACTACCATGTGAAAGTTACTTGTATATTGAAGGACAAGTTACTAAAAAGGACGGTACTACTGTTGGTACAACAGTTCCATTTATAAATAATCCTATGGCTTTCCTATTTGATGAAATTAGATATGAAATATCAGGTGTAACAGTTGATTCCACTAAAAAAGTAGGTATTACGACAACTTTAAAAGGATTAACATCTATAACACCCAATGAAACCAATTTACTTAAACCTGCCGGATGGGTATTACCTACGATTGACACGATCACTCCAAATCCAAATGGATATTTTGATTTTCATATTCCATTACGTTTGCTGCTTGGTTTTGCTGAAGATTATAGGAAAATAATATTAAACGTTAAACAAGAATTAGTTTTGTTGAGATCTTCTAACGATAAAGACATTATTAAAGCTGCAGATGCTACTACAGATGCGACTTTAGAATGGAAATTAAAATTAGACAAAATTGTATGAAGAGTTCCACATGTTAAATTGGCTGACGAGCATAGAATGCTACTTTTAAGAAAATTTAAAGGCGATCGTGATATTGTTATTCCATTTAGAAGTTGGGAATTTCATGAGCATCCCAGTTTACCTACTACGGATCGACACACTTGGACTGTTAAAACATCGAATTATGTAGAACGAGCCAGGTATATTATATTTGGTTTACAAACAGGTAGAAGAGACGCCATTACTAAACATGCAGGACAATTTGATCATTGTGACTTGAAAAATATTAAAGTTTATTTAAATTCACAATTCTTTCCATACGACAATTTAAATGTGTCATTCACTAAGAAGAAATACAGTATATTGTACGATATGTACGCGAGATTCCAAAGTTCATATTACGGTAAAACAAATACACCTTTATTACCACCTGACAAATATTTCGATGCCTACCCAATAGTTGTAATCGATTGTTCTAAACAAAATGAATCAGTAAAGTCTTCAAGTGTGGATATAAAAATAGAAATGGAATTCAACGATGCTATACCGGCTAATACAACTGCATACTGTTTAATTCTACATGATAAAATCGTAACATACACACCTTTAACTGGAATTGTTAAAAATGTATTGTAAGAACCGGTTTTGTTTCATTCCGCGAGTATAAAAGCAGAGCGTACAGACCGCTCCTCATCAGTTTGTTGCCTACTGTTGTATGGGTAGCATCGTATTCAATATGGCTTCTCCTAGTGGTACACCTGAAAATGTGGTAGATATTGAGAAGGAGATATCTGAGTTTTTAGATCCTCAAGGTCACCAGGAAGGAGGTGAACAAAACGTTTGCGGACAACTTCACGCCAGTAATAATGTTGAAGAAAAAGGTAAAAGAAGAAAGACTATACAAAAGAGAAAAAGGGATATTGAAGATAATATTTCTCCAAACATATTGAGTGAGGTATTTTTGCAAATATTTTACCCAATCTCTTCCAGTTTGGATAAAAGTGTTTTAATCGGTGTTATGAAATCTACAGATTATTCCCCTACTGTAATTTTAACTCATGGACCCAAAATGATTTTGTTTACGGACAGTGCTTGGGAATCGTTTATGAAACATTTGCATCTACTAGAATGCTATTTAAGTAGTAACATGTTTGGAAGAAAGACAAGAGTAGGACTTTTGGATTCAAATGTGGAAATTGATATCATTAAACAACGTGGTGATCATCAGCTACGGTTTAGAGACACAACAAGACATGATAACAAAATTCAACTTAATCGAGAGGAGTTTTTCATTTTAACTTGTGCTACTGAACCTATAACAAGATACTTGAGACAACTGGTGTTTTCAAGTTCGATTATTAAAGATTATCTGGAAGACACTTTGGACAAACAACCGGACGCACCTATATTATACGGACCTGTGGATACTTCTATATTTAATAGAGTTCCTCATGAAGTACAGATGTGGAGACAATTGGAAAAGTACGCTCAACTACATAAGAAATCAGTAAAACAGGAAGAAGAGGAAGATGGAGGAGAAGAATCAAGTGTTAGTGATGAAAATGAAAATAAGGAAAATATAAAGATGGAAACTTAAATGACAATGGTTAGTTTTTAAAACAATAACCAACATTTTGTGGGGTTAGGCCTATTGGGGACGGTGCCCACGTTAAATATACACCAACGCGCCAACAACTGTACGGCCTGGTATAAAAGTAGTACCTACCGTGGTGTGGAAATCAGTTGACCTCCTGACTTCGTAATGAGCAGACGTGTGACCTTCAAAATGGACAAGGGAGAAGAACAACAAGTAAAGTCCAAGCCTGGTATTATTGAGTTTCAAGCGTTTCGTGGTAATGATGATAGATTCATTATAAAAGAACTTGTGTTTTTGGACATGAATACAAGTGTTCCTTATTCGTTTTTATTTAAACCACCATGTTCTTATTCGTCTTTAACTAGTAAAGCCGCTACTACCAACAGATGGATTTCAAAACACTTCCATCATATCGATTGGTATGATGGTTTTACAAGTTACACGGACTTGTATCACATTATGCATCACTTTTCAGACAAGTTTACCAATATTTACACAAAGGGGCTGGAAAAGAAAAGATGGATCGAAGGATTTACTCATGTTCCGGTTAATGATGTGGAATTGGATAAGAATTATCAATACATGCTGGAAACCATATGTATTTGTACAAAAAGCCCAGAACATGATAAAGATAGACATTGCGCTTTGAAAAATGCCTATAAACTCGCCTCTTACCTTCAAAGTGGGGAATTGGGGAGTGGTGGGGGTAACGGAGAGTATATAAGTGGGGAGCAGACAGGGACCTGGCATGAGTATTACTCGAGATTCCGAGACGACAACATCTCCGAGCAAGAAGACGATCTGTAACCTGACCATGGCATCTCACCAGTTCCTTCAGACTTTGGTCGAGCAGTTCAATGCTCACTCCAAGTCAACAATATTACCTGTAAAGAAGTGCTCGGAACTAAAAGACGAGAAGCACTACATAATCCATGCTATGAAGAAGATGGAGACTACAGTTGGGGAGGCCATCTGCTGCAGTCTCAGCGAGGCACCGTTTACTCCGGGGGATGAACCAAAGTTCCAGGTGTACCTGCCCAAGAGATTCGTCCATCTTCTACAAAACGAGGATCTTCGCTCTATTCAACCCGGGTGTCTATACCTGGTGTCCCACGGCTGCACGGGTAGCAATTCTACAGAGTTGACCATCCACATCGCTGACAAGCAGCAGTGTTAGATTTAAGTTTTAATGTTGTACATATGTTGTTGTTGTAATGTTTTATAAATAAACGAATCATAACAGACAAAAAAAAATAAAAAAAAACAAAAAATGCAACATATCAATATGTGACAGACTTCACGTATTGATATGTTGCATTTTTTTTTTTAAACTTCGCGGGTGACCTTGACCTTTGACCTTTGCATTTCACAATTACCCCCACTACTGTAATTACCCCCACTACCGCACTAGGATTCAAACCTGCTTGGATGCGAAAAACGGTCAGTCTGTTGCCAACTAGCAAACGATGAGCACCTTGTACGAGCTTTGCATACAACGAGTTATAACTCACAAGGACTTGTTCCCAACATGTTTACAAGACAATATCCCACTAACAATAAAAGAAGATGTCAAACGCTACAGGAGGGAAAATACAGGGTATTCGGAATACTCCTGGTATAAGTTCCACGATGGGGAAAAGTTTTGTAGGCCTTGTGGCGAGGCCGCCGTCAGAGACCTTCGGCGATTCGTACAGGATGGTGGTATAAAACAATTCGGATTTCTAGCGCCACTGTTTCGATTTGAAAATTACAAGGACACCTGCGCTATTTGTTCCATTCCATTGTATCGATGGAAAAAGTTTAGAACTGTTTAATTGGATTTTCTATACCCCCACCACTATTACCCCCACCACTTTTTCATGTACCTCCAAGCGCTGTGCCTCGGCTTCATTTCTACTCCAGCAGCCAACCTAGCAACATCAAGATGTCTCTGAACATTAGTTGCACAAGTTACGAGGAGGTGAGCATCAAGACTCAGCAGGAGCTAAACGACTTGTACAAGGAGTTGCAGCTGATGGTGGCACGAGGCTACCGTATAAACGTGCAGGTTTACGCTTGCAATATACGGAACACCCGGCAGCCAAAGGAAGAGCCTGGACACTCCTCGACAGCTTCCTCACCGGCGTCGATGAAGACCGAGCCAGACAACTTGGACTACTTCAGCTGACTAGCAGTTGTATTTCTTGTCCTAACCATTGTAGAATATGTATATTTTTTCATTATATTAAAGAAGTAAAAGAGCAAAAACACCTATCTTGTTACTGACATATAAGCTCAGTAACAAGATAGGTTTTTTTAAAACACAATTTGGATGACCTTGAAACTTCCCCCTCCACTGCTTTGTTACCCCCACCACTTGACTATTGGTGTACATGGCACATCGCAATTGGAAACCTCATTCCATCTTCAACAGCCACATCGACAACATCAACAATGGCAAACCTACCAACAGATGAAAGATGTCCTCACGCATGTTGTGACTTCGTCCACGAGTTGGAGAAGAGGATGCAGGAGAGGGCGATAAGAAGAAAGCAGATCCACTCAGAAAATATCATGATAGTCAACGGCTATCTTTTATTGTTCGGCCTTATTATGGTTGTACTTTTCATACTGTATGGCATAGTCACATGTGTCGGCAAGGTTGCAGAAGAAAACGCTCGCCACCATCAATTGGAAAGTTTCAATGTCACTTTGTAGGTTTTCCTTTTTTTTAAAACTTCGTTTGGATGACCTTGAAAATACCCCACTACTCCACCACACCCCCCACCACTTCACCATGTTCCTGCATGAGCATCACATCAACCGTCATTCCTTGTCCGACAAGCAACCATGGCAGACAACAACACCATCAGCCAAGCTGACTCCACTACTGATGTTGGTACAAGTACGGGTTGGACACTGTCGATCGATAGTGTACACTATTTGGAAACAATTTGCGAACGGATGAAGGAAATACTGCGGGACAACCCTGGAATCATAATACAAATGAATTTAAATTATGATTGGTCCCAAGTCAGAATGCAAGGGGACGATAACAACGGTCAACAATCTCCACAATATTCGCCCATGTCCCCGATCTACCCTTACGGCGAGTCTGACGTCGATGAAGATGAGGCTAATGAGGATGTGGGGGACAACGAGGCTGAAGAGGAGTAACCTTCATTCCTTTTTTTTAAAACCCAAATTGGATGACCTTGAGAATTCCCCCTCCACTATTTCCTTTTTTTAAAACCCAAATTAAATGACCTTGAAAATACCCCCTCCACATACTTTTGGTTTACCCCCTCTACTTTTCAATACTGTTACCACAGTCTGTAGCTCACATCATTCCTTGCTTAGCTATCATGGCGGACAGCACTCTTTCTCAAGTTGACTCCACTACGGATGAAGAATGGCCATTTTCCTGGAATGTTCATCTGCAAGACTCGGCAGAAGTGGATATGTTGCATAAGAAATTGGTGTATGTATTAAACGAAAACCCCAACATTGAATGTAGAATGACTATGGATTTCGATGCGACAGGGGTCCACACTCAACCTTCTACTTCCAGCCAGCCTGAACCTCAGCTACAGCCGAAGAACTTTACACATCTTTACACTCCAATACGGCCGGAGGATGTGGTTATCAGCGAGGCAGACTCTACTACAAGTTATATTGAACCAACGAATTGGAAGCTTGTTGTTGACACCTTACACAAGGTCGACTTAGTATGTGACAAATTAAAGGAATTGATGATGCAAGATCCTGGTCTTCGTTTTAAAATTGATTTGTTTTTCATCTGGGGAGCACCTGCACGGGGCTCTTCGTCTGACAGCTCTCTAAGTACAACGGATGAGGAGGAGGAAGAGGACGACTAGTTATCTTTTTTAAAACTCCGTTTGGATGGCCTTGACCTTTCCCCCTCCACTGAGTTTATTTAAGGTGCACTCTCAATGACTGCAGCATCATTTCATCGCGCGCCTTCACTACAGCAACATGGAGAGTCAACTCAACTACTATTGCGAACAGAAATGTTTTTCATGGCCAAATGACATTGATGTTGCGGATGGCCTGGCGTGTAGAAAATGTGAAGCTTTTGGTCAATGCATGTGTAAGTGCAAGTCTTGGAAGAAGCCGAAACCGGAGTTGAAGACATTCCATGTGTACCAGATGAGAGGGCATAAGTACACTTGTTGCCCTGAACGTTGCATTGAATTCACATTAAAACAGCTAACTGGCTGCAAATTGTGCAACAATCATTTTGCAGGTTTTTGCAAACATTATTTAGGAGCCTGTCAGTACAGATCAACTTGGCATACAGAAGCACTCACTATCAATGAAATCGCTATAGATACACAAGAGTAGTCTTTCTACTCTTTTCTTTTTTAAAACTCCATTTGGATGACCTTGAACTTTCCCCCTCCACCCACCTTAGTTTATATAAACCCCATTCCCACTGACCACAGCATCACTTCATCGTGCTCCCTCGTCAAAGCAACATCAACTATGGAAAGTAAGCGCATCTCATGTTGCGAGCATAGGTGTTTGGAGATACAAGGCGTCACATATTGTGCAAAGAAGCGTTGGGAGGAAGAGACGGGGACAACCTATTGCTGTGAGGATAAGTGTTTCCTCTTACCAAAGTGGCAAGTGGATGGGCTGGCCTGCCGGCAATGTGAATGCTTCGGATGTTGCAGGTGTAGATGCAAGAACCAACAGCTGCCACCACCGGTACTACAAACTTTCAAAATCTACAAATCCAAATACTTTTATACTTGTTGTCCGCAGCGGTGTATTAAATTTCACTTCTCCAATCTTACCAATTGTCGGAAGTGCTACGGACAACCTGATGGGTGGTGCACCTGTTTTCTGGACTCCTGCCGCTACAGATCGGATTGGTTTACAGATCCGTTGGAAATTGATGAGGTCGCCCAGGAAGCACAAGAGTAGTCTTTCTACTCTTCAACTTTTTTAAAACTCCATTTGGATGACCTTGACATTTCCCCCTCCACTTCCCCATATACCTAGAGTACACGGAGCCTGACAGTCAGTCACTCGGTGGCTGTCGTGGGGTGCGCATCGGTGTCGGCGCTCCGTTGTTAAGTTTTCAAGGTCGCAGTAACATGAAATTGCGGGCGTTGTACTGGTTCAAGGTCACCTGAGGGATAACCGATTGCCCATTTAGGCAGAGTCATGTCAGAAACTCGAGTTTAACTTGGCACTTTTGCCGTTTCTCGTCGAAAATTCGCTCCAAGTGGTCAAGGTCACGGGGACTCTGACTGAAACTCGGAGCGTAGTGCGAGAAACAGCAAAAGTGCCAAAAAATTTTAAGTTTCGGCATGACCTTGACCTCAGTGGCGTCGGTGACGTCATTTTGATGACGTAAGGGGTGATGACGTCATCAGCACGTCATTTCTGTGACGTCATGGGTGTGACGTCATCGAAATGACGTCATTAGTGATGACGTCATCGATTGCGTCATCGATGACGTCATCGATGACGTCATCGGTGAGGTCATTGACCTCGATGACGTCATCCCTCAGGTGACCTTGAACTGGGCCAGCGGCCGCAATTTTACACTACTACTGCTGATTCGAGTAGATATCCATTGCGAATTAAAAAACCAGTAGAGCGGCTCAATTTGTAAATAAGTTTTTATATTTATTGTTGTATTTGACTATTGATTTGTTTTTCAATTTATTTGTGTGCTATAATGGTTTATCCAATGTGTGATTTTTATTCTATTTAATTACAGAAATTAAAAAGGGAGGAATTGTGGTGTATTTATCTAATTTAATTAATAATATTTTATTTACAGTATAAATATAATTGTAAAACATGTGAAATTGAATTGGCATATCATCTAAGATTAATTCCAGTTTAGAACTCAAATGTATCACGCCACATCGGATGTTTGTGACGTCATGTCGTATGATGTAGTCTGTTGAATTTAATAAATTCCCATTGGCTGCCTGGATCACGCCACCATGTGCCCCACTGTCCGAGCCATCTCCCTCTCCAGTCAGTCCAGCATCAACCACCGTCCTACCCGGTCCGCGTAGCCTTGGGCTCTGCCAATTAACGATGTAGTTGTTATTTCTAACTCCCGATTCCCCTTTACCGGTATAATGTAGTATACTTCGGAACAAGTATACTACACCCCCGTCGCAGCAGACCTGCGTACTCAGCGAATTTCCAACCAAAGAATTATTGTTTCAACATCAAAGAACTTTGTGGCTGTCTTATATAATTAATAATCTTTACAAGGAAATATAATATATTTAATGGCATTATATTTCTGAGAAAATTATTTTTATTTAATAATTCATATATTAATATTTATATTACAATAAATGACTTTTTAAAGTAATAAAAGTGCATAATCCAAAGCTTCCATGCAAAAGGAAAGATTTGTTTACAAATAACAAAACATAAACATTTCAAATTTGACAAATATGCAGAAGACAGCTGATCAGCTGATTAGGAACAGATACCTTATATTTCCATATCTCTTGCTCCCATTATACAATTATTTTCCATGAGAATACCATGGGATTTAGCATGTAGGTTTGCTGCCATGGGGGTTTTTGATCAAATCTTAATTACTCACCACCTAGTGAAGTTTCATAAAAATTTTTATGAAGATATGTTGATAAATAAGCGATATATAACTTTTTAAAGATTTACCCATAAGAATAACATGGAAAACTTGATTTGAATTTTCTCTATAACCAGTTAAGCTATTTTAAAGATTCAAAAAACTAAATTGTTTGTTTTTTTAAGCTCTTTCAAATGGTTTTAGTTAAAATTGATGAATTTTGAAAATTTAGGCCCAAAAATGCCAAAAACCCATTTTTGACCCCTTTGAAACCCCATAAAACCCTGTTCCCATGACCCGACAATGCTGGTTCGCGAACTCATGAAAATAGACCTGGTCTTACACCTTCATACCAAATTTGATCAAAATCGGAGGTCCGCTTCAAAAGTTATCGGTACCACGGACACATATATATATATATACATATATATGAAAACGAACGAACGGTGTTTTTGGCTTCTGGGGACCTCAAAATGAAAAAGTAAAGTGGTCCCGGGCTTAGGTTTTACCATGGCTACTACCGTAATAGCGTATTCCCTATAGGGAAATTCGCTAAAAAAAGTAAAATGGCCTTTTAGCCATTAGTGAGCCATTATATGTTGAACATTCTCTTATCTCGCTTTTTAACTAGCATCTGACTCATGGTATAATCGTTCTCAATAAAATCGTTGTAGAGACTAATATTAATTTTCACTATAAAAAAAATAGTTTTATTAATTCTAATGTATGAATTACCTTTTAATTACTGTAATGTGTGTAAAACATACTTTTTTATTGTACATAGTAAATGGATGAATTCCTGTAACTTTTATGACAGGAAGATATTTGATAGTGGAATTAAAAATTAACAGAACACTTTTTTTCTAGATCTATGGCCATGTTATGGTACTGGTTTATTTGGCATCAATGTACAATGGATATTTTCACAAAGAAGGTAAGATATATACTGCATAATTTTTGAAACTTATTCATATCGAGTCAATAAATGTTTACTTCTCTTTTAATCTGAGACAATCGATGAAAGATTTTAAAGGATATTTGTAATTTAAGATGCAAAGGAAATCAGTTTTTACTCTACTTAAAGAAATTATTGATACGATAAAAATTTAGTGTATACATTTTTGAACTCTTTTTACAATCCCATTAAAAATTTTTTTTTTTTTTGTTAACCTGTTACACATTTATTGTAATTTAATGAAATTACTTTTATCCTTCTTTTGGTCTATTGCTATTAAAAAAAAAAACATTGTTTATATTGCAGGTATTTACTACGCGGCTCTTTGGGTTGATTTCATTTTCGCAATAGTTCAACTTCTAGAAGGAGCAGTGCTCGTATATGGAATTAAGTATGTAAGTTAAAACACATAACTTTATGTAGGCACTACACGTAAACACGGTTCTTATTCATTACTTATTCCACTTAAAAAATAAATCAGCTATGTGCGGAATTGAAAAAAGCTTTTAAATTGTAAGAGAAAAACTTTTTTATATGATTCCAAATCATCATGTCATAATTTTTATTGCTTTTTAGACAAAAAACTAGATTCATAAAGTGTGATATAAAAGTTGATAATAATGTTATTGATAATAACACTATTATAATCAATTCGTTTATGTATGTAGTTATGTACTGTACAAACATTAGTAGAAAAAATTAGATAGCGTAGTTATGAACGAATGATAAACAATTTAAGTTTACAAATACATTTTATAGCTTACTATGAAAATATAATACTTAATTACAACCATTAATAATAAGAGGAAACTCATAAAAGATCGTAAGCTTACACCAAGTAAGCTTTTGCGTTTCAAAGTTGTGCATAAGACTTTTATTTATTCATTTATTTGGAAAAAAGTTAAGATGTAGTTAATACTAATATCATAAATATAGAATATTATTTAATAAGGTGTTGACAGAAACTGTCAGGATTTCACGCTCTATGAAGTCGCACTTAAGGTGGGTTGCCACAGTTAAAGCCTCTCTAGAACTTTAATATGTTTCTATTTTACGTTCATACTTTTTATCACGTCCGTTGCAATTAGTTCCAAATATGTCCAAATAGTAAAAAATGATATAAAAATTGACATAATGAAGCTGTATATTATAAACAAATTTCAAACACGTTGCTTAAAAAGGTCTCAAACGTACAGGTTTTACAAAATACAGCTTCTAGACCAATGAGAGAATTAGACAAAAGTCGTGTTTTAATATAAAATAGCCAACTCCTAAATCTACATATTAACTACAGTGATTACCAGTAAAAGTTGCAGTACAACCAACGATTGTATTTTGTCTTAAATCCACTCATGAGATATTTAGAGTTTATAACATCTCACTGTAATAAATTTTGTAGCTTTAATCTGCAAGCTGATAAAATATCCACCATGTTTCTACTTACACTCCCTGTAAAAGATCATTTATCATTATTTTTGCATATAAATGTTTTAATAAATGTATTTTTTTTATTAATCGTTATGTTTTTTACAATTGATTAATATTCAATATTTTTTAAAAGCTATTTACCATTTAATTCAACATCCAGGTCTGTTACATATGTTTATTAATAAGGCAAGTTTGATTCTTTTCCTTTTTTCTTAGCTTGCATGTATCTCAGGGGAAATCCGGCAAACCGTTAAAGAGGTAGTGTAATTTATTCAAGCAGAATCCAATCGTAATTACATTGAGCTACTCCCTTCAGGCTTTTAAAATATCAATGTTAATCTTAGGGAATAAAGGTAAATTATTGCGTTATTGGACGAGTTTTAAAACAACATTAGGAAGAACAACTGATTTTAAAACTAATTGGGTCCAGATCAACTGAACTGTTGGTCGAATTTTGATTAGTTGGCGATCTCTAGTATGTTTAATTAAATAAGAAACATGAAATGCTTTGTTTAAACAGAAGACGATCGGCCTGGTGCTCCTCAGCGCCGTTGTCGGAGTGGTCATGATGGCTACAGACGTGGTGGGAGACGTCCTTCTTGCTTTGAGCTTCCCTGACCTCATGATAGCACAGCAACTGCTGGCTGCTTTGGTTCTCATTGCTTTTATAGGCAAGTACAAATCAATAAATACCCTATTTTATTGTAATCCATTGTATAGGGTTACATTTTAGTCAAGAATGAATATGTAAAATACCGTGTACAACTAAATTAGCCCAATAATTCATTTTAATCGCTTTACATTAATCTGAACACTAAATGAATTAGTTAAAACTGTGTTCGTTACATCATGTTTTTAAAATATATTTTGGTTAAGTAAGACCGTTCAATTTTTTAAAACAAGGTTTGTTAGTAAGGGTGATTTGTTACTTTCAAGACAAAACGCACAAATTACAAAATTAAAGGTGATAAGAAGGCGATAAGACGTGATAAGACGTGATGTAGCTGCATACGTCAAGGGGTCACATACGTTACAATAGTCAATGAGATCCAAATGAAAAAACCTACTTTGTGACCGCATAAGTCAACGACCTCATGATAGGTGTTCCTTACGTCAATAATATCAATCGAAACCCACATATCATTCCAAATGAGCTCGAACGTTAGAAGAAATTGTACTAGATACAAGAATCTTTCACAGGTGGCCGTAGGCATCAGTGTCATGAAGAGACTGAGAAACAAATATTGCGTGTAAATACGCCAGGTGGAGGGAGTGAAAGAAATGGAGCAGGAAGACGAAAGGTTAACCGTTGACCAATGAGTGTTACAAGTTGTAACATACCTAAAATTAGCACTTCATTTAATTAAAATATTTAACAAAAGCTGATCACTACAAGCATATTGACTTACAAACTGCCTTTGTAAAATAAAGAGGTTTTTTCACTTCCATTAAAACGTTGCCAATTGGAAATATGTTTAAAACGTTTATTAGTTGTTCGTATTACTTAGTTCTTTCTAAAGTATGCTTTTGGCATCGTTTTTCCATACCAGTATATTAGAATCAAGAAGGAGAAACAAGGTTAAGTGATTCAGAAAGAACGAAAATTCAAGCAAGTTAGGATCTGAAAGCAAGTTTGTTTCTGAACAACATTAAGTGTGGACTGCAACTGATAGACTATTGTTAAACTAATATTTTATAATATAATTATATATTACGATTAAGTCTAATTATTTCTTATTGATATAACACATGAATCACTACCATAATGCTAATGGATGTATTTTCATTTAGTCCAATGACGTAAATACCCCCACCAGTCTTTCCCTCAACTAACTACCACTAGGCTAAGACCAATCATTCTCAAGTGAGCTTTCTAGCTAACAAGTCACTTCGGACTCAAAAGTAAACGATTTAAAAGTGCACCTTCTCCACTCGTATACGCCAAAAATCTCAAAAATGAATACGTTTAAGTTGTTAGGAAAACGTGCTAAAACATTCGGAGGAAGGCCTGCCAGAAAAAGAAGAAACACCTATCGCACATTCCTGCGGTTGCATAAAAGGTTTTTTAAACATCATTTAGATAAACTTGACCTTTGTGACGTATATCATCCCTTGACGTTTGCAGCTACGTCACGTCTTATCACTTATCGCTTTTCTTTGTGCGCTTTGTTTTGAAAGTAACACAACTCCATTACTATGTTGCATTTCATGAGATATTTGACTTTTTACATTACAATTATTTTCCTCATAAACGTCCATTAAATGAAAAATTATGAAAATTATCATACTATACGTTTAATTCTATCTTCCCTGTGTACTTATTCCATGCATATTTAAATAATGAAATTATTTGGACAAAAATTTTATAATATCTAAATATAATTTCAGGAGTCAGGGGCTACATGACATTCTGCGTTTACATGTATTTCAACCACTTGAAGGACGAAGTCTTCTTGAAACGTAAATTAGACAATACGATTCCGGATATCATACATAGCTCTTTAAAAGAAAATAGTGGAGGGTTACCGACTAACAATAAGGTTGTGTGAATATAGACTGTGTGGTCTTACTAATAACAAATAAAGATTTTTAGCAGATTTATTTTTTTTTATATTCCTGCTGTAATTTTAAATTAATGCAAAAACAGTGCTAGGTAACCATGAATTTATGAAGAAATTACTATTAAATCGATAAATAATGAAAAAAAGTTGGAACAATTTCCACAAATCAGTTATTTACTCATGTGATAAAAGACTCATAATATTTTTTATAATAAAAAATTACAACTGAAGGAAGAAATGCATTTGAGGGTCCCAGTGCAAAAATGATTGCTTAATTATTGTCAAATCGTTAAAAAGTCGCATAACATATTCTCAAAAGTTTTGCTCATATTTATTTATAAAAAGAACAAGGTATAAAACACCTTATATTTTACACATTTTGATTACTTTTGTATTCCATGGCCTTGACATTTAATATTAAGTATCTACTGACTAAATTCGCTGTAAAAAAATATTTTATGAATCATATAACATAATTTCAGAATTAAATATCATCTATGTTATAATGACAATACGTAACCTTTCTACAAATTAATAATTTAACAGTTGAAACATTCATATTAAAATTGCCATGAAAATAGTATTATAAATTTATTCTAAGCGAATGGCAAGAGTAGTATTATACAATACACGTCACAACTATCATCGCCTGTCGACCCGGATATTGACTTTCCGGATGACGTGCTTAATATTACAGTTTCCGGCACCGGAATGAAAAATTCAAAATCTCATATCCGACATGTTTAGTATCAATAATGTAATTTAATAAACTATTATTTTGCAGTATTTTTTTCATTTATTTATATACCGGGGTCCATAAAATATTCATCCTCTTTTTAAAAACTTAATTGAACTTACAGATACATGAACACTGCTACAAATTGCATGAATTGAAAGATAAATCTCTCAATTTTTGTTTTATAACACTAAAGTTGCTCAATATCTTGCCCGTTTACAGTGAAACCCGTTTTTAGTCTATTTTGCAACTCTGCCTAAACGTGGTAATTACATCCCGGCTTACTGTTGTCACCGCAACGCGACCCTTTCTCGGAGCTCTGGCAGGGTTTGAGGTAATGACGGGATGCATACCTCGTCCTTCACATAGCCCTAGAGAAAGAAATCGCATACAGTAAGGTCCGGGAAACGGGGTGGCCACTTTAGGAGAGCTAAGTCATTCCCAGCATAACGGCCAATCCATCAGGGAGTCTCTCATTCAAAAATCTTCGGACATCGTTGTGTCCATGAGCTGGAGCCCGCAAACTGCTCTGATTAGTTGGAGCATGTCTTTCAAAATGTCTGAGGAACTCACTCTTGACAGTTATTAAAGAAAAAAACATCCATGATATCCTTAAGACATAGAAGAGGTTTTCTTCAATTGTAGGCGTTTCATGAAAAACAATTATGTTGTTTCAATTGTACATATGACAGTAAACAAAAAGCGTAACAATCGACAATAAACATATGCTCATGAAACTTAGAAAAATTCTATTTAATCACATGTGAGTCACAGTGTCGTGGAACAAAAATTAAGTGAAATATATGTTTTTAAAATAGGATGAATATTTTATGGACACCCGGTATTATTGTAAAAGTTTGCTATTTCATATTTTAGTACTAATCTGTAAGAGCCTAGCACTATAATACTGGACTTGTTAGTTTGCTTATCCAATAAATATAATCAATTTACATAAGTCTGCTTACATCTTGGGATGGCGCCGGGATCTAATGGAGAGCTGCTGTATCTCCCAAATTGTATGAATAAGTGAGTAAAAGAGGTTGGTGGGCGCTGTACCGTAAAAGGGTCTGGGATTGGCCTTGTTTCGGTGGAGGACCTAAGTGTGCCTCACACTGCTGCTGAAGGTCTTCAATCATGTGTCGTCTTTCAAGGCATCATTCAAAGGTAAGTTCGTCATGGAAGCAGAGGCTCACCTTTACTTTGTGTTACCATGGATTAAAATAAAAATAACTGGAGCGTTAACTGAGGTGGCGAAATAGCACTAGAATCGAGCCGGTTTCCCCCCTCGGTTGTGCCGCTGCAGAGCCTGCCGCATGTCATCTGAAATCATTATTGTTTATTCGTACACAACATCATTGTTTAGTTACGGACAACTAACTTACAGTGGTGGTAGTATACTCAATAGACGAGTTTTCTTAGATAAAAACCAAGATAAATAGTAGTGCCAAGTTATTAATAGGCCTACTTTTAATAATAAAGGTGAAAACGCCATATGAAAAACACGATATTTTTTTGAAAAAAAAAAATGTAAGGATGGTTATGCAACATAGAGAGTCGAGATAAAATTTCTCAAAATAAAATAAATAGTAAGAAAAAATCCATGATTTTTCACGCAACTAAACTAGGTTTATATTTTGATCGGCAAGCATTATAAGAATAAATTATTTAATCTTAAATACTTTATCTATTATTTCATAGTTATAATAAATTGTGTCTCTACTGTTCTGCAAAGACACTTATAAATGTATTTATTATTATTCAGTAACCAAATTCATAATTGTCGATGTATTTTACTTTAACAAAAATTTCGAGGACAACATAAACTTACACAATACGAACACACTGTTTAATCCACGTAAAAAGTTAAACTATTATACAAGGTGAAAAATTCTGAAAACGATATAGTATCTTTAAAATTATTTAAGGAAATAAAAGTAAACCTTTTATAAATCGATTTTTAGGGACAAACTCTACTTTATAAAATATTTCCTTGGACCTTTCCAATGTCCTTGGACCTCCAAAGGTGGGACGGTCCACAAGGAGTCAGAAGCAGTTCTTAAATGAGCACAGGTCAATATGTACATCAAATTAAAGATCTCTAAAAAATAGCAGGCTTTCAAACTTTGCATTAAAATCACATTGCTTTTTTCCTCAATATGATTTTAATTCATAGTTTGACCTGCCATTTTTGACTAAGTAATCCTTTTGAGGTGGGGTTTGTGGCATTGTTCTATATTCTTAGATATATTTAATTTACTGTACATATTGATCTATGCTTACATTTAATATTTTCTCCTGACTCCTTGTGGACTGTCCCCCTTAGAGGTCCAAGGACAATAAGCACTTTATGATGAAGACTAAGTCACTCAAAATTCATTTGCAGTTTTAGTCTTATCACTTACTTTTAAAGATATTATATGGTTTACAGACTCTTTTTGCACCCTTTATAAGAATCGACAGGACTGCGAATAAATTATTGAAAACTGTCGTAATGTTATTAGTTTTAGATTTCTAAACTAAACTTCAAATGAATTTTCCGTCAAACCACCAACTGTAGTTTGTAAAATAAGTAAGAATCACATCTTGGAACTGAAATTTCTGGTCTTAGTGGCCCATAGGAGAATTAAAAAGATATTAATTTTTTGAAACTCATTTGCAGGAAAATCTCGTCTTGAGCACATAATTACAAACATAACACTATCTGAAATATAAAAAGTGTTCTTAGGATAAATATGTAATGTGTATTAAAATTTTTAAGATATTTATAATGCCTATTCTCTCTATAATATGTAGAATTATATATAGGTGATGTGTTTAAATATTATTAATCACAAGTTAAAATGCAACTAGTTTTTATTAGTTGTCCTGTTATAAATATGAAAACCCGTAAAAAGTCTTATATACAGTAAAGTTTAGTGGGTTTAAATTTATAAATAATTAAATAGTACGAAAGCATAAATTTTGAATATGTATAAAGTTTTATCTCCATGATGGAAAATAGTCTGAAAAAAATGTTTTAATACCTTTAAAAGTTAAATGAAATCAGTTACAACAACTAAAACTTTACCAGCTGATTTATGGCGTTGGAGTTTAATTGTTTTATTATTTTCTTTGATATTTATTGTACACAGCATAAGTCATTTTTAAATAGAATTAACAATATCAAGATTTATAGCTTACAATGTGCCGTAAGCCGGCACATTTAAGACATTTGACATAAGATACTCAAATCTCAAACAATCTAAATATATCCCAATATTTATACAAAAATGGTTAAAAATGGCCAGATCTACATCATTGTCAAAACCGTTTAAAAGGGGTTATAAATGCTTGTTTAGTCTAAGTAATGCATATAAGTGTTCAAAATTATTGCAAGAGACAAGATGCAGTACAAAATAAAACATAAAAAATACAAAATAACCCCCTCCCCCCTTGGAGGGTCAATGTCAATAAGTACTTTGAGATGTAGGATTTGAGACTCAAAATCAGTTTGTAAAGTTTCAGTTTGGTTAATTAAATAAATAGTTTTAAGGAAATTACCGTTTTCAGACTTTTTCGCCCTGTATGTACACGTGTTTATTTAATAACGAATGGAATTTTTGTTGAAGGAAAGCTTTGTCATATTTTAAAAAAATAGAAATATTGAAACAGTTGAGGAGGTTAAGAAATTGATTTCTTTATCATATAAACCCGTATTGTTAACACAATGTCGTTTAACTAATTAATTAATCTTTCCAGAAGTTACTGACGACAAAAATGACTAAAATAAGTCTTTTATATTATATTTAAATTAAGCCAAGCCAAACTCTCTTTATTAGAAAAATCTGTAAAACTGTGTCTAATTATCTTACATAAAGTCCAGGTTGAAACCCTTAATACTCTGACAGTTTAAAAAGTCCGTAACTCTATAAGGCATGTTCAGTAATTAATGATTTTAACTTTTTCTTAGTCGGTTACTTTCTGTTTTCATGGACTGAGGTAGGGTTTCAAAATGTTAAATACTATTTTACAGGACATGATAAAAAAAATAAATAACCTGGTTTTGCGTTTAGGTGGTTTATTGTTGTTGGACCGTTTTGGAGGCTATAACGGGTTTGATGAAAAGTGTTGATGGTTGAAACAAATTTATGAGTAGTGAGAGAAGCAAAACACAATCAAAGGTACAATAATACGACATACTCTGAATAAAGTTATGTAACGTCTGTTAAAAAGTTGTTTTAAATGGAATCGCACTTGTTGCCATTGAGGACAATAACTGCCGGTAGTACAGCTGTTACTTTCATTGCTCTCCTTCCATTATGCTTGTTATTATGTAGTAGCTTTTTTTGTTCCTGTCCAGATATGGGTTAACATGTATTACATGAGTTTATTATTGAAATTAAATGATTCGTTACTGAATTAGATAACGTTATTTAAATGTTTCTCAATTAAATCATCAGCTTAGAAATAGAGATACGAGATATTTCTAGATTGTCAGGTTTCACTCCAATGCTGCAAAACCTATAAGATAAAATATATCAAAAGAATGGTACTAAAAATATAAATATAAGAATATTAATGTGAATTGGTAATGATAAAATTTTTATAATCATTGTCTTCTACCAGGAATCAAAATAACATTAAAAAAATTATTTGCATTTTAAATTTTGAAAGGATGAATACTTTATGTTCTACTAAGTAAATTCTTTATGCACTTTATGGCACTAAAAACTGATATTCATGACAGCACTGTTATGTTTAATAATACCAGTCGGGAAAAGATTATTTTTAATAAATTAAGCAAACATTCCCAAACGTTATAAAAAACTACTAATTAAAAAAAAATAAAAAAAACTTTAAAATTCCGATTAATTATTATTACGTATAAACATATTTCATCAGCTTATGCTGAAAGGGCCACATTTAATAGAAGCTAAGTTCATATTAATATCATATTGAATGATTATATCGCATTTTGTAACGAGCAATTTAGTGTCCAGTGGCAATACTGTAACTGGTGATTAAATGTTTTGCCTGCGTGTCATGACTGTATAATGTACTCTCGCATGCCAGTACTTTTGTAGCTTTCGTCTGATGAGCGCGTCATGTAACGTTTTGATACGTTAAGTTGGTGTTTCCTCTATATATTATATTGAATAGTTTTTGTGAGGTAAATTTAATGTGTGTGCATCAGTTTGGATATTATTGTAATATTTCATTCAACACAACACACGATTTCTAACATTGTAGCCTAAGTAAAATTCGATTATAAATCATTAAAAACCAGTGATACTGCGGGAAAAGTACAAGAAACAGTATGTACGTAACTAACAAGGAGAAGATACAGTTTATGCCGCATGACTCAAAGGAGAAGAAAAATATAAAACCGTTAGAGCCTGTTTTATTCGCTCTTAATATGCTGGGAAAATTACCGTTAACAAAAGATAATTCAGGTAAGAGTATATCTCCTATTATAATTTAATATATAGAAGGTACCAGAACTATCTGGAACCATTTGTTATATTTGTTCCTTGCAACAAAACGAAAACATGCTTTTTGTAATAGTTTATTTATGAAATCGTGTTTTCGAATAGAAAAATCTCAATATATCCGTCATTTAAGGTCAGATGGTTTAAAACTTGGTAATTATGAATAGTCAATTAAAATATACGCATTTAAAGTGTTTTGTAAAATTTTTTATAGTATTTCACATTTTTAGATATTTAACTTTGACAATTTAAAATGGCCACCATTTTCAAACAATGTAAAAATTCATTAGTCTTAATTTACGTAATAATCAGGCCAATGTTCAACTCAATACCTAAGTGGTTTTAAGAACCTTATGTCGAAAGCCAAAATTATACAAGGTGTTCGAAAAAGAACGTTCAGGAATTCAGGATGTTATTGCCAGAATTAAAGAAAGAAAAAATCCTATTAACATACGATTTAAATGCTTCTTTAAGCCGCTAGCAGCCATTTTGTTTTTTACACTTAATTAATTTTATTTCTGTAAAAAAAGATTGTATTAAACTGATACTTGGCATGAACCTATATTACACCAATGTCTATTTTCAGAAAAATAATTATTTTTTCTGATGTTCATTTTCAAAATTGCGGCCATATTAAGTATTTAATCTCAAATTTCTTAAAAACAATAAATTTGATAAACATTTACAAGAGACACGAAAGTTGACTATTTAAATTATCTAAACATTAATACCAATTTTAAGAAGATCCGGCAATAAATGACGGAGTTATTGAGATTTTTCTATGAAAATAACCAAAATTTGCATTGATTATAATGAAAAATCACTGTTCTGCAGTAAAATCTCAACTACCCCGTTCTTTGTTTTCGGATGTTTACGAAATTGGTACCATTGTTTAGATAATTTAATTTGTCAACTTTTTTGTCTTTTGTAAAATAAAAAAAAAAAAAAAATACCGTTTTTGAGAAATTTGAGTTTAAAAACTTTAAATGGCGCCATTTAAAAAATGCACATTGCAAAAAATAAGAATTTTTCTACAAATTTGTCTACTAGTATGAATAAGGTTTATGCCAAATATGACTTAAATACACATATCCGATACGGAGATAAAAATTATTAAGTGTAAAAACAAAATGGCGGCTAGTGACTTAACGAAGCGTTCTAACAACTATTTGCTTATTTCGATGTGGGCAATAAGCTTCTGAATTCCCGAAACGTTTTTCCGAACACCCTGTATACAGATGGACAGGCAGTAAACGAGGTCCCGGAAACCCATTTTTATACTGTAAAATATGTTTGTCTACATCCAAGGAACAAATATACAAAATGATTCTATAGAGATATGGTACATTCTGTACAATGGAAATTATTTTAAATATTGAAATACTTTTAAAAGTATCTGCAATACAATGCTAATTTTTTCAAAAAACGGTACAAACTTTGTAAATTAAGTTATTATTTAAACAATTATAATAGTGTCCTATAAATAACAAGTGTAAAATATTCTTGGACGTTTAATGAAGTAGTTTATACGTGGAATGTTTTATCAGTACCAGCATGCATTTTAAATTCTAATTTGAAACAAAACATAAGAGAATAAAGTTAATGTAATTATTATTTCCTTATATGTTATAAGTATTATTAATATAATGGGTAAATTATATTAAAGAACAATTTTTCTTCCAGGATGTCTCGTTTTCCGGCTTGTCTCCTTTACCATGCTCAGATCTTTGGTGACATCTTTAATCCAAGTGTATTTAGTAGTCATAATATTTTTGTGGAAAACAAGCCACAGCAAATATTGGGAGACTTTTGACAAAACATTGAACAGCATTGATGACTTGTTGCTTCTCAACTCTTGTTTCCACGGTGTCCTTTGCACTTGGAAAGCCGCCCCAGCAATAGCGAGGGCCAACCAACGGTGGAACGAGTTCAACGTGAGTTAAAAATTCTGAAAATATATAGATGCAAATCAAAGTAGTGTCGTGTGATAGTCACAATATTTTATTCCTTGGCTGCAATTGAGTTAGGACTTATTTTAAGATTTTTATCAAAGACATGTCAGATACTTATTTGATATTATAGCTACACATGAATTTAGAAAAACAATTTGTTTAAAAAAATTGATATATTTCGGGCTTCCTTCTGAGCCCATCCTCAGTCTAACCTAATTTACAAAATAAAAATATAAACAATTCTTTTCATATGTAGCAAGAAAACATATGACATATAGTATTAAGCAAAAAGTTGTACAAAAATAATACGAATTAATTTGGTGTTATGTATCGAACTATTAATTACCATGAAGACAAATACATACCGTAATGAATTGACATGTCAGATTCCAAATTAAATTGCTTGATTTCGTACATCAAGTACAGTAGTTTTTTTAATTAATTTCTAAATGTGTGTATAATGGAACGAAATTGTATCTAAACATAAAATATAGAGATGTATAACATTTGTGTTAAAAATGTTATCTAACTATTTAGAAAATAGTTATCAATATTTAAAGTTTTTCAAACCATACTTGCCTACAATTAATATGTTTCCGTTCGAGAGAGAAATTATCGTCGTGAGAATTGTTTCATTTACATTCAAAATCTCATTTTATAAAAATTTTTCGATAAATTTTGAATTTTGTACAATTTTAGATATATTAAATTCTATAAAACTTCAAAAATATATTTTGGATGTAAAAAAGATTTGCTCACTACTTTCAATATTGTAAAAGTAGTTAAAATTTTTAAATTACTTTTAAGCTTTGTAAAATTACCACTAATATCTATTAGGTCAGCATAAGAAACAATTATACAAGTAAATTTTTGTGGTCAGAAATTTAACTACGCAAAGTTGAATATTATACGCTTAAAACTCAATTGTAACCACACTTATGGATTTGTGTGTGGGTGGGTCTGTATAGGTGTATAGGTTTGTGTGTAGGTATTATTTTCAAATAAATTATTTGATCATAACCCAAATTAACAGTTTTTATTTTAGAAAAGCAAAGTTGGTACTACATAGTTTGTTTTAATAATAAATATGTATTATTCATTAAAAAAATCATTTAGAGTCGCACAAAAATCTTACTTAAGGCCTATGATGTTGTTGAGGTGATTTCAGTATAGGCCTAGTCCTTAGATCATTCTTTTTTATATGTTAATAAATTTTTAGGATGAATGTAGGTTTATTCTCTCAACTCAAGGGACCGGATAAATACCTCCCTCTTTCATTGTTTTATTTGTTTATTCTATTTAATTATTCTAAATCATCTGTTTAAGTTATTCGAGAACAAAAATGTTCGTACAAATAAAAGACTAACAGCACTTCACAGCAAATGTTTAAGTAGAAATGTAAATTGGTTATGATTTAATTTACTATGGACAAAACTAATTACTAAGATAATTTGTTATTTACAGGTGAGCCTCGAAACATTTTCAAAACTTAAAGTCTCTTCGGTTGTTTTGAACTATTCACATTTATTTGTGATTTTTATTGCCGTGTATACTGGAAGTATTTTATATTTTCAATTTTCAATCCACGCACATTCGTTTAGAATGTTAAAGAATGTTCTAAACTTTATGTGTGTGTTTTACTTCATTTTGACAGTGTTTCTTTGGATTGTTATTTGCTCCATGACTGTAGTACCTGCTGAAATACTTCGGAAAACCTTAATTCAGGTAATGTATTGATGTATATCATGTTTATAAACACAAATTATTAAGTATAAATTTTATTCACATTTCATTTATAATAAATGAAATCCATTTATTTACCATAAATTAATGAGTGTTTTTGATTAAACTGTTCTTATCACCTTAAATGTGTGCTTTCACAAACTTAAATCAATTAGAGTACAAACAAATAATAAAACTATACCTACTATTGGATGCTTTTTCAATTGGATTAGATACAGTTTTATACTTGTCATTTAGTTATAAAAATGTTTTCCGAGAACTGCTAATTACTATAGTCGTGGTCATTCTTATTGGTGGGTGGATCAATCAGCTGATGCAACCTATTACCTTAGTAAACTGTTTCCAGAAGGTAATAGTAACTGTTTTTATTGGAATCATAATTTAACTGTTTGTAAACATTCATTTTAGAGGCAGCTTATCTTGTACATTTATAATTTTTTTTAAATACTTTTTATTTTGGCCGAATGATTTTATAAATTAATTATTACTTGTTTATCAAGTGAAATAGATGGAAGGATACATAATGAATATATATGTTAAACAAGGAAAACATTAACGTAGGCTATAGGAAACGTAAAAACGTGAGGAAATGTGTTATGAGTTATATAGGATAAAGGTAACCTAAAAAGTTTTGTAATGTTCATCTTTCATTAAAACTGACAAAATTTTGTCTGATGAGACCACGACTAAGAGCCACGAAAGACAGAAACAGGCTGTATAGTTTAAGTGTGTGGTGTGAAAAAAATAGGCTATACACTAAGGATTTACACTGTATCAATTATAAAAGAAGTATTCCCAAAGCATTATCCAAACTCAACACTGGTCTTCATAATACAGTATTTCGCTCATATCAGTGTAATTTTTTTTAACTCTTCTATAAATCACAATAAATTGTCTTAGTAGACATAGTCTGAAGAGATTAAAAAAAATTGTATGAGGCTTGTTCACACTTTTCGTCGAGCGTAGTCCTACGCATGAGGTGCCTTCCTCTTTCATAGACGCATGAGGAAGCATGATGTGTACGCAACATTAATGATAAACTAACTAAAATACGTGTGTAAGTTTTTTAAGAAACTATAACTTTACAAAAATATAGCTTGTAGAAATGTATTAAAAAATTTTTATGGTTTAACAATAACGACAAGTTAGAAAGAAGGCTGTGTCCATAACAGCTGACAATATAATAATATGTTTGTAACCGTTACTTTATGATTATGGTTGAAGCAGCTACTGTTACGATTTAGAAACAGTTTACGAAGAAAAAAGGTTGTAACAACTGATTGGCCACAAGCCAATAAGCCTGTCCAGGACTATATTAATGAATTTCTTTTACTAGAAGAAGATTGTATATTCGTGAAATCTTAGTTTGGAGCATTGTACGAAAAATATTGAAATTAATAAAAATGTTTATTAGTCGTATAATAATTCTAAGTCTGAAATCAACTGATAGCTGTAACAAAATTTAATATGTGAAGTAAATAATATTGCTTTTCAACAAAATAATTTTAGTAGAATAAATGTCCGTTCACTTACACTATAAAATTTTTATTTTCATACAAAGCGTCGAAATAAATTTATTTGTTTTCAAAGATAAATAATTAAATACATGATTTCAAATTAACGACTAATATTCTCTAAATCAGTCAACGTTCACAAACGCTTACACTGTCTAATATTGGTGGAGCTGCTAGCTTGTACAGGTGACCTGGTTCAGGCATTCGATCGCACATTGCAGATATACATTGTTGCCAAATCCGTTGTTGCAGACTGTCAGCATTCTGCCAGGACAGCTTGTCATATGCCATCACCTGATGTGGGTGGAATTGTTAGCTTGTACAGGCGACCTGGCTCAGAGGTTCGGTCCCACTTTGCAGATATACATTGTTGTGAAATCTGTTGTTGCAGACTGTAAGCATTCTGCCAGACCAGCTTGTCATATGCCATCACCTGATGTGGGTGGAGGAGTTAGCTTGTACAGGCGACCTGGCTCAGGGGTTCGGTCCCACATTGCAGATATACATTGTTGTGAAATCTGTTGTTGCAGACTGTCAGCATTCTGCCAGACCAGCTTGTCATATGCCATCACCTGATGTTTGTGGAGGAGTTAGCTTGTACAGGCGAAATGGCTCAGAGGTTCGGTCCCACATTGCAGATATACATTGTTGTGAAATCTGTTGTTGCAGACTGTCAGCATTCTGCCAGACCAGCTTGTCATATGCCATCACCTGATGTTTGTGGAGGAGTTAGATTGTACAGGCAAAATGGCTCAGAGGTTTGGTCCCACTTTGCAGAAATACATTGTTGCCAAATCTGTTGTTGTAGACTGTCAGCATTCTTCCAGACCCAGTTTTCATATCCCATCACCGTCTGACTGGGTGGGGAAACTTTTACAAGTGACCTGGTTAAGGTGTTCGGTTGCAAATTGCATATCTACATTGTTGCCAAATCTATTGTTGTAGACTGTCAGCATTCTTCCAGACCCGCTTGTCATTCGCCATCACCTGATGTGGGTGGAGGAGTTAGATTGTACAGGCAACCTTACTCAGGGGTTCGGTCCCACTTTGCAGATATACATTGTTGCCAAATCTGTTTGTTGGAGACTGTCAGCATTCTGCCAGACCAGCTTGTCATATGCCATCACCTGATGTGGGTGGAGGAGTTAGCTTGTACAGGCGACCTGGCTCAGGGGTTCGGTCCCACTTTACAGATATACATTGTTGTCAAATCTGTTGTTGCAGACTGTCAGCATTCTGCCAGACCAGCTTGTCATATGCCATCACCTGATGTGGGTGGAGGAGTTAGCTTGTGCAGGCGACCTGGCTCAGGGGTTCGGTCCCACTTTGCAGATATACATTGTTGCCAAATCTGTTGTTGCAGACTGTCAGCATTCTGCCAGACCAGCTTGTCATATGCCATCACCTGATGTGGGTGGAGGAGTTAGCTTGTACAGGCGACCTGGCTCAGGTTTTCGGTCCCACTTTACAGATATACATTGTTGTCAAATCTGTTGTTGCAGACTGTCAGCATTCTGCCAGACCCAGTTGTCATATCCCATCACCGTCTGACTGTTTGGGGAAACTAACTTTTACAAGTGACCTGGTTAAGGTGTTCGGTTGCAAATTGCATATCTACATTGTTGCCAAATCTGTTGTTGTAGACTGTCAGCATTCTTCCAGACCCTCTTGTCATTCGCCATCACCGTCTGATGTGGGTGGAGCTGCTGGCTTGTACAGGCGACCTGGTTCATGCGTTCGGTCGCACATTGCAGTTCTACTTGATCACCAGTTTCCTGATCAACCTATTTAGCATTTACGGAGTGCTCGTTTACCTTCTGAGTGACTCCTCTATGGACTTCAGTTTCGTGCCGCAGTCGCTTGTGGCCAACACGTGTTCAACGTTTGTTATATTCAATTACGGCCATTGGGCTCAACAAAGCGTTAGTATTTTCTTGGTACCTCATTATATAAAACCATTATATTAATTCAAAAACTATATGTTTATATGGTATTTTACACAAACCTTAGCTTCATGAGTTATTGGTAAATATCTCATGATATATACTATTTAAATGAATAATTATATACACCCACATTTAAATAAATATATTAATTTAAAAAATAGTACATAAGATAAATAAACAATTTTCAAATTTACATGTGTATCTAATTTATGTATCTAGCTTAAAAAAGAACATAAGTGGATGAATTTCAAATAACACATATCTTACAATAGTACTTTGCTATTAATTTTTCCTACTCCTAAAAATAATAAAAGTATATGGTTTTGTAAGAATGTTAATATTAATAAAGTACATAAAACTGTTACGTTCTAAGGTAGTGAAGTAGTTTAAATTGATCAATTACGTAAAAATATGAAACCTATTTTCTCGTTTTTCTTCGTTTTGGATGAGAACTGTTAACATAAAATATTTAATAATAATCCAAATGTTTTTACTGTATTGTTTTTGCTTTGATTTACGTGGGTCGTTTCTATAATATTCCATATTAAGTTCATAATTGCCATAATATATTTTGATGGCTTCCTAAGAAAGCCAAACGATACAGAAACAATGAGAACTGCTAATTCATCATCACCAATACGGTTTTTAGATACATCACCCTCAATTTAAGTCACAAGAAAAATATTTTCTTATGAATGTGTTATTCTGAATGTTTAAAGGAATAATGAAAGTCGTGGCCTCGAAGTCATTCGGGGGAATGGTTTTGCAACGTTTCCAAATTGCCAGTGAAGGTTATTAGTTTAATAATATGATTCATACTTATGTAAGTTTTTTTGTCTATTCCATTAGATGATATGGATTTTACACCAACATATGGCACTCATAATTCACTCAACATATGATCTAAGCAACGCTAGACTTTAGTGTTGCCAGTTTGTGCACCAAAGCACACAATTTTCGACAATGCCTTTCATTTTTTGATCCATGTGACAACATCGCGTTTTCAGTCTGCCACCTGATTTCGTGGCCGCTACTGTTAATAACGTACACCACTAACTTTATCTTAGTGTTGTTACCTTTCTACAATGCGTTTTCTTATCCATTTTCCTGAGTGAAGTTTGTTATTTTATGATAATCTTTTCCTTGTAATTTTTGTAAGCGCTTTTGTTACAGATAACTGATGGAATTTTAGAAGAACTGTATACTCGTCGTTGGGACAAACTTCCTAAACTCGCTAGAGTGGAGGTACGAGTAATGTGTTTGTGGGGTTTCTTTCCAAAGAATCATAAAAAATGTTAATATAAATTAGTTAATATATTCTGTCTTTCATAACATATCGTATATTTCTGTTTGCATCTATGTTTTAAGATTTTAGAAGCTCTTCTTACAATAAAATTAATCTTTTCAGTTTTGCTTGAAAATTTTCTAATAATTATGTGTTTTAAGTAATAATTTGACATCTGGAGAAGTAAGTTAAACATGAATATGTTGATTTGAGTTCGCTATGAAGAAATTTTGCAAATCTTTTATCGGTTACAGCTTGAACTTTTTCTTGACGCTGTTGAAACTGGAAAACAGTCTTTTACGATTAAAGGATTGATGGTTGACAGAGCAGGCTTGATGTCTGTAAGTATAAGCACTATGTTATATTTTCGATTTCTTATGAAAATTGACATTTAACTATCAGGATGGTTTCTTCGACAACCAAATATTTATTTTATTATTGTTTACATAATATGTCAGAAACATGTATTAAAACTATTATTACATTGATTTAGGTTTATTTCCTCGCCTTAGTTTTATTGGTATATAAAGTCTCTCAAATAAAGAATTAATTAGTTCCCAAGTAGGAATATACTTTTAAAAAGACGCAATAGGAAATGGCTGACCTAATCAATTGAGATACTTATTATAAAAATAATGAAACATATATAAATTTAACAGGAAATACTTTTTGTCCTTGAATACAATTTTTTTGTTTTTTTCAGGGTTTGAAAGATTCAGACTACTGACCCATACTAAATTTAAAAAAATATGTTTTTTTTTTCTTTAATTACAACATTAAGATTTTGTTCCAGATGATAATTTAATTTACATTTTACATATGTATTTTTTATATTTTCAACCAGTGTGTCACGGTAAGCATAATTTTATCGTTTAATTTTAGATTATTATGGTTTGAAGCTAAAATGCATAGTACTACCAAAAGTCTCTTCTTATTCAATAAGTATTTTTTAGTTAATTAGTTTTTTACATTTTTTTTTAATAGTTTTAATTAACAATGGTTTTTAAAATTCAAATAAAGGTTTTTACAAATGTGATTTTGTGAGAAAGGCATTTTTATATCAAATATTAACATTAATACGTTATTTTTTAATAGGCCTACTACTAGAATGAACTTCCATAGTACTTACTAATATGTTGTATCAAATATTTATACTAAACATAACCTGTATTGTTCGTAGCTTTGGCAGTCGAGTCTGACCTACCTAGTAGTGCTGATGCAGTTCAAGGTTTCTTCTTTGCAGGAATAAAGTCAACACATGTTTACGAGTTGCAGCATAAAAAAAAGTTTTGGCTTTGTGATGTACTATAAAAGACTTTCTCTTTTGTGATCTTCTAGATAGCAAACACCTTGTATTTTTTGGAAGTTAAAATAAGGTAAACAATATAGTAAAACTATAACGCGTTGGACAGTTACAATGTCATTTACATTCAATTAAAAGTTTTAAATAATTTAAAAGTAATTAGTAGTTTGAAAATATAAATAAAGAAAATTGTTTGATTTAAAATATTTTTTTTAGATTTCCCTGATAGAAAATTCATGTGTAAAGGACTACACTTTTAAATGTGTCAATAGTGTTTATAAATATATCAGTATCTGAATATAATTCTTTGCAAATTATTATTTAGTTTAACTCGTACATTTAGAGACCCGACGTTGAACCACGAGCTGTTCGTGTAAAAGTATATTATTATCCATTATATTATTATCCATTATATTGGCCAAATAAAATTAAGTAGAACAAGCCTTTTTAGTTTCTTTTCTCCTTTCCTTTTTAGTATTTCATGAAATATATGATCTTAATAACATAATAGTATATTTTTAAGCTTGAAATTGAAGTTAGTGTAAGCTATCCTTTTGGAACAATAAAAGGATAAAATTTGAAAATTCGTTAAACAATTATTTTAAGTTAAATAAATAATTCCACACGACTAGATGCTTACTGGTACCATTAAGCCTGTTCAATTAATCAAAATGTATAAAAATAAAATTATTATTATAAACAACGTATAAATAAATAAAAACCTATTACCAGGAGTTTATAATCTATAAGGAGGTATAACCTTACCTGCTTCGTTCTCTGCACATGAAATGTAAAAAATCCTTTAAATACGTATTTTTATAAAAAAAAACTTACATATTACTTATAAGTATTCAATTTTTCTTTCATTTTTGCTTTGTAAAAGTTTAAAAATATTGTTTTACATTTGCTTAAATTAAAATAAAACTTTGTACTTGGATTATTATTTTGTTTAGTAAGAAAACGGGCGTTGAACCGGACTGTGCTCAGTTAACAGGAAACGTGATGTGACTTGTCAAAGGTGCGTTTGAAATATTCCTGGCAGACGAGCCCTCTTGTGAACTCCAATGAGGAAGGTGACTGACCCACCTGACAGAGCTGGCTGGGTTTGACATCGTTATTTAAAAAAACGTCGATCATAGGACAGTTGTTAAAAATTTACTTAGAAAATTTCAAAATAATTATTCTACTTAGTCTTACCAACCCAGATCAAAGAAAATAATACTATCCATGACTATAAATTTATAAAAAAATAAAGGAGTTAACTATGGCAAATATTCCATAGTGTAAAAAGCCACACATGACTGTATTGCCAAGGATAAGCATTTATATAAAAAAAAATACTTTTATGTTTCGTGTTAATTGCAATATCAGAAAAGGGAGGTGTTTAGGATTTGCGATTTAAGTTTGAAAAAATATATAATTCATGATTCAAATTTATGAATCCGTAAGAATTTTTTTTTATCTGTATATTATCCAGGCAGAAGACATATCAACATTAGCCATGGCTTTGGCTCTCATTTACACGACCACGATCTGATGTAATCCTTGATAGATTTAAATTTTTTTTAATAATATTGTGAAATAACCTGGTGAAGTTTGATTCGATAATATTGAGGCACTGTTTATAGAAATAAGATAAATTATACTTTAAAATATGTATATATTAACTAAATTTATTCATCATATTACTTTTTATTTAATCATTTGTAAATAACTTCCAATTCAGTTTGACCTTAACTAACCGTATTATTAAAAAAATCATCGTTAACCTTCTTCACGCAAAGTATACTACAAGTGTTCTATATGTTGATTAAACAATTTTAGTTGTTTGCACAGTAATTGTATATTAGACATATTCATGCAAACGTTGTTTCCAAATTTATAAACCAATCCATATTGGCTGAATATTAAATTATTTAACAATACATGGTGACAATTTTCAATGCACATTAGCATAACATAAAATGTAAGGACGATGATTATCACAAATCTATAAAATAAATAATTGTATTGATATATAAAATATATTAATGTGTTTGCCGTAGTATTTTGCTTCAAAACTGATGAATTTTTTTTAACAGTGGTAATATATACTTTTAAATTTCTGTCAAGTGTCCTTATATACATATTTACTATTGTACGTGTAACATAAAGAATTGCTTTTAATGTTAACATTGTTAAAGGCAATTCATTATATTTAAATATCCTATATTTACCAATAAATAATTTTAAAAGGTATATAATAATAGCTTATAAAATTCAATAACTTGTGATCATAAATTGAAACACAATATTTACTTTGTTTCACCACGGATCTGTCAACCGAATGCAGTGGCCACACCACATTCCAGCGGTCATTCCATACCTTTGAGCTTTGGTATCGTGGCATTCTGTAGAAGGGTGATGTTTCTTGTAATCTGATGATTTATGTATGGAGATATAGTAAAATAAAACAATTCACGACAAGTTCAGTTGTTCTTTAACCATTTTAAGAAAGTATTGAGCCTCCCCAATTGACCTTGCCTCATTTGAACAATGTAAAAAATTCATTTATCTATAAATTACATAAGTAATTACTCAATATGTGTAAACATATTTTAAAGAATCAAACTGACACAAAAAAACAAGAACTATCATGGTATTGGAATAGAAAAAAACTTAAAAAGGAAAACTGCGTTTTTTAGCGCAACATTTATATCACTTCAGAACTATGTTTGTGTATTTGTTTCCAAGCCAATGTAAATATTATGCAATTTAAACCCATGTTGTGTTAAATATTTACCTGTCCTTTAGTCTTGGAGTGAATTTTATAAACCATGCTGTTTAAATAAAACAATAAATAAACAAATACATAAAGACTGGTGCACGATAGTTATATAATGACTTGATCTAAGTAGGCCTAATACTTAAGCTGACTGCATTAAATAAAGCTTTTTATCATCACACTCTATGGAACGAATTTTAGAATGAATATGAGTGAAAAGTAATGACAGTGAGTCATATGATTCATACTATAATACTTATAGATTATTTTCCTTGCATAAATTTCAAGCGCAATAATGTACGAAAAGTTATAGAACATTTGAAATTAAGTCAATAAAAATAAATATATTTTGTATGTAATTTTTAATTAAGATTTAAACATTGCTATATTTAGCCAACAATAGTTTTTAATATAAATGAATACAGTGTTGTCATACCTTTTATTATAGACTTAAAGTCAGATTTAATATTAACAAAATATAGTTTAGTTTTTAAAAGAAACGTTCCTTATTGATCCTTTTATTAATTATACACAGTGGTACAAGCGAACTGAAACAGCTAAATAACTTTTGAAAATATTTATTTTAGTTACTTAAACTTTGTAAATAAGTGTGTTCTACTTAAATTTACTTTTTTTGCTATGTATAAGTTTTTTATGTACAGGGGAAGGGAATAAAAAGAAAATCTTTAATATAAGCATAGATCAATATGTGCATCAAATTATATGCCTTGATTAGCGGAAAAAACGTCTGCAAAAGACCATCTTCTAAGAGTGTCCGAGTCGAAAGTAGCAGTCAATAAAGCAGTGCATTTAAATCATATTGCAGAAATGTAAATGATGCAGTAACTCTCGATATATTCAGAATTTTATAGTTAAGACACATTGATCAAAATCCTCAAGTCTTCCTAAATCCTTTTATAGATAAGAACATTTAAATTGAAATGGTTCATGTAAATACACATAATTCCATTACTTAGGCTGAATTGTTTTAAACATCATTAGGATGTACCAGGGTTATGAATAGTGTAGTTATTATATTGACTTTTTACTGTTATCTCTTAAAACTGTTTAGTAATCTGTGTTATTGTAGAAAATGACAAATATGCTGCATTACGTTGAAATATATCAACAAAATTGTAAGTAAAAAGTCCCTTACACATAATCTAAGAGACAAACGAAAAGATTGTTTAGTAAATTGTGTTATTGCATAAGCCCACAAATATATAGCATTACATAGAAATATGTATACAATATTATAAGTAGAAAGTCTTTAACACAAGCTGAGGGACGAACGATTGTAAATGCGGAATCTAGGCAGTGCTGGGCACGTATTTAATAAGATACGGACGGCAAAGTCTACCACGATTACATGAATACCTGCACGTCCTGGGTCAAGCTACCTTAAGTCTTCTCCATGCCTGAGAAAGAAAATAAAATGCGTTAAAAGAATTTCGTAACTCGGACTAAATGTATATACAAATATATAAGACTATTTATTCCCATTATAAATAACTAAGCAGTTTTTATAATAACTTCATTCTTTATTGCCATGAAAAATATTTACATGCTGAGGCTTGCGTCAGAACAAATTAAAAAAAAAAAAAAAAAAAAAAAAAAAATACAAAATTTGTGAGAAACTTAAATTTAAATTAAATTATTCTATTCTCAATGAAATCTTTAACAGAATAAAAAGACTTGTCAATAAGGAAGGCCTTGAGCTTTCTTTAAAACAATTAAAATCATTTTCACACTGTATAATCTCAAGATACATATTTGGAAGTGAAAAATTTACATGACTTAAATTGCACCCATAAAAATATAACTATACAAACAATTCAAGATCTTTTTTAAACCTTAACTAGTAAATACTAATACTAACTGACTGATAGTAATCATTCTCTAATAACCAATGAACGATTTTTGTTTGTGAGATTAAATTATTTGTATCGTAGTTTATCTGTAGCTAAGGCCGGATGTACGATGCAGAATATTTGATCACAGGATTCAATATCCGGTGACTCTTCACCTGTCACGGGTCGCTGGCCGGTTGTCACTATCTCTGCATATTATCAATAGTAATATTGATAAAAAAATAATAAAAAAAACAGGTTTTAGTAAAATTATTGATGAAAAATTGCTCCTTACTCTATTAGTTTCTTGTGGTTAAAAAAAATTATTATGTGCTAAAAATAAGTTTTGACATTTTAAACCAACTGTTATATAGTTATTACTATTTATACATTAAAATAAAAGTAAAATACATATATACAACCCATGGGTTAAAAAATTTGATGAAATCCCTTATTACATATTTACATTGTATTTGTCACAGTTGGTGATGTCGTTTGAATACAATTACTAATTGCCTACCTGACCCCGTTACGAGTACTTCATTTCGTCCATTGTTGAAACCTTTATCGATCTAAAAATAGCTATTTGTGTATTAAGAGCGCAAATAACGTCATTGCCGCTCGAGAATGTAGTTGGCCGCACGAAGCGTCAGCTGAGTGCGGCCAAACATTTAGAGAGCGGCAATGACTATTTGTGCTCGTAATACACACAATATTTTTCCTACCACCATAATTACAACCGATTAAATGTATTTAATAAACGTACACAATTATATCAACTTTAAATTTAACTTCATTAACTTAATAACTGTAATAAATCGTAATCACCTGCATAGATGTGTAACCGGAAGTTAGTGTTATCAAAATACTGACCGTGAAATCAGCTGATTCAGAGCAAAGCAACTACAATTAATTTGTAATAATTATGGTGATTGTCATGTGGTTTCTGACCAATAGAAACTAGTCTGTGTTGTGACGTCACCTTCTTTACCGTTCTAACCTATTGTAGATTTAAAATAACCTTGATTTAGCGTGCGCCAATGTTCCATTACCGCTCTAGAGCGGAAAAGGACCGGAAAACGGAAATGAACTGTTTTGCGTAGGATTACAGCTGTGGCAATGTGATTATTTCCATGCAGTGGTAGGAAAAATGTTTTTACTCGTCATCTTTTAGTTACAACAACCACTTAATATTACATGTGAAGAGGTCTTTAGAAAAAATTTACGGATATCGGTATCCATTTAATTCGTAATTCAATTTTAACAGTATAAGTCATACATTATTCCGTAATGTAATTTAATAGTTGTCATCTTGAGATAACTTTTAAAATTTACCGTTACGAAGTTACAAATTTTATAGACATTTAACGCCACAAAAAGTTTTTATAGTATTTACATTTAAGCACTATAGTTATTAATAGGTCTTCTTCATTCATCATCTGTCTAAGTTCATCTTTTTTAGCTTGTAACACTAGATTTTAACTATAACTGAATAAATAATTTGTCTTGGCAGTTGTCCTGTCAATTCATATAATTAATTTTTTGTGGCCTTCTACTAACTTTTCTGGTCACATTTCAAATTCTATTGTTGGGTCCACAACGTAAACAGATTAGTTCTTGTCAACGGCTAGTATGTCTCTCCTTCTAGTGCATCCATTTTTGACCGTACTTATCAAACTTTATAAAAAGGCAAGATAATTTTTTCTTGAAGACTCAAAAATCTTATTCGATCTTTGTTAACCCATACAATTGTATACATCTTTGTTGAGTAATAATCCACAAACCCGTTGTCAAAAGGTTGAGTATTAAGAAACTAATTTCAGCTCGAACTTACACATGCTTGATTTACAACTGATTTATAACTTAATTACATGCAATTTTTCTTGGTCATACATTTTAAGTCTGCCTAGAGGTATTGTAATCAGCTGTGTTAGACCATTAATGTTATGTACAGATCACCATATGCTTAGATTTTCTTCTGACTTCTGGCGAGCCGTGATGCTGAACCGCTAAACATTTTTAATAAAGTTATGAGATGCTTTCTTTTCAGTCATCATATCTTGAAAAATCATATTTATTGAGCTTAACCAACCTAACAAACCAAAAATTTATGGAGGGGGGAACGAGGAATTTTTACACAATTCACTGCACAAATTCACAGGGGTGACTGCACAATTTTACAGATTAGTAACAGTTTTGGAGAATTTTGAACAGGAATTAAGCAACCATTTCATTTTTTTACAAGTGAGTTTAGGAAATTCAGACAGGCATTTTTTGTTTAGTGAGAATATATCAAACAATAGGGTCTTAAAGTAGAAATAAAATTGTAGAAAATATAAATTTATAGAGCAGTATTTTACAACTCAACGATTATACATTTACTGCGTCATTATATATGTACAATATATACACATACATGTATAGAACGAAGAGTATTTTAAATCATATAATATTCTATTACTCTTCTATTTTATGTGTTAAACTTATCTTCATTGTACTAATATTGATTACAAAATAGTATCAAATCCTGACTGTAATAAAAGCCGACTGATATTGATATTATAACTAGGAGCAGATAGGACAACAATATAATGAAAAAAATCATGACAATATTAAAATGTATTCTATGATGTATTGTAATGTTTGTCTGAAAATTCTTAAGTATGAAATTTTAGCACACTAACAGTTAAATGGATGAAAAGAAATTCATCGTTAATTTACCTCATTTTAATTTTAGGTGGAAATAATGTGAAAAATCAAAAGTACAGGTGAACTAAAACTTCTGATGTAATATTATCAATCACAAAAGTTTTCTTCGATGTGTTTTAAATATTGGAGAACACATTACAACATTTATGCTGAAAGTAAAATTCAAAAGTAAATAAAAAGATAATGGCAAACGAATGTAGAAATATAAATGGAAATAGAAATGTAAATTTCTAAATGGTTTGGGATGTTCTTATTAAATATTATTTTACGCAGTATTCTGTTGGCAAGGGTCAAATGACCATTAGTATAACTTATATTTTATGTTTCGTGGATGAATAAGTATGTGGATAACTGTGACAAGATATCACGTGTATCCATGATATATATTGCAGCAGACTCGCATACTTAACTGATACAGTTTATAGCTTTCAAGTTCTTGTAAGAATTTTATAAAGCTAGCTCATCCCTCCTAAGTCTTTACCCTAGTTTATATTATTACTTTAAGGTTTTTTTACATTTGTATTGCATACTTTTAAATATATTTTTCCAATGTACAATGCTCCAAGTTGATAGACTATTTATTTCTTTCACACATTCATAGAACTGTTTTTGTAGGTATTATTTATCAGCTACCACAACGACAACAAAACTTTATGCCTAATCATTTAAGTTATTTCGTTCATTAACTAACACATAAAAATTACGCATAACATTTTTGTATATTTATAAACGTGTTAATGTAGGTTTTAACTTCAAGCGTTACATATTTTTAAAATTTGTTCTTATATTTATTTAATGTCTGAACTAAACAAAAACATTATATAAATTAGATATCAAAATTTTTGTTTTTAACTATAGTAAAGAATAATATCAAATAATGAATAATAATGAATAATATCAAAGAATTACACAAGGAAATAGAAGTAAAAAATATCCAACGGATTTGAGATTCTTGAATATATACACTATCAGGGGTCAAACCGTTAGAAGTATTAACTAAGTCATATACTTTATAAGAATTGATGGCCCCGCAGTGGTCCGTAGCGTATCCCGAATTCTTTATTCACAATAAATTTAGTATACTTTGCTTACAGTTTATATAAATAAAAAGTTCTGTACAATATGTTTATTTATGTTTATATATGTACTGCAATAAAGGGGTGTCTAGACAAATTACTTTTACTTATATGTATTTATATTTGTCTTATATTACTTTTTATTATTAGGCTACTAGCTACAGTATTACTACTACTGGTATTGACAATTATTTCAATCAATTATGTCAATATCATTTAATACCTACACTACTATTGGTTGAAAGTAGTGACTAACACTCTGGTTATACAAATAAACCGTATGAGATTACTGACGCATACTTTCTCCTAACAATATAAAAAAGATGTTATAAGCATCCAAACATTATTGTCTTGATGGCTCAGTCAGATAGCTAACAGCTGAGCAGCCTGAGTTTCACTCTACGTTTGTCTGTGACTTTAAACAACGTAATGTGACGTAGAGCAATAATTAGAAATACTGCATAATTAAGTAAAATTTATTTTAAGCTCGCACTTTTTTTGAAAATCGAAAGCGAATTTTCACGGAGATGCAGATGGTGTCATTTTTTTAGGGTTTTAAACTTAATAAACTTCAAAAATTTAACCACAATCGGTAGAGCCCTGTTTGAGAAATTTAGATTTTATGTGTTTTTAGTGTTTTCGAGGTAAACTACCGGCCCATTGGAGCCTTCTCTAGCTCTGTTAACATCCAGACACAGTCTTGTTCACCTATATTCGTGGGGCCTTGGGATTACACACCTATTTGTGGGGCCATGTTTGTGCATTTGACAGGTACTGTGGGGCCATTTGGATATGTAGGGCCATACGAAATACCTCCCGTCGCAGCAGACCTGCGTACTCAGCGAATTTCCAAATTAGTAATATTAATTTTGACCAGCTAAATTTGTAAACAAAATTTCATCACGTGCTCATAAATAGGGAAATAAATGTCTATTCTCCTTAAGATAAATATAAGGAAAGAGTATGCAGGTATGCTGCCATGGAGGACACTAAAAATAGGTTTTTAGCATAGAAAAAATTTATTTCGACCATATAAAGCCATATAGTAAGTTTCATCAATATCTGTCCATAAATAAAAGAGTTTGCCTATTCTCAATATGATTAACATGGGAAAAGAGTATGCAGGTTTGCTGCCATGATAAGTACAAAAACCAAGATTTTTTACCTTAAATGGATGAATCTCAACCAAATGAAGCTAAATATCAAGTTTCATCCAAAAATATTGGTTAATAAGTGAAATATTAACACATCCTTATTCTCCATAAGATTAACATTGGAGCCCCAAAAGACAATGTACTGTCTTTAGACTTTGTAATATCTCGGTAACCAATGGAGATAGAGCAAAGCTTCAAAAACTAAATTGTGTGTTTTTTGAGCTAAATCCAATGATCAAAATAAAAATTTAAAATTTTTAAAATTTACATATGAAAAATGCAAAAAACCCATTTTTGGGATACAAAACCCCCCAAAACTACCCCTTCCGGTAGGTCGATATGTCTGGTTTTCGAACTCATCCGAATAAACGTAGGATTACACATCTCTACCAAATTTGGTGTCGATCGGACCATTTTTACGAGAGTTATCGTGTCTAGGGACACATATATATATACATATACATATATATATATATATATATATATATATATATATATATATATATATATATATATATATATATATAAATTTTAATGACTATTATTTTTGGTCTCTGGGCACCTCAAAACGAAAAAGTAACATGGTCCCGGGCTTAGGTCTTACCATGAGACCTACGGTAATAGCTTATTCCCTATGGGAAATTCGCTAAAATGGAACCTAACCTAACCTAAACTAACATAACTTAACCTAATCTAACCTAACCTACATAACCTAACCATTATTAACTTTTTCGACCCTAAAAAGTAGAATTTTATCTTAAAATAAATATAAAATTTTTGTGAGGCCGTGTTTATGGCCCCACAATTTCAAAAGGCCCCATCCAGGTGAAATTCACAAACTTGGCCCCACAAACATCATTCCGAAAACCCCCCTTTTTGACTCAGGGACACCAAAATAGATAAAAACACCAACAACTCAAATTAAAAAATGATGAGGAATAATACTTTCTCTATATACGATGGTATGGGGGGAGAATATAAAATGAGCCAAATTGACTTCCCAGTGACATCCTGAAATAGTCTTAAAATCAACATAACTCGAATTATATGTAAAACAACTGTATGAGCAAAGTCGTTTTTCCAGTCTCTGGAATAAAGGAACGTGGTCATCTGCAAGGAACAAGGTAACAATTTTGAACCTCCGACGATGAAGAGCGACGAAAGAGCGATAATGCATTCAGTAAGCCTCTCAGACATGAGGCATCGAGGGTTGTCTCTACATTTGCATCCTATCCTAGTGACCACTGGGCTTGGCTCAGCCACCTTGGTGGCAGCCAAGAAGAAGGGGACATATCAGAAACAAGCTATTGGTGTTAGAGATGCATGAGAAAGTGAAAAGCTGGCCTGAGGGCCATGGTGACTATCATACAAACTGGGCAGCAGAGTCCTGCGGGAGTTATGTATGGAATTCAACCTTAGATACAATTACGACGTGGGAAAACAGATTTACTATTCACTCTCTTTCTGAGTGGTTATGGCTATTTCAACTCAAACTATCATCAGATAAGGAAGGTTGTATTGGTGGATTGCAGCTATTTTTTTTTTTTTTTTTTTTTTTTTTTTTTAAGAGGTTGGCGGACCTCTTTTTGTCTAACTTTGCCCCGTCCACATAGGCTATTGATCTGTGCGTGGATCGTATTAGACAAAGTAAGGGGGTGAGCCGCTACAGTACAAGGTGAAAGGTACTGATAAAAAGTTCACTGGCAGAACGCGGATTCGAACCCACGACATCGCTACCATGGTCCCGAAGTCCGGCGCGCTAACCACTACCCCACCAACTCACCCATCCACTACGCCACCGACTCACCAATCCATGTACCGACTCACCATTTGATCACGATGTTCTCGAAATAGAGGTAATAAACTCAAACATGCCTGAAAATGAATTGTCCCTCGTGGCTTTACCAAGAGGGCAAAGTTTCAAGTGTAAAATTGTTTAAGCTTGAGTTTAAGATGAGCTTAATTTTGTATATAATTAATTGAATATAAATTACACGTTACTTATGAAAGAATAAAAAATGAATTGACGGAACTAAGTTAGTATAATATCACTTACATTATATTGTGTAACGTGTAAACTATTTTTTTAATCGAAAAATATAGGAATAGTTAAAAAAGATATTTTAAGGGTGTTGTATTTATATTTTTTTTTTATTTAGCGGGACGATCCAAGCAGAAGATAAGAATTTTTGTAGACCATGATATCAAAGGCTATGAATAACAAGTAAGGGCCAAATTGTTTTTTCAACACCTTCAGAAGATTTATTGTGTTGAGCATATCTACATATTGTTTGGCGTGTCGTATGGTTAGTATCAGAGTAGTTTCAGGTGACAAAAAAACTGAATACTTAAAACACATCTCTGAGACTTTATTATGAGAAGTGATCTACATTCTTTATTTAATACGCTTTTATACAAACAGTTTTTATTATTTTTATTTTACCATACATAGTAAAGTATATTCAATGTATATGTACAATATGCTTCATAATGATTTATAGTTGAGTGTAATGTACTAAGTAAAAATTAATTTAAGTAAGTAATTTAGGTTGGTTTACATTTTATTTCAAAATGTCTATGTAATTTCATAAGTAATAGTATACAACCAAATCAGTATAGTCAATTGTATGAATCTATTATTAACTCTTATAAAACTTGAAGCGTAGAATCCAATTTTTATAAACAAGATATTTTCAGTGTCTTTTGTGAAAAATATTTAATAAGTGTATACTAAAACATTATGGACACAGTAAAGTAATTTTATAACTAAAAACTATTCACATAATAAGAATTTAAACTTAATATAAATTCAATTTAAATGAAAGAGTTGTGATCTTTAAGAATGGTATGCATATACCCGGGTGTTCATAAAGTCTTGCCCTGATTTGATAGCTTTGCTATACAGAAACCTTTAGAGCCACACGCAACTTAAATTGCTCCTTCTGAAGAGAATTTAATCTAGTTCTTTTATTATTAAGTTGGTAACACCTTTGTTTAGCTGTTTGACAACAATGCAGGTTTCTTTAAATTCTGTATAAAAGCAAATCAGAAATGGTTAGCCTCCAGAAGAAGTAACAGTGTGTCCTATGGTTCTATGAAACCCAGTCCCCCATTACCGGTACTTTCCAAAGACTTTTTGTGCGAACATTTAGAACAACTGCACCTGATGTAAAAAGTATCGAGAGGTGGTATCCATATTTTTGTGACAGGGGCAGTGTGTGTGACAAGAAACGAACTTGACGCCCGCGCATCACTGAAGTCACGGTGGTTTGGGCGTGATCACCCGACTAAATTGCCTCCTCGGTCACCAGACTTTACCCCTCTGGACTTTATTATGTGGGGGTTTGTCAAAGACGTATTGTGTTCTACCCTAGTTCTTGATTTAGAGTCACTAAAAGAGAGAATAAGAAATGCAGTGCAGTCTGATATTCATTAAATGTTAACAAAAATATGGGAAAAAAGAAAAAGTCGCCTCGAATATTTACAGGCAACCCAAGGCGACACATAGAATTTTATTGAGTTTGAAAGTATGTAAATAAAACTTAAGAAGTCACTTGTTAAAACTGTAAATATATCATTATTCTCCCATCATTTGTTTTCATGCTATTCGATTTCTTTATCAGGGCAAGACTTTATGAACACCTGGTATAACTAATTAGAAAATTAAACTACATATACGATATTGAATCTTTTAATTTGAAGATTTAAATTGTACAAAATACATAAAATTGCATAAAAATTGCCTGTGCATAAATTATGAATCGGAACTATAATTCACTTCTAATTGGATCGGAGATACCTCACTCGCCAAGTCGATCTCTGCCTCTTTTTATAATTTTACACCAAACAAATTTTCACTATAATAAGTTGGGTTAGTTATTGATTATCACAAATATTTTGATCAAATTAATAAGTTATGGATCGGAACTCTATTTTTTATTAATTTGATCGAAATATTTGTGATAATCAATAACTAACCCAACTTATTATAGTGAAAATTTGTTTGGTGTAAAATTATAAAAAAGAGGCAGAGATAGACTTGGAGAGTGAGGTATGTCAGACTCAAATCCCTTACCTGTCACCCTTGTCACGCAGGAAACCGTAAAATTAACGCCTTTGGCTTACAGTGAATGCTATCCATTGTAGTTATTTATCATTGTATTCTTCTCTCATTCACATTTATGGTTTGTTTTGAATTTTATTCGTTATTTGACCCTGGATTGATTTCAGACTGTTAACAATAAAGTTTGCAAGACCTTAGCTTACAATAACTGTCGTCAATATTACTAGTCTTTTATTGAAAGGTGACCAAGCTCAACGAAAAGCAGAGAAAATAATAGTTTTTGAGTTAGGATTAATAAATAAGTTTGTTTCGCAATTAAATGTAGCTGAAAGTTATGTTTTTGTCACTTCTATAGTTTAAAATATGTGTCAATTTTTTCAGAGTGCCAAACATTCTAAATTTACTCTGAAAATGTATATAAAAAAATTAAATAAAATAAAAAATACAATAAACTTTCAATACATAAAACTATTGATTTCAATTATCGTTATTAAATTAAAATGAAGAAGATTTAGAAAGTGAAGTTTTTAAAGAATTTTCTAAATTGACAGAATTATTTTCGAATAACAATTTGACCATAAACACAAAAAAAACTAAATGTATAGATTTTATCATAACTCTTCAAGATAAAAAATTAAACATAAAAATTTAAATCAAATAATAGAAAAAACTACTAAAATAAATTTTCTTCTAGTAAGATGTGGATGAACATTTTTAATCCGTGTGAGATTCAGTTAAAGAAGCTATGTAAAATTTTGTTTATCATAAGAAGGTTGTCCTAATTTTATACAAAAGATATTCTCAATGCAGTTTATCACTCTGACTTTGTTTCCCAAATAAGGTATGGACTTCCAACATGGGGAATGGCTAACTCTCATGTTAAAAACGTCTTTAAGTTGCATAAAGCATCAATCAAAGCTATTTTCAAACTAAGAAGAAGGCAGTCAAGTCGAAAAATCATTAGACAATACCAATTAATAACTTTTTATTGTCTATATATTCGACACATTAGTTTGAATGAGGAAACATTCAACAATGCTTAATACAGAAACCAACCACACAAATATGAACCTAAGAAAAACTAATAAAATTACAGCCCTCTATCACAGAACATTATTTTATGAAAATCATGTTAAATATATCTATACAAAAACTTTCCAATATCCTACTGCTGAAATTAAAAATATAATTATAGACCCAAAGACATATAAGGAGAAATTAAAATGCCATCTTATTGACAAGAGCATTCATTAGAAGGAATATTTTTACAAAACGATATCAGAAATTATTAATTTTAAATTAATATTAGATATTATATTATACATAAGTTTATCATGTATAGGTTAATGCAATTTTTTAATTGTCGACCAAATAACGTTGATTGTTTGATATTTTAACATCTAACTAAACAAAATGTGATTTTTGTTTTCTATTAGTAATCATTTAAATTATACTAGTATAAACGTGTTGCTCGAAATCGAGCAATTTATGTTCATACAATGTAAATGTTACATTTAGCTGTAAATCAATGACATCCGACCAATCCAATATTGTGAATCTCTTTAATCACCAAAACTACACGTATTTACAGCTGATTATTAAAAGATGTTTAAAATGCTTTATTTAATCCCAATGTTATTTAAATGGGAAATTTTGAGATTTCAATTGTGGATAGCGCCTTTATTTTCAGTCCGATTCTTATCAGTTTTTTGGCAGAAACAACTACAGACCAAGCCCTATCCAACGAGACCAAAAACTTGAAAATCGGTTGAAAATTGTAGGAGGAGTTCTCAGGACAAAAAAACCCTTAGCGTATTAAATAAGTATAGATTTAAAATAAATACATTTTTGAACACATCCCCAAATAAAAATATATATATATATATATATATATATATATATTTACTAGTAAAATATAAGTTTTTGGTCTATTGAATCACCACCTATTGGTGATTAAAGTATTTACCATGAATACTATAACATTTTTTTTTATAAACCAAATTTTATAGTGTAGACAAATTTGTGAGTAAAAATGAAATAATTTTCGCACAGCCAATCTCTTTTAAAATGTGTTTTGTGACATCCCTTGACCATCCTCCAAAAAGTCCCCTGAAATCCCATATGGGGATAATGCCCAAAAAAATGAGGGGTTGGCCGATGAGGAGTTATAATAAAATTTTATATTAAGCATTATAATTTAAATAAATTCCAGAAGGTTTATGTAAATTAAATTTAAGTTCTTAAAATGTAGAATACAATTCCAAAAACCAGACCTCAATGTAACGGCCGGGAGAAAAATGGTAGATGTTCAAAATTTAAAATAAAATAATAGAATAAAATAAAAACTTTTACATGCAATAACGTCCGATATTTGACCTTTTGAAGTTTGGTTTTGGCTATGTACTCTCCTTACTAAGACCTTTAAAATTATGCATAGCATGGCTACGGGCTAAGACACATTTTTCAGAACTTCCTCTTTTGGACGTCGTTGCAGAGAGTGGCTCAATAGTAATATTTTAAAGTTACATTATTTTATTTTCATGTGATTGCAATAATTTTCGCTGATAATTTAAAAAAACACTACGGACTTTTATTGAGGAGAGAGTTCCGGATTTAAAAAAATATTTAATGAATAAATAAATATTTTCCTTAAAACAATTTTTTTTCTACTATATATAATATAATTTTAATTCAATAAAAACTATATATGTTTATTTAATGGAATAAATGTAAGTAAATTATTATTTTCTACTTTACATTACTATTTTGTTCATGAACACCATTTGATAAAGAATATATAACTAAACAAGCATGCAAAAATAACTCATTTTAAATTTAATATTTATTTATTTATTATATTACGAACTAGCATTTTTATGTCCTAAAAAGATATAAACACAATAGTAATGAAACAAAAACATAGTATTATAATTTATTGTTTCTTATAAATATAAACGAGAGTAGTTCTTAGGCAGCTCACAATAGCTTATTACACATTTTTTATTAAACATATGAAAATATTGACGATACTTTAACTGAAGTATTTCCAAGCTTAATAACACTATAATAGGACAGGTATTACGACCATTATTAAAGCCAATTTCGTTCTCGATATTAAATTCCAAAATCCTTTTCCTGAGGCTTTGCCTTGTGAAATTTATATATAAAGAGTAAAACTTTTTCAAGTATGTCTATACAATTGTGAGTATTACATATTTACGCAAATAATAATTATTTATATTAGTAAAATATAGCAATGAATTACGTTAAATTGATAGAAAACTATTTATTTACCATGTACATAGATCATAATAAAAAATAATAATAACTCAAATTCTTAATAAAGTTCTTTATTTATTTATATTTTTAAAATGATTTATTTTGTACGTTTGAGTATGTTGTTAACATTCAAAGCAATCCATCGTTTAACCATACAATACATAACTTGAATTTAAACAATGTTAGGTTAGCTTTTTTATTCCTTCAAAAGAGAATATTAAATTGTACTATGATTGATGACTTTTGGAACGTTAAAACTGGTGTATAAAACCATATATAGTTCAATTAAGTGTTAGATGGCGTGACAAATTTCAAATCCGTATTTTTAATAAATGTTTTGAAAGACAACCTCTTTTGAAAAATAAACTTATATTTTTATAAGTTGAAAATTGCAGACGGATATAAGGACAAATACGAATGTAAATATCTCACATACTGCACTGATTTACTTTTTAATTTGTCATTCATAACTTCAAAATATGTGGCTCTTACTTCTCTCTTTACGTTCAAGGTATATACATCTTGAATTTTTTTTAAGATAAAAATTCTAATCTGCCAGATCTTGAGAGTTATATCCCATAAAAATCGTGTCATATCTGACCTAGATCTGACATATCAGGACCAGATTTTAAATCCAGATAAGGGATGAACCCACAGCAGATCTGCGTGCCATATCTGACCCATTTCAGACAGATCTGGCATCCAGATAAGGGATGAACCCACAGCAGATCTGCGTGCCATATCTGACCCATTTCAGACAGATCTGGCATCCAGATAAGGGATGAACCCACAGCAGATATGCGTGCCATATCTGACCCATTTCTGACAGATCTGGCATCCAGATAAGGGATGAACCCACAGCAGATATGCGTGCCATATCTGACCCATTTCAGACAGATCTGGCATCCAGATAAGGGATGAACCCACAGCAGATCTGCGTGCCATATCTGACCCATTTCAGACAGATCTGGCATCCAGATAAGGGATGAAAAAACAGCAGATATGCGTGCCATATCTGACCCATTTCTGACAGATCTGGCATCCAGATAAGGTAGAACCCACAGCAGATATGCGTGCCATATCTGACCCATTTCAGACAGATCTGGCATCCAGATAAGGGATGAACCCACAGCAGATCTGCGTGCCATATCTGACCCATTTCAGACAGATCTGGCATCCAGATAAGGGATGAACCCACAGCAGATATGCGTGCCATATCTGACCCATTTCAGACAGATCTGGCATCCAGATAAGGGATGAACCCAAAGCAGATCTGCGTGCCATATCTGACCCATTTCAGACAGATCTGGCATCCAGATAAGGGATGAACCCACAGCAGATCTGCGTGCCATATCTGACCCATTTCAGACAGATCTGGCATCCAGATAAGGGATGAACCCTCAGCAGATATGCGTGCCATATCTGACCCATTTCAGACAGATCTGGCATCCAGATAAGGGATGAACCCACAGCAGATCTGCGTGCCATATCTGACCCATTTCAGACAGATCTGGCATCCAGATAAGGGATGAACCCACAGCAGATATGCGTGCCATATCTGACCCATTTCTGACAGATCTGGCATCCAGATAAGGGATGAACCCACAGCAGATCTGCGTGCCATATCTGACCCATTTCAGACAGATCTGGCATCCAGATAAGGGATAAACCCACAGCAGATCTGCGTGCCATATCTGACCCATTTCAGACGGTTCTGGCATCCAGATAAGGGATGAACCCACAGCAGATATGCGTGCCATATCTGACCCATTTCAGACAGATCTGGCATCCAGATAAGGGATGAACCCACAGCAGATCTGCGTGCCATATCTGACCCATTTCTGACAGATCTGGCATCCAGATAAGGGATGAACCCACAGCAGATATGCGTGCCATATCTGACACATTTCTGACAGATCTGGCATCCAGATAAGGTAGAACCCACAGCAGATATGCGTGCCATATCTGACCCATTTCAGACAGATCTGGCATCCAGATAAGGGATGAACCCACAGCAGATATGCGTGCCATATCTGACCCATTTCAGACAGATCTGGCATCCAGATAGGGGATGAACCCACAGCAGATATGCGTGCCATATCTGACCCATTTCTGACAGATCTGGCATCCAGATAAGGGATGAACCCACAGCAGATATGCGTGCCATATCTGACCCATTTCTGACAGATCTGGCATCCAGATAAGGGATGAACCCACAGCAGATATGCGTGCCATATCTGACCCATTTCTGACAGATCTGTCATCCAGATAAGGGATGAACCCACAGCAGATATGCGTGCCATATCTGACCCATTTCAGACAGATCTGGCATCCAGATAAGGGATGAACCCACAGCAGATATGCGTGCCATATCTGACCCATTTCAGACAGATCTGGCATCCAGATAAAGGATGAACCCACAGCAGATGTGCGTGCCATATCTGACCCATTTCAGACAGATCTGGCATCCAGATAAGGGATGAACCCACAGCAGATATGCGTGCCATATCTGACCCATTTCTGACAGATCTGGCATCCAGATAAGGGATGAACCCACAGCAGATATGCGTGCCATATCTGACCCATTTCAGACAGATCTGGCATCCAGATAAGGGATGAACCCACAGCAGATATGCGTGCCATATCTGACCCATTTCAGACAGATCTGTCATCCAGATAAGGGATGAACCCACAGCAGATATGCGTGCCATATCTGGCCCATTTCAGACAGATCTGGCGTCCAGATAAGTGATGAACCTACAGCAGATATGCGTGCCATATCAGACCCATTTCTGACAGATCTGGCATCCAGATAAGGTAGAACCCACAGCAGATATGCGTGCCATATCTGACCCATTTCTGACAGATCTGTCATCCAGATAAGGGATGAACCCACAGCAGATATGCGTGCCATATCTGACCCATTTCAGACACATCTGGCATCCAGATAAGGGATGAACCCACAGCAGATATGCGTGCCATATCGGACCCATTTCAGACAGATCTGGCATCCAGATAAGGGATGAACCCACAGCAGATATGCGTGCCATATCTGACCCATTTCAGACAGATCTATCATCCAGATAAGGGATGAACCCACAGCAGATATGCGTGCCATATCTGACCCATTTCTGACAGATCTGGCATCCAGATAAGGGATGAACCCACAGGAGATATGCGTGCCATATCTGACCCATTTCAGACAGATCTGGCATCCAGATAAGGGATGAACCCACAGCAGATATGCGTGCCATATCTGACCCATTTCTGACAGATCTGGCATCCAGATAAGGTAGAACCCACGGCAGATATGCGTGCCATATCTGACCCATTTCTGACAGATCTGTCATCCAGATAAGGGATGAACCCACAACAGATATGCGTGCCATATCTGACCCATTTCAGACAGATCTGGCATCCAGATAAGGGATGAACCCACAGCAGATATGCGTGCCATATCTGACCCATTTCAGACGGATCTGGCATCCAGATAAGGGATGAACCCACAGCAGATATGCGTGCCATATCTGACCCATTTCTGACAGATCTGGCATCCAGATAAGGTAGAACCCAAAGCAGATATGCGTGCCATATCTGACCCATTTCTGACAGATCTGGCATCCAGATAAGGTAGAACCCACAGCAGATATGCGTGCCATATCTGACCCATTTCTGACAGATCTGTCATCCAGATAAGGGATGAACCCACAGCAGATATGCGTGCCATATCTGACCCATTTCAGACAGATCTGGCATCCAGATAAGGGATGAACCCACAGCAGATATGCGTGCCATATCTGACCCATTTCAGACAGATCTGGCATCCAGATAAGGGATGAACCCACAGCAGATCTGCGTGCCATATCTGACCCATTTCTGACAGATCTGGCATCCAGATAAGGGATGAACCCACAGCAGATATGCGTGCCATATCTGACCCATTTCAGACAGATCTGGCATCCAGATAAGGGATGAACCCAAAGCAGATATGCGTGCCATATCTGACCCATTTCTGACAGATCTGGCATCCAGATAAGGTACAACCCACAGCAGATATGCGTGCCATATCTGACCCATTCCAGACAGATGTGGCATCCAGATAAGGGATGAACCCACAGCAGATATGCGTGCCATATCTGACCCATTTCAGACAGATCTGGCATCCAGATAAGGGATGAACCCACAGCAGATATGCGTGCCATATCTGACCCATTTCAGACAGATCTGGCATCCAGATAAGGGATGAACCCACAGCAAATCTGCGTGCCATATCTGACCCATTTCTGACAGATCTGTCATCCAGATAAGGGATGAACCCACAGCAGACATGCGTGCCATATCTGACCCATTTCAGACAGATCTGGCATCCAGATAAGGGATGAACCCACAGCAGATATGCGTGCCATATATGACCCATTTCAGACAGATCTGGCATCCAGATAAGGGATGAACCCACAGCAGATCTGCGTGCCATATCTGACCCATTTCTGACAGATCTGTTATCCAGATAAGGGATGAACCCACAGCAGATATGCGTGCCATATCTGACCCATTTCAGACAGATCTGGCATCCAGATAAGGGATGAACCCACAGCAGATATGCGTGCCATATCTGACCTATTTCAGACAGATCTGGCATCCAGATAAATGATGAACCCACAGCAGATCTCCGTGCCATATCTGACCCATTTCTGACAGATCTGGCATCCAGATAAGGGATGAACCCACAGCAGATATGCGTGCCATATCTGACCCATTTCTGACAGATCTGGCATCCAGATAAGGGATGAACCCACAGCAGATATGCGTGCCATATCTGACCCATTCCAGACAGATCTGGCATCCAGATAAGGGATGAACCCACAGCAGATCTGCGTGCCATATCTGACCCATTTCAGACAGATCTGGCATCCAGATAAGGTAGAACCCACAGCAGATATGCGTGCCATATCTGACCCATTTCAGACAGATCTGGCATCCAGATAAGGGATGAACCCACAGCAGATATGCGTGCCATATCTGACCTATTTCAGACAGATCTGGCATCCAGATAAGGTAGAACCCACAGCAGATATGCGTGCCATATCTGACCCATTTCAGACAGATCTTGCATCCAGATAAGGGATGAACCCACATCAGATCTGCGTGCCATATCTGACCCATTTCAGACAGATCTGGCATCCAGATAAGGGATGAACCCACAGCAGATCTGCGTGCCATATCTGACCCATTTCTGACAGATCTGGCATCCAGATAAGGGATGAACCCACAGCAGATATGCGTGCCATATCTGACCCATTTCTGACAGATCTGTCATCCAGATAAGGGATGAACCCACAGCAGATATGCGTGCCATATCTGACCCATTTCTGACAGATCTGTCATCCAGATAAGGGATGAACCCACAGCAGATCTGCGTGCTATATCTGACCCATTTTTGACAGATCTGTCATCCAGATAAGGGATGAACCCACAGCAGATCTGCGTGCCATATCTGACCCATTTCAGACAGATCTGGCATCCAGATAAGGGATGAACCCAAAGCAGATATGCGTGCCATATCTGACATATTTCTGACAGATCTGGCATCCAGATAAGGTACAACCCACAGCAGATATGCGTGACATATCTGACCCATTTCAGACAGATCTGGCATCCAGATAAGGGATGAACCCACAGCAGATATGCGTGCCATATCTGACCCATTTCAGACAGATCTGGCATCCAGATAAGGGATGAACCCACAGCAAATCTGCGTGCCATATTTGACCCATTTCTGACAGATCTGTCATCCAGATAAGGGATGAACCCACAGCAGACATGCGTGCCATATCTGACCCATTTCAGACAGATCTGGCATCCAGATAAGGGATGAACCCACAGCAGATATGCGTGAAATATATGACCCATTTCAGACAGATCTGGCATCCAGATAAGGGATGAACCTACAGCAGATCTGCGTGCCATATCTGACCCATTTCTGACAGATCTGTTATCCAGATAAGGGATGAACCCACAGCAGATATGCGTGCCATATCTGACCCATTTCAGACAGATCTGGCATCCAGATAAGGGATGAACCCACAGCAGATATGCGTGCCATATCTGACCTATTTCAGACAGATCTGGCATCCAGATAAATGATGAACCCACAGCAGATCTGCGTGCCATATCTGACCCATTTCATACAGATCTGGCATCCAGATAAGGGATGAACCCACAGCAGATATGCGTGCCATATCTGACCTATTTCAGACAGATCTGGCATCCAGATAAGGTAGAACCCACAGCAGATATGCGTGCCATATCTGACCCATTCCAGACAGATCTGGCATCCAGATAAGGGATGAACCCACAGTAGATCTGCGTGCCATATCTGACCCATTTCAGACAGATCTGGCATCCAGATAAGGTAGAACCCACAGCAGATATGCGTGCCATATCTGACCCATTTCAGACAGATCTGGCATCCAGATAAGGGATGAACCCACAGCAGATATGCGTGCCATATCTGACCTATTTCAGACAGATCTGGCATCCAGATAAGGTAGAACCCACAGCAGATATGCGTGCCATATCTGACCCATTTCAGACAGATCTTGCATCCAGATAAGGGATGAACCCACATCAGATCTGCGTTCCATATCTGACCCATTTCAGACAGATCTGGCATCCAGATAAGGGATGAACCCACAGCAGATCTGCGTGCCATATCTGACCCATTTCTGACAGATCTGGCATCCAGATAAGGGATGAACCCACAGCAGATATGCGTGCCATATCTGACCCATTTCTGACAGATCTGTCATCCAGATAAGGGATGAACCCACAGCAGATATGTGTGCCATATCTGACCCATTTTTGACAGATCTGACATCCAGATAAGGGATGAACCCACAGCAGATCTGCGTGCCATATCTGACCCATTTTTGACAGATCTGTCATCCAGATAAGGGATGAACCCACAGCAGATATGCGTGCCATATATGACCCATTTCTGACAGATCTGTCATCCAGATAAGGGATGAACCCACAGCAGATATGCGTGCCATATCTGACCCATTTCCGACAGATCTGGCATCCAGATAAGGGATGAACCCACAGCAGATATGCGTGCCATATCTGACCCATTTCTGACAGATCTGGCATCCAGATAAGGGATGAACCCACAGCAGATATGCGTGCCATATCTGACCCATTTCTGACAGATCTGGCATCCAGATAAGGGATGAACCCACAGCAGATATGCGTGCCATATCTGACCCATTTCTGACAGATCTGGCATCCAGATAAGGGATGAACCCACAGCAGATCTGCGTGCCATATCTGACCAATTTCTGACAGATCTGGCATCCAGATCAGTCACATTGACCAGATCTGAAATTTATACAGGGTGAATCTCGTAAGGTGTTTTAAATGGATTACAGACAAATGCTTGGTCCTATAATCTTCAAACGCTTTTAATGGGGTCCATTAAAAGCGACCCCGAAGAGTATGTGAAAATACAGGGTATTCCAGAAACTGGGGGTCTTATATTCGAATATCACCATTTTTAAATGTAAACATATCATGTTGTACATAATTTTAATTGTATTGTAAAATTAAACGTTTTGCTAAAAACAGAAGTCAAATATCTTCAACTGTTTCAAAATGGTGGTCTTTCTTTGAAAAATCAATTTTTACGGTATAGCCTGTATTTTCGTAACCAATGCACCTAGAATAACTCTGATTAAAAATTTGCAATCCTTACTAACTGAGCTTTACCACGATACGTCACATGTATAGTTTATTAAACAAAATTAAAGTTAAAATAATTTTTTTTATTTGGGATAACAGAAAAAATTTTATGGTAACATATGCTAACTAATATATCATTTTAAAGGTATTTTCATTGATAACAACTTTATAGTTTACACTTATGCTGTATCTCTCATCTTTTTCTTGTTAATCAGCAAAATAAACTATTTTCCTATTTAAGTGTATGTTTTTTTTCACAGGTAAGAGGGCTTGGACCTTACAAAAATGTTTATAATATTATATTTTATATAGAAAAAATACGTTAACGATATTTCTTGCGGTTGATTTTGAGGAAAATATTTTTATTTGAAAATTGCAGGACATATCGTTTGTCTCTGATCCTTTTAGGACAAGTTAAGAGATTTGGCGTGCATCAACTACGCGAATATTGGCAAAGTGGTACCTAAGTCAAAAATAATGCAGTTGTCAATTGAGTATTTTTTCTAAGTTTTTTTTTTTGTATATACATGTATATTTGAACTTCTTTACAGAAGTTCCTCAGAAATGTAAAAAAGGATAATGCAAATATCATCATAAACAAAAGATACTGCAATGAATTAAACTATATGACCCAAAACTTGAGGTATTCTTATTATGATTAGATAAAAAAATTATAAAATACGTCATACATTAAAATTTATGATTGAAAAATAAAATTTTAGTACAATATTA